>JAKTWT010000012.1:0-340699 GCA_030582155.1 Hansenula lynferdii
CTCCATAAAGTTCTCCATATTGGATCTTGGTCCGCAATTGTTGGGGCCAATTCTGGTGCGTATGCTGGTGCACGTATAATGGGCTGATCAATGAAGTTATTGTACTTCTTGTTATAATGTTTGAAACTTTCTAGTGATAAATTACCATCTTCAATGTCTATAACTTTTTCATCCAACTCGGTTTTAGCCTTTGCCAGGTTTCCTACCGTTTCTTGATAGATACGAGTGGGATTTTTGTAAAAGAATTCAACCTTTTTATCACCATGATGTGAAAAAGTGACCTTGAACCATGCTTCCAACCATTTGAGCTCTGGTGGGTTGAAAAATTTTTTCAATTTGGTGAAAGGGTTTGACCTATCACTTCTGGCGTCCAGATATAGCATGAGATTCCATGTATTAGTAATCTTGGTCTTATTGGGTGTGATCATGGACGTTGGTTTGAGCCTTTGTTGTTCATTTAAAAAATTTGTGAAGGTTCCATCTAGAAGTTGATACCATGGAAATCCACGTATTTTGCTTCGGTAGAATTGATTCACGTTTTTATTGAGTACAGCATCCAGCTCATCAGCGTCAGCACCATTTGTACCGTTTACCTCTGAGGTTTCAACCTTGATTCTAAATTCATAGGTCAAATGGCATGCGTATAATTGAAGCCTTTCACGGAAATTGTGGAACCCCCATTGATAGTTGTCCAGATATAGCATGTAGACAATCTTTGCCCTTTTTCCTAGTAATTGATTCTCTAAATTCATGAGGCCAAATCCTCCAAAGTATTTCGGAGTAACCAGATTCTCATAGCTGATATATTTGAATTGTTTATCAATTTCCTGGATAATCTTCTTCAAGTGGTTGTTTGGAATTGGTGAAAAAACATCCCTGAAATAAACTATTGCCAATTGATAAATGGAGATGGCAAGACATCTAACCGAAACTGGTAAATGATGCACCAGTGGGTATCTGATACCTTTGAGCACCCTGTTAACAAGTGGTTTCCAGTCTATCCCATTGATTTCCACACCCAACAATTTTTCATTTGTATCAGCACGATGGACAATTGGAAAGGGCAGCATTGTGGCCAGACCATTTTCATCTTCAGCGCTTGTTTTGACTAACTTGATAACTCTTGACTTGTTGTTGTTTATCTTCATATTGGATAATTTGTTGAATTTTGCCAGTTCCTTAAAAGTAAGGCTTGAGTCTTGGTCATTTGCATTGAAAATTGTTAGATCATCAGCAAAAGATGATGTCTTCATGGTGAAACTTGAGAAGAAGCTGTTTAGTTGGATACCCTGGATGTTGGCTCGAATGTTGTGGAGCAGAGGTTCGATGCATATAACAAATAGTGTACTAGACAGTGGATTTCCTTGACGTAACCCACATCTAATGGGGAAGTCTTTGGAAGAAAAATTGTTCAGTCTTATGTGTGCTGAATGTTGAAACTCCAGAGCATCTATCAAACCACATACTCGAGAACCAAAATTTAACTTTTTTAACAATGTTTTGATTAACTTGGGGTCCATCCTGTCGAAGGCTTTTTCAAAATCCAACAGCAGCATTTGATATTCTTCACCGTGCTGTTTCGCCCAGTTGAAAATGGATTTATTTGTACCAAATTTCATCTGGTGGTCGAAATAATACTTCAATTCTTCAATGGTGATGTTGTTATGATCCATTGATCTTGATGGTATGAAACCTGATTGACTTGGTTCGACTAGGTGGTCGATATGATTAAGAATTCTCTTGTTTAGAGACCAACTGATTATTTTGTTAACACATGAAATTAAAGAAATAGGTCTCAGATGTTTCACTTCATATGTGGATTTTTGCATTTTTGGTAGTAAACGGATGATGATGGGCTTGAGTGCCTCTGGCAGAATACCAGTTCTCATCATTTCATTTGCTAACTCCACTATGGTGTTCCCCAGGTCATCCCATCTTTCAAAAATGAATTGATACGACAGTCCGTCATATCCTGGTGATGAAGGGGTCTTACTCAAGACTTTTACTGCTTCAGTTAACTCATCGATTGTGAAGTTCTTATTCAAATGATAATTTTGCTGGTGTGTTAAAGACTTATTGAAGTTTCTCAGGTAGCTGTTTAATTCATGTTGGTCCACGGTGGGTGGTTTGGCATATAGGTTGGAGTAGAATGAAAAAGTTATTGCCAGCATTTCGTTTTGATCTTTTGTTATCGTATCAGTGATGGGGCAAATTAGCTCTGGTATGGTGCTTTCTTTCAACGTTCTGTGAAAGATCTTGTTCAGATCGTGATAACTGACATAAGTTATCGGTTGTGCGCTGAGTTGCTCACTGCGTCTTTCTAACATTATTTGCTCTTTGCTCTTCGTATGTGAGTCGTGGTGCCTTTTGATCTTTTGTGCTTTCTGGCACTGATCTATGAGCTTATTCCACGACATTGAGAATTTTGATATGATGTTGCTATCCATTGATGCGTGTGCAAAGAAAGTTGTGTCTATCAATTTTGGCCATATATTTGGCTTGCCATCATGAGTTGTGGCATTGAACATTTGTTTTTCTAGAATGAAACGTGGTGTACCCAGTTTAGCTGCTGCTTGTTGTTTTGCTGATATGGTAAACAGGATTGGATGATGCGTGGATACAGTGAATTTTGTTGATAAGTGTTGGAGGTTGCATTTCGATTGACTTGACAGGGTTTTAGGGATGTAAAAGCGGTCGAGTCGCCTCTTGGTCCCATTTGTTCCCTTGTTGGTAAATCTTTCCTCGATTGACGGAGCGTTTGAATAGTAAGGATCTATAAGATCGTTTGTTTGAATGATCTGGTATAAAAAGTGGTAGGCCTCTGTGTGGGGACCATATGAAGATGGATTACTCGTATCGTTGGGGTCGATTATATTGTTGAAGTCTCCCATTAAGATGTATTTTGTGAATGGATTTTCCCTTTGGTGGTGATCCATTGATTGATAGAGTTGTTTCCAAAAGTCATGTTGATCCGAGTTTGGTGCATAGATATTGACGAAATGATATTGTTTGTGAGTAAAGTCACAAATTCTCTGTTGATATGTTTGAAATTCCATTTTATTGGAAATGATGTTGAAATTGTTATAATGGAGTTTTGCTGGAATGATGAATTTAGAGCGTTGATCGGGGTTACCGATGATAATGAAATGATCTTTTGCATAATCATTTATGCTTTGAATAATGTTAATGTAAGATTCTGCTTCTTGAAGAGCGAAAATGTTTGACTGGAATTGATTGTTGAAATAATTATAAATGATTTGAATGAAAGTATGTATGCTTCGCGTGTCTTGCTTCAGCAACCTTTGAATATTAGAAGAATAAAAATTGATGACGTTCATGACCATAATTTATGGATTTTTTGTTGATGGTTGGGCTAGGTTATTGACTAAGAGTAGTCTGACCTGATTGGCCTTGACTGTCTCCTGTCTCACCTGTGGAACCACCGGGGTGGGGGCTTCCTGATTGTGAGTCCCCTGTATCTTCTATAATAATTTCATCTGAATTGTTGTTTCCCGTGTTGTTCGGGGGTGGTGGATGTTCACCTGGCTGCTCATGACCATCCTTATTACTGTTTGATCCTTTAGAAGAATCGTATCCAGCGTTGGCTCTGGCATTGCTACCGGTGCTTTGCAAAAACGATGGGGTTTCATTTGAAACTTGAGGAGTTGGTGGACCATTTTGTCCTGTGGCATTTGTAACTGGGATTGTTGCTCCTGTTTTAGCGTTAACATCGGTTCCAGAATCTTGCATTCTTTGTGCATCTTCCATTTCCTTTTGGTGCAATGCTTGTCTTATAATCTCATCGTCAGAAGGAGTTTGAATGGTGGTTCTATTGTTAGATTTTCTCTTGTTTGAAGGGGCACCATTTTGGTTTTGGCTGGTTTCATCATTGTTTTCAGTAGAGGTGTTGAGATTTTGTGCAGTAGATTCAACATTTTCAGCACCTGAATTGGCGTTTAGGGCTCCATAATATCCTTGTGAGGATTCAACTGGTTTGTTTAAGACATGAGGTCTGATTTGAGTTTTACCCTTTTGACCATTTGCATTTGTAACTGTAGTGAACGAATCATTTCCTTCAGAATCGTCCTCTCTAGTTCTCTTGGAGGGAGAGCTGGCTCTATAAGTGGAGCCTGATTTTTGTATATTTGGACCTCTGCCAACCCTTTGGTTTGATGGTTTTCCAGGTGAATTTGTGACACCATTTCTTCCAAAAGTTGTCCCTGATCTCAATTCCATTGGACAGTCACGCAAAAAATGGTTACGGCTGGAGCAGTTTGTACACATTTTAATGTGATTTAGACTGTTGATTCTAAAAATGTTCTTGTAAGGTCCGATTGGGACCCTTTCGCCGCGCATTTCTATTAACACGATAAATGTCTTAAACGCCTTGTCCTCTGAATCGTTTTTCACTGGTTTGGTGAACTTGCTGATGATTCTTGCGTCGAAAGTTTGCAAGTGATCAGTGATCATTTTCCAAGGTTCATCTCTATAGTGCAAGAAATTACCATTGATGCTGATTTTGGCTAACAACAATCCATGGGTTTCTTCTTGCTCAGTAATTTTGACCTTAAATTTAGTGTGGTTTCCATCAGTGGTGAACTCTTTGCTGAACAAGAATTCAGTAGCCAAATCTTTCATAGTGTGGGCTTTTCTTTCAGCTTTGTCAACAAAAACTCGAGCATCTGCTGGTGATAGATCATCACCTGGAGTTTCTGGTTCAATGTAATGAACGATGGTGAAAGATTTTTTATCAGATTTTGGGTAGACATCCATTGTCTCTAAACCATTTAATTTCATGTCTAAAAACGCAGAGGAGGTCTCGTCTTCTGAATTTTCGAGTTGAACTTTAATATCATTGATCTCTTGATCGACTGCCATGTTGATAGTGTCAGTAATTAAATCCGGGTTTAAAGGTTCATCAGATGTACCTTTTTCAGTGATTTCAACGTAAAGAGTGTTTGCTGGCGCATAACGTGTAGCTTGTAATGTTTCAAAATTTTCGATGATGTCTTCTGGAACGTAAGCATTATGGTACCTTTCCATTTGCATTTTTTCAATACTGGCCATCTTGTTGTTGGCTCTTTGAATGAAACTCTCAGTTGGATTACGTAATCTTTTGTTTTGATTTGATGGAGAATTTTTCTGTGCCATTTCAGCATAGGTCAAATTTGGACCGTTATTACCAGCGTTTGAAGCATTCGTATCAGTTGAAGGTTGGCCTGAGCCTTGCTCTTGGATCGGTGAAGGTGTTCCCCCATTTTCCGATTCTGAAACCGGTTGGTGGTGTTGCGATGGCGGTGTTTCGCCTTGAAGATTAGGACCTGTATCCGGGACATCAGCTGCCCCAGATTGGGATCCGTCAGTCATTTCAAAGTGAAAGTAGGTTCGTTTGAAAGCTTGTAACTTGCTCTGTAAGGATATTCACTGCTTTTACTCTATATCAGATAATATAGACTAAAAAAAGCTTTCTTATCATCTGAAAATTTATTATAACTATCTAGAGATTAAGTTCATTTCACGAACGATAATCTACATTAAAATTAACTCTCGGTCGCCAAGTTGGTTTAAGGCGCAAGACTGTAAAGGAAACAAGACATCTTGAGATCGTGTGTTCGACTCACACCCGGGAGATTTTTTTTGCAGCACAAAAATAAAAATTTTTGGTAGAGGAAGCAGACTATATATACAGTTATTTTAGATAGGTAACTGATTCTTTATTTTTTGTGTAGCCATTTCATTGTTTCCAAATGCACTTTAAAATATTTGCTTATTTTAAAGCCAATAAATTGATATAGCTATTGGATAGTTTAGAGCAAGTTGGGGGTCATCTTCATATGTCGTATTCTCTATCGACGTCAACAAGATCTAGGTTTTTAATTAAAGTCAAAGTCGCTTCAATAATATTTCCAAATTACAGCTGTAACTTGCGGTCAAATTGCGGATGAGCATTTGTAATATATATAGATACTTGGGACCCGGAACGGTAGTCACAAGAATGGGTTGTTGATATTCAGCTATTCGTCATCCTTATCTGGCTATGTGAATCAGGTAATGATAATATTGTGCATTGTGCAGAGAGAACATTTGTTTATTGGTGAGCTACAATTTGAAAAACTTGCTGAAAAACAATATCGATCAATGTATTAGATTTGCATCAGTGGTTTTAAACAAGTGATATATTGATCCATGTTGATCAATTTGATATAGCTTTTTCAATAGTCGTCAATATAGTTCGAATAGTGATTGCAAAAAGACTAATTGTATGAATCTATTAACGGTGCTAGGCCCAAAATTGAATTGCTTAATTATTAACATTTTTGATGCGCCTCATAAAATAGTGAAACAAAGTATCAAACAAATGACACGTATAAACGGCTCTCAATATCCATGATCAAGGGATCAAGACAGGGTGGCAAGAAAATATCTTATAATTATAATAGATAGCTTGCTCACGAGATTTTACAAATCTAAACCCAATTTATTTTTTGCAAAAAAATATAGAGCTTTTGTGTAACAAGCTGACTTAACTTTCATGCTTTCACTGAATTAGCCGCCAGAATTAATCTTCAAATTTCGGAGTTCCGTATATTGTATCATGATGAAGTAGAATTGATAGAACAGGCTTGGACCACTGAGTAATGTACTAGCTTTGGCTACTTATGTGCTTGATTACATTTCATGGAATCTAACCATAGGTCTTTCATTAACAAGTCGGTGAGATGTATAGCGATATCTGAAGTTTACAGTTGTGAATGTTTCTCTCTATCTTGCTATCACCCTAGTGGAATTGATTAAACCACAATATAACAGATATAAAATTACTAATTTAGCAACAGCATAAATAAGAGGACTGTCTTCAATGATGTAGGCTTGGATAATTAGGAAATAATCAAAGTTGTTTAAACTCAATGGTAAATTTAGTTGTCCTTATTCCAATTTCTTCCCAGATAAAAATACGCATGAATTGACTTTTAAAAACTAATAATTAATGAGCTTATTGATATAATGACTTTGATATACTTATTAGTAATAATGTTTCTAGTTATTTAATCCATTAGTATCAAGTGGCAAAAGTCTTGTGGGATATATGATATCATCTTTAGACTTCTTGAGTATACTCCTAAGGATCTGGATATGTATATCTATATTCATGTAGTGCACAGCGAAGGGGGTAACAAAGTCATCATTTGCAGTTGAGGCACTGAGTCTTTCCTCAAGAATTAGCATGCGCTCAGTCAATTATGATCAGGCAATTGTCAAAATTTGGCAAACGATTTATCAATATCTTATGGATTTTAGTAAAAAAGGTTTTGACCCTTAATGATCTTTTAAATTGATCACTATCAATCCTAGATTCAATTGATTTCCAGAGCACAATCTTATGCTCTTTCGACACGTAGACATTTTGAGAATGAAACTAAGTTCATGGAGTGAGTTATCTGAGAAAATTGATGAATTTGAACCTCATTGATGTTCTTGAAGCGCTAATATAATCTGGAAACTACATGACTTCTTTAAGAAAATAACAATTGCCTCATATATTCAAAGAAACCATTCTTACCAAACTATTTCAAGTTTGCTGTTAAAGGATCTCATCTAATTGGAGTCAGTTGAATAATAATGAATGTTCTTTTCATCTTCCCAGGATACAAAAGTTCCTGGATATCGATATAAAACAGTTTCAACAAATCCTAACAATCATGGAAGGTATCTCAAGCTTCACTGTTCTCCCTTTATATCCCCATCAGATAGACGAAAATCCATAATCCTTAAATTCAGTAACAGATTCAAGCCATTGATTGTTCTGTGTAGTCGCATTAATGTGAATTTATAGTGGCAAACTAGATTCTTTAATTAATTAATCGAATTTTTATCCTCCCCAAAAATTATAATTTGGTTTTGTGCACTCGTTCAAAATTGAATAGTTGGTCTATGCTCGTGTAGTAACTATCAATGAGTTCGATCATGTGTATCTCTGCTAGTTGGGTGATCAATATATGGTTGATGTCCTGTATCAATGATTTATCATCTTCCGTATTGTTCGATTCCATTTCTTCATATCGTATAGTCTAATCGGAGTATCACGTATAACTACAAGCGCCCTATGAAAAACTTTACAATGACTTGTATTGAAAGACACCTATTGCTCAAGCGGTTTATAAAGACATAGGATATGATTCAACAAAGCAGCACTAGTTTGACTCTTGACGGTTGATCTCAAAGATCTGGAACATGAAACATGATCATCTCAGATGTAGATTATCAACACTAGGGTCATTATATGATAAAGCATAAACCAACGAAGCTTACGCCGAATTTATGACATTTGTTTCTAGCAAATAAAAACTGATCAAGGACTGGAAATTACAGTTAGGGGTTGCTTTTCACTAACTTATGGGATCCTTTAGTTAAAAAACAGACATTAATTATAAAGTAATTTAACAAAGTGAAATTTGAAAATGGCGAAATTTATAATCAACAGCTTAATTAGCCGCCAGGGTATTAAACATATCAAATGATCAACTCACCATCAGAAAGTATCAACATCACCTAGTACGAGTACTGTAACTTTGAAAGCTTTATTCGCCCCACCATACTACAATTGGCTTACCGCCATGTATAATTTGAACAAGATGACAGGATTTATTCCAAAACATCAATTGAGAATTAAGCTTAACAATTCAAATTGTAGTTCTCAAAAAAATAGTTCCAGACAATCAAAATCGTATAACGAAAGATTCATAAACATAAGTATTTGCTCAATCTTCTTTGAGTAATTATCAAGAACAACTAATGTTATGATGAACCCATCTTTAGTGGACCTGATTTTAATCAAATCATAATCATTAATTATATCCATGATACTCTCTTCAGCGGTAAAGCGCAACAATTTGCCCAAAATAAAGTACCAAAACCCACAACGTCCAATACTGTCAGGAAATTATGGAATTGTGGTACTATGGTTACAATAATCCAAACTAAGGTCAGAAAGCATCACCCAGAAAGATCTATAATGTACAACTGCAATTTTAAATATTTCGAGTAGTTTATTTGGAAATCCCACTGAATTTATACCTGAGCTTGAATAATTTTAAGTTTAGATGATTACTGAAAAAACAGGGCTAATAATTTATAAGTTAATTTTAATTAGACTGTAGAATGCTTATTGTAATTAAGCACCCACAAGAGAAAAACTAACCAAATGATCATTTAAATTGTTTTATGGATCTAATGTATAAATGAATTGAGTGCCCATGATTCCAAAACGGCAACCTGCGAGAAGAACAGTTATGTATCTCGATATAATGGTAATATACATCACATACAGAAAAAAAAAATGATCATAATCATAAACTCTTAAAAATTAGACATAATTTTCATATTGAAGGTAATATTTCTTCATCCATTTGATCAATATTTGTTCTATACCTAACAGTTAATTTCCCAATTGAACTTGAACCATGAGAACCATTTGTAGCGGTTAAATCAGATTTTGAACTTGTTGATTGAGCACTTTGTGAAGTAGAACTTGTTGATATTGATGAATAATTTGAATGACTTCTATTTAATGAATTCATTGATGTTTGTCTTTGTGAATGTAATGGTAAATGATTATGATGATTATTTATATGAGAATTTGAACTTGAATTTGAATTTGAATTTTCATCAAATATTGAAAAAGGTCTTGATGTTGGAACAGATGATGTATTTGAATTTATATTTGAATTATTTATAAATTTTTGTAATGATGTTTTCATTGCAGAATGATTAACTTGTGAACTTAATATTAATTCATCAGAATATTGAGATTCTAATTGTGAAAGATGTGAATGACGAATATGTAAAACTTTTAATCTCCATGTTGTTGCTGGTGTTGTATGTGGTTTCAATCTATGTCTAGCCATTTTATTCTGTTGAATTCTATTGGAATTATACTTGTTCATTGTGTGGAATAAATTATTGATCTGGGATTCTTTGTAAATTTATAGATCAAATTGTTCGTCAACCCCTTTGATCTGAATTAAATAATCGGTAAAAGAGTTTAACACTTTATACTCTTGACCACAGTTATAATTAAAAGCCTTATGTTTCAAGTATATTTTCAAAGCCAATTTATGTTGAATGGACAATAATCTGTAAAGAATTTCAATTGTACTTTTTTAACACAATCTGCATTAACATGTACGAGATCTTGTTGAAATTATTTAGCAAGTGGAATAACCTAGGGTTCAGATCCGTATTTATAGGGTAGAAATTCAAACTGTCAGCCTTGATCACTGTTTGACTTGAGAGCGTGGTTTTTCTTGGAATATGCCTTGTGGAATGTTCTTCGTTGAGATGAATGCTCTTGAGCTTCTTTAGATCTAAGGCGTGTTTGTTCCACCTAAACTTCTAGAATCACCAGATATCAACTTCAGGCACGTTAAAATACATCCTAATCACATCTTGAGGATACATAGCTTTATTTATAACAAGTGTTGAGATGATCAACATTGTTTACAGATTACCGATAAAATCGTACGTTATAGATTCTTTGTTTTTTTTTACAACGGTCTCGCGTTAACTTAACATTCCACTATATAAAAAGATTTGCGTGGTCTAAAATATAAATGTATAAAAGAAACGTAAGAAGTACTACGGAGACTACTTGAATGGGTTAATTAATGATGGGAAACCGTTGAGTTCCCACTGTATCTATTGAGAATGTAGGTGAATGTAGATATGTAGATCCTAGATCTCTACTATTTACGGAGAATTCTCAAACTTTTATAAAAGAATTGCTAATCACTCCAAAATTTTTGTGTTGAGTGTCTGCCTTTCACCTAACCAAAGAGCATTCTTTGTATGATCCGCTAATTCACCCTCTTGTGATCTTGGATGAATCAATACACTTAATTCACCATGGTTTAATTGGAAATAGTTTAACAATTTTAAAAATTTATCCGATGACCTTGTATCCAGCTCAAACATACCATGACCTTGTGGATGTGGTCCTATTGGTCCATTATGAGTCTTGAAGATTCGTATTGATCCTTCTGAAACTTCGGATGCAAACTCATGAGATAGTTGTTCCTTAAATTGATGAGCAAATGATTCTTGTGATGAGCCTCTTTTGAAATATGTATGGAAGTCATATGACTCTATACCGTAGTGGAAAGTCATGTTGAGTGATAAGCTACAATACCTTTCCAGATCATTGAGAAATCCATCGATATTTATCTATTCTGTCCACAACTGATACCGGTTAATTAAACACATTTCTAATCATTTTAGTCATTGTGGCGGTTATCGGGATTGTCACGTGACTTAACTTTCACGTGACTAAACACTATTTATAGTAATTTCCTCTTTTTAACAATCTTTTCATCTTTCTAAATTCTCTGCCCTTCCAGAAATGCCGCTGCGGTGCCCCAGAAAGAGAGACGTGCCCAGATTTACACAAAGCGCCGCCCGCGGCTCGGACCACCTGTGTGTAAATCTCAGCACACGCCGAGATAATGCCGCCCAGGCTCCCTTCCAGAAACGGCGATCTTCCTGTTTCGGCACCTTTTGGCCTTGTTTTTTCGATAAGATAAAATTTTTTACCAAGTGAAGAAAATGCAAACAATTTTTTTTCAATCAGATTTGATATCTCTGCACACATAACCAACAAATATCCAATTCCACAATCAGCTGATTTAGGTAACTTGACTCCGCAACACTCGCTATCGACTGGTTAATGTTCATATAGCCCACAAGCAAATCTCCAGCACTACGGGTACTTTCTAATTCACCAAGAGCTGCTATTTTCCCAATCTCAACCCTTTGTTTTTTTCTTTGCCCGGAAGCGTGTACAAAGGTTATCAACTTGAGATCTCTAGAGATAAGATCAAAGAACAAGGCAAATCAACACCATGTCAGAGGTCGAGCACCAACAGAGCCCATACCAGAACATGCCCCTGCCGGCCAACCAGGGTGTCCAAGGTGCCCATCCTTCTCATGCGGCCAACTCATCAACATCAACACCACCATCAACGGCAAACAACAACAACAATACAACACAGCTTCCACCTTTGCAGATCAACCAGCTGAAGCCAACACTGCCTCCAGTACACATTCCTCAGCTGGCCCATGTCCACCATCAACAGGTCCCACTACAGGCTCCTCAACCTCAGCAGGCCCTAAACCAACAACAGCCTTTACATTTACAATCAACAACTCCACCAAGTGGTCCAAATCCACAACATCCAAATGTGAAAACCACAACTCATATAAATTCAAACGGTGCCACCACGACAAAGACCAATCTTTCCACACCAATTTGTAAGAATTGTCAAACTTCTACAACACCATTATGGAGAAGAGATGAAACTGGTCAAGTCTTGTGTAATGCATGTGGGTTGTTCCTAAAGTTACATGGTCGTCCAAGACCTATTTCATTGAAAACTGATGTTATCAAATCAAGAAATAGGGTTAAACATCCTCAGGGACAACAGGCTCAACAACAAGGTCAACATCAAACTTCAAGTTCAAAGAGTAATAGTGATCCAAATACCCCGGATTTCTCTGTACATCAACACAATATGAACAAGAAATCACCAAATGATCGAAGATTAAATTCACAAACTCCACCTCCAATGCCACAACAACAACAACAACAACAAGTACCTGAACATGGACAACAACAAGGTGCAAATTCACCACCATTAGTTCCACTATTACCAAGAAATGGTGCAGGTCAACCTCAACAACCTCCAAAGACTGCGACGAATTCTCCATATATTTATCATCAACAGTATCATCCTCATATCCCACATCATTTACAACAACAAGTTCATCAAGTACCATTACACCATCCAAATTCTGCACCAACACAATTTGCACCAAATTTAAATAAAATCACTTCACCTTTATTATTAAGTACTACACCAAAGCAAGTTGTTCATCAACATCAATTAGCTCAAGCTCATGTTGTCTCTGCAGCTGGTGCATTGGATCAAATGTCTAATGAAAAAGATGAAGCTGAAACTTCTGAAAGAACTAAACCATATTCACCAGCAAGTGCATTAGCTGGTCATACACCTAATGCAAATGGGTCTAGTAATACCAAATTACCAAGTATCATAAATCATAATACTGGTGTTTTAAATGCTTATTCTTCACCAAGTTTTGGTCCACAACATTCAATAAGTAATCCAAGTGCATTTAGTCTTAATGGTGGTTCAACAGCTCCAACAACAAGTGGTACAAATAGTACAAATGGTGATTCTGTTCCATTAAAATTACATGAAGAAGAATTAGCTAAATTGAAAACAAGAATTTCAGAATTAGAATTAGTTAATGATTTATATAAATCACGTATTCAAGAATTAGAAACAAATGAAAGATCAAATAAAGATCGTGAATTAGAATTAAAGAGGAAACTACAAGATTTTGAATCAGACAGTGCCAATAAAAAAGTTAAATTAGAAGAGGATAAAGATGAATGAAGGAACAGTATCATGTGTATATGAAATCTATTAATGAGAACGATGATCATATGTATTATAAATTTATATATTGTCACGTAATTTTTATAGCCTTCCAATTTCTCCGGAGCTTTGCGTTCGACAGCAATCAAGTTTATCCGGAGCGCATACAAACAAATTTAGTGGGAAAACAGGAATTATAAGTGGAGCTGAGAGGATGAGAACGACACAGAATGGTCGAGAAAGAGCAGTATAATCTTATGTCACTATAAGCTTTCAATCTTCACCCAAAAACTGGCAAAAAACAGGTTCATTACATTACTTTCCCTTTTCTGGTTGGTGCAGTGGCTGTCTGACATTATATGCACAAGAACTTGGAAAAGCTTATTTTACCGTATTTCACTTGTACAATAAGATTAACAACGGAATATCCAACATTGCTGTATAAATGAATGGCCATGGGTATAAATATCTGGAGATTGTACATGTTAAATGTTTTGCCATTATGTTAAACTGTAACTGTTCATTATGAGTGATAAAATTAGTATACATAACGACGAACACGCACCACAATCAAATGCACTTTTCCAAGATGATGGATCATCATCACCAGATTTCCAAAGTGAAAAATTTGAATATGATTCAAATCGGAAAGAATCAGAAGAAACCTCAGATGATAATATCCTGGCACAATATGATGAAGAACAAGTTATGAATATGGGTAGAAATTTTGCAATAAAGAATAATTTACCTCAACCTGAATTATTTGCTCGTGCAGCTGCACTTTCAAGAAATCCAACAGGTTATAATCGTATGAGTTTTTTAACTGATGAAGAAAAACAAGTTATTCATCAAGAAATTCATAATCCATGGAAAATACCTAGAAAATTATACCAGGTGATTTTCTCCATTTCATTGGCTGCTGCAACTCAAGGTGCTGATGAAACTGTTATTAGTGGTGCTTTATTATTTTATCCAAAAGCTTTGGGGATTGGTGAAAGTTCTGAAAGAAATAGATGGTTAGAAGGTCTTGTTAACGCTGCACCATATTTATTTTGTGCATTTGTTGCAACTTTATTTACAGACCCTGCAAATAAAAGATTTGGTCGTAAAAAAGTTATATTTTGGTCATGTTTAGTAAGTGCACTTACATGTTTTTGGCAAGGATTTGTTAATACTTGGTATCATTTATTTATTGCAAGAGCATGTTTAGGTGCTTTTGGTATTGGTCCTAAATCAGCTACTGTACCTGTTTATGCATCTGAAACTGCTCCTGCACCAATTCGTGGGGCATTAGCCATGTTGTGGCAATTCTTCACTGCTTTTGGTATTGCTATTGGATATGTTTTTTCAATTGCGTTTTATTCTGTCCCAGATCATGGTATTTCTGGTGGATTAAATTGGAGAATCATGTTGGGATCTGCAATGATTCCTGCATTTTTAGCATTATTTCAAATCCCATTCATACCTGAATCTCCTCGTTGGTTAATGGGTAAAGAACGTTATTTAGATGCTTTTGAATCTTTAAAATCTATAAGAAATAATGATATTTGTGCAGCAAGAGATTGTTTTTATCAATATGTCTTGTTACAAGAAGAATCTGGATTGGAAACTCCAACAATGACCAAAATTAGAGAAATGTTTACAGTTAGACGTAATAGAAATGCATTGATTGCAGCATTTATTGTGACATTTATGCAACAGTTCAACGGTATCAATATTATTGCTTACTATGCTTCAACAATTTTCGTTGAAGCTAATTATTCAGAAACAAGTGCCCTTGGTGTTTGTGTTGGATATGGATTTATCAATACTTTGTTTGCCATTCCTGCTTTTTTCACAATTGATAAAGCTGGTAGAAGATTTTTGTTATTAATTACATTCCCATTTATGGCTGCTTTTTTGTTTTTAACCGCTTTTTCATTCTTAATCCCAACTGATCAACAAAGTGGTCGTGTTGGTGCAATTACACTAGGATTATATCTTTTCACATGTTTCTATTCTTTTGGATCTGGTGTGGTGACTTTCCCTTACACTTCAGAATGTTTCCCCTTATACATTAGAACATTAGGTAGCTCACTTTTGATTGGTAATTTATGGTTTTGGAATTTTGTCATTGCAATTACATGGCCATCAATGATTGATAGATTCACTCCAACTGGTGGGTTCTGTTTCTATGCCGCATGGAACATTATCGGATGGTTCTTAACTTTGTTATTCGTACCAGAAACAAAAGGTCAAACTTTAGAAGAATTAGATGAAGTTTTTGACGTTCCAATGTCTCAACATGCAACTTATCAAGTTCGTGAATTTTGGGATGATTTCCAAAGAAACTTTTTGAGAAGAAAAGTCGCCAAACAGAAACCATTATACGCTCATCAAAGATTGGCTGTTACTCATGAGGCATGGAATGATAAACCAGAGCAAGAACACATTGAATAGAATATTTATATACACTTTTAATTATACATGTTTATTACTTTGTGTCTCGTAACAAATCAAATCTGTCATTTCTTCCGTGTCGCGTATAGTTTATTTTTTTATAACCTAGAAAATATTCATTGGGCACCCCAGGATGATAACATGATTTATTTGTGATTATAAAGATATTGTTTTCGGGGGTTTATATTAATATTTTACAACATGTCTGAATTCCCAGCTTTGAAAAATGACTTGATATTGAGAGCCGCAAGAGGTGAGTATATAGTGTCAATTTTTTTTGGCGGGTCATTATATGGTTGCTAACCTCGATAAACAGGTGAAAAAGTTGAAAGACCTCCAATTTGGATTATGAGACAAGCTGGTCGTTATTTACCAGAGTATCATGAGGTTAAAGATGGTCGTGACTTCTTTGAGACTTGTAGAGATGCTGAAATTGCCAGTACCATCACTATTCAACCAATTGATCATTTCGATGGATTAATCGATGCAGCCATTATATTTAGTGATATCTTGGTTATACCGCAAGCTATGGGTATGAATGTTATAATGGTTGATAAACAAGGTCCACATTTCACTGATCCATTGAGAGAACCAAAAGATTTGGAAAAATTGAACAAAGTTGTTGATGTCACTAAGGAACTTGACTGGGCTTTTAAAGCAATCACTTTAACAAGAAAGAAGTTGGAAGGTAGAGTACCATTATTAGGTTTCTGTGGTGGTCCATGGACTCTTATGGTTTATATGATCGAAGGTGGTGGATCAAGATTATTCAGATTCGCTAAAGAATGGATCTATAAATATCCAAAGGAATCACATCAATTATTACAACAAATAACAGATGTTGCCATTGATTTCTTGGCTCACCAAGTCAAAGCAGGGGCTCAGATGTTACAAGTCTTTGAATCATGGGGTGGTGAACTAGGTCCAAAAGAGTTTAGAGAATTCTCATTACCTTATATCAGACAAATTTCTGCTAAATTACCAGCAAAGTTGAAAGAATTGGGAATCACTGAGAAAATTCCAGTCACCATATTCGCCAAGGGTTCATGGTATGCCCTTGATGATTTATGTGACTCTGGTTATAACGCTGTCTCATTAGACTGGTTATATGAACCTGAACAGGCTGTTAAAGTCGCCAATGGTAGAGTTACTCTACAAGGTAATTTGGACCCTGGTACCATCTACGGTTCAGATGAAGTCATCACTAGAAAAGTCGAAGAGATGATCAAAGGCTTTGGTGGTGGTAAGCAAAACTACATCATCAACTTTGGCCATGGTACCCATCCATTCATGGAACCTGAAAAGATCCGTCACTTCTTGAAAGAGTGCCACAGATTCGGTGGTCAATAAAACAAAAATAAAAGTCTTCTTGTTTATAAATAATTTCAACGATAAATCACATATGCAACGAATATTCGTAGAAGTTTCCAGAAGTTTGTCCTGATCTGAGTCATGATGTTTAAAGCTTGCTTAACATTTTTCAAAAGCTCGGAAATATCAAGAAAAAAAAACGTATTGAGATCTTCCACTAAAACCAATAACAATTAGTATCATAAGCACAGGAAGAGGCAAAATATCAACAAAATGTCTACAAAAGCATCGTACCAGCCCGAAGAGACGTTTGTGTACAATTTGTCCGACAAAGTGCTCGATTCCTTGCAATTGATGTACTTTGATAGCTCTACAACTGAAGAAGTTTTGCCACAAAAGTTGACTAGTGAAGCGTTGGAACAAATTGATCAGGAAAGTTCCCCATCTCCTAGTACAGAAGTGAAGGATAAGAGCTACTACAAGTCTGATTTGCACAGATTCAACCTAAAGAGAAATTTGAAAGGATTACCAAGGCTCACGGAGGAACAATTTGAAGAATTAGCTGGTGATTTAGATGAAAGTATATCTGGCTCAGACTCAAGTGAGACCGAATCAGAGGACGAAGAAGATGAGAAGAATGGTGATATATACGCTTACAAGAAGGATAAATTGGAGACCTTGTTTGAGAAGAATGTTCAAAAATTAGAAGATCTAAAAGTTCAAGAATCAGATAGTGTTGTAAGTCATCTTGCAACTAGATCACCATATCTCTTGTTCAAATCTTCATTGTTACCAGAGGATAAACTTTTCGGTGTATACAAGTCACTTTTCAGCATCAAACAACTAGAAGACCCAATAGAGTCTTTGAAAAATTGGAAAACCTCGAAGCCAGGGAAATCAGCATTATTAATGATTGGTGGTGGTCATTTCGCAGGTGCAATAATAAATCACCAACCAAAATCCACAAAGGGGAACGCTGTTAAACCAGGTGAAAACATTTTGGAACAAAGCGTGGATTTAATCGCTTCGAAATCGTTCCATCGTTATACAACTAGACGTAAACAAGGTGGTGCACAAAGTGCCAGTGATAATTCAAGAGGTAAGGCAAACTCAGCCGGTTCAAGTTTACGTAGACATAATGAGATTGCCCTACAGAATGAAGTGAGAGAGCTTTTACAATCTTGGAGAAAAGAATTGAATGATTGTGAATCTATATTTATCAGGGCCAATGGTTCATCGAATAGAAATATCATTATCGGATATGAAAATGCAGTTTTACAAAATAATGATGAAAGATTGAGAAGCTTCCCATTTACCACTAAAAGAGCCACCACATCAGAATTGAAAAGAGCATGGATCGGATTAACTTATTTGAATTTAAGTGAAAAGCCTAAAATTGATGGGAAAAAATTGAAACAAAAGCAACAACAAGAGCAAATTGAACAATCGAGAGTACAGAAGGCCAAAGAAGCTCAACAAGTTACACCAGAGGAGAAACATACCGCTGAGCTAATATCGTATTTGAAAAAATCAAGAGGTCCTGTATTGATTACATATCTCAAAAAGCATAAATTATCTGCAAATTTCCAATTAGAACCAACAAAAGAGTACTACACCACTCCAACATTATTACATTTTGCTGCATCACAAGGAATCAAAAATCTAATACCCATCTTGATCAAGACTGCGAAAGCTGATCCAACGATCCAAAATGAAAACGGTAAAGCACCATATGATCTAAGTGCTAATAAACAAACAAGACAAGCTTTCCAAATTGCAAGACACGAGATTGGTGAAGATTCTATTGATTGGGAAAAAGCGCATGTTGGTAAACCGATTAGTCGTGATGAAGTGGAAAAACTAGAGAAACAGGAGAAGGAATCAGAAGAAGAAGAAAAGCAAAAATTATTGAAAGAAGAGCTTGCTAAAAGAGAGGAAATTAAAAAGGAGAAGACCGGTAGGGATAGAGTCTTGGGTGGTGTTAGTTTGACGCAAGTTAATTTGAACTCTCTAAGTGATGATCAAAGAATGAGATTGATGAGAGAACAGAGGGCAAGAGCTGCAGAAGCAAGATTTAAGCAACAAAAATAGATTGGATTATAGAGATGTAATAAATAAATTAGTCATTATATTCATTGAAAGTTGTAAAAAATGCTATATGTAAGTGATATATCATAAAGATGATTTGTTGATTTTTGTCAAGATGAAAGTTATTAGATTTGATGTTCTTTTAACGATATTTTCAGTCATTATATCACCAACATCAATATCTTCGTTTAATGACATCAATGAAGGATCAATGTGTCTATAATCAACAAGACATTTTTTCATGGTTTTGGAAGTATCTTGTACTTCATCAGTAGAATTATTCTTCACTTCTAAAGCAGATACCCAACTATTTGATTTTGTGGCTAGTTCCGGTGTTGTTTCTTCTTCACTATCAGTTTCAATTTCATCAATTGTAATTTCATTACCTTCACCATCACAATCACAATCTATTAAATCATGTGTGTTTGATTTAGTTTCCAAGTTTAATGTGAACAAATCTTTCAAATCACTTGCATCAAATAAATCATCTTTTGAATTTTTTTTGTTATCTAAAAATTTATCAGAAAGGTTATTCTTCATCAATTGACGCTGTAGGATTTTTTCATCGATGCAGCCCGTTGTTACTAATCTATATATGAAAACGGGCCTTTTCTGACCATCTCTATGGATTCTTGCCATTGCCTGTAGATCCACTGATGGATTCCAATCATTATCAAATAATATAAGTCTTGAAGCACCGATAAGATTTAAACCAACACCACCAGATTTTGACGATAATAAAAATGCAAAATTCGATTTTGAAGAACTGTTATTGAAAGTGTTAACAATTGAATCTCTATCTTTATTAGGAGTCGATCCATCAAGTCTTTGATATGTTAGATTCAATTTCGATAAATGGTCTTGAAGTATATCTAAAGTTTGTGTGTAATTTGACACCAAGATTAATTTCTCGTCTGTCTTGGAGGAAATCTCTTTTAGTAACTCAGTTAGAACTTGTAATTTACCACTATTAACTTGGTGTGTTACCGTTGTATCAGTTACTTGCTTGAACAATTTATCATCTTTGATCAATGACGGGGAGTTACAAATTTTTTTGAACATGGTGATCAATCCTAGTGAGTTTGTTGCAGCGGAACTGGTGATCATTGATGTAAATGTATGAGATCCCACAACCTCGTTGAAAAGATTTACTTGCATATTTGTTGGACGACAGAATAACACAACATCAGTTCTAGGAGGTAAATGGTTTGACATTATTGAATTTGTACGCCTCAAAATGAAAGGTTTGGTTATATCAATAAGCTCTTGTGATTTTTCATTTCCCTTTTCTCTTATCTGAGGACTTGTACAATTAGTCTCTCTTGATTTGAGAATTGGATTCATAAAGTTTCTCTTAAACTGATTAAAATTACCTAAAATTCCTGGATTTATGAAATCGATAATGTTGAAAAACTCTGATAAATCATTTTGTATTGGAGTTCCCGACAATAAGATTTTTTTCTCTACTTCTAGCGAGTTTAGAGCCTGTAAAGTTTTGTTTGAATTGTTTTTCAATCTATGACCTTCATCACAAACCAACAAGTCAAATTTTGTCAATGCCAATTCATCCTTCATATTGAGGATTTTCTCATACCCCATAATGATAACTTGATAAACCTTAGTTCTAGCGAAATTTTTAACATCTTGTTTATCTCTAGCTATTGTGTTTTTGGAATTTAAAGTAAGTACATTGAGTCTATTCATCGGTAACCATTTTTTAAACTCTCTTTTCCAATTAGCCACTAATGTGACAGGACATGCAATAAGAACTTTGTTTATCACAGGTTGATCAAACCCCTTTGGTGATTGTTTCAAAAGCGTCCACAGCGTGGTGATTGTCATTAAAGTTTTACCAAGTCCCATATCATCTGCCAATAGGGCACCATGCCCGTCAAATCCCTTGAGACCCATAAGACATTCATATAGGAACTTAACACCTTGAACTTGATGAGGACGTAATTTTTTCCCCAAGAATGGATCAACAACAACATCTGTATCGTAGCTATGCAGTTTTGGCATTACTATGGCACCTTCAGCCACTGGATCATAAAGTGGCTCCCCCTTTGAAGGTTTTGGATCAGTGGGTATAACTTGTTTGAACTGTTTGTTCAAAGGTTTAGTCTCTTTTTTAATCATTATGGGCACCACTGGCTTCACTTCCTTTGTAACAGAAGGTACTTGAGACGATATAGATGCGCCCTGCCCAATCTTTGCATCAAACTTGAGTTTCTCAATCTCGCCTTGGTCTGTTATTTCATTACTGACATCCACTTCGTAGCTCCCCATGGAGAAGACACCATCTGTGGTAAATCTTGATACATTCGACTGTCTATTGATTTCCTTGTATCGAGAAGAGTCATCTAGCCTCAACGAGACATAGCTGGACGTGAGAATGACAAACCCATCACCATCCCATGTTTTATTCTTCTTCATTGTCTGTTTCCGCCACACAACTTCAAAGAATCGTTCGTGTCCTGGAACAGCTTCTCTCTGTGGTCTTTTCCCTTCATTGCCGCTATTTGTCGCCACGAGCGTTCTTTTGGGCGCCATAGGCTTGAATCCGGTCGTTTGTGGTCTCACAGTTGGTTGTGGTTTGACTTGATCATTCTGGGGTTCTATATTCTCTTTTCTAGCGACATCTTGATGATCTTTGTTAGTTATTTTAGCTGGTCCTGGCTTAGCGTGGGCACTGGGTATGTTGATACGTGGTGGTCTGAAGGGAGCACTCGCACCGTTCCCGCTCTTTGGTCTTCTGTACATTGGCCTCGTTGTGGATTGTTTAGGCGTATTTAAATTTCAAATGTTTCTGTTCTTTTGAAAAGTAAACAAAATAAAAAAAACATTGAAAATTACCGAAAGAGGAATTACTGCTTTCGTCTTATTGTCACTTAATTTTGGTAGCTCCAGTTTTAATTTTCAGTTCAACGTTTAACAGCTACTATACTATTCAGATTGTAGAGCTCAGAAAGATCGCACTTGTGGGTTAATAATTTCCAAGATGGCAAGCTCAGATGAACCAGATCGTCTTGTCACAGGTTGTAAAAGGCGCTTGGAAGATGTTGAAAACGAACAACAACATTTTACAGATGTTCGACTATCAAAAACCATACCTTCTAGTGCATTCAACTTCAAGAAATCGAATGGTAACTTTCCCAAGCTGAATGTTACCTCAAACGCATCATCTTCAAATCCAGAATCAAGTGTTACTGCCAATGTCTCTTTATCTCTGGCTCCTGAAATAATTGCCAACGTGTTTGCTGATATTTCCATCCAAGTATTAAGTGACGGTGCAATACAGCTCACTACTGTGCTTTTCAGTGATAAGAATTCAAGTCATAATGAAAATACCGAGATAGAGTCTACCAAATCCCCACAGACATCAACGCCATCAACATTAGCAACCACATTGCTTCCTAAGTTTCCATCATTAATGCAGCAAACACCTTCACGTACTTCAACTCAATCAACCAGTCCATCACCATCACATGATACTAATTCAAGTAACGAAAATAACTCTCAAAGTCTCACTGAATCTAGAAACACTACTTCAAGCGCACCACCACTTACTGCTGACACGAGAACTACAGACACACTTCGTGCTTCTACAACTCCAGTGATTAATGGTTCAAATACGCCGTCTTCCACTATCTCAAGAGCTCCAATGAGCACACAGGAATCTACTAATCGTTCGAATAACTCTTCCACTCCATCGATTCAGAGACATACGGAAACAAGGCCAGTAACAACTACTATAACACCTTACCAAGAATTAGCTAGACTTACTAGAAAAGTACTTTCAACAAACAGAATAAATGTTCCAATACGTGATTGGAGATCAAAGAGTTACACACTAGGTGAGAGATTTGATATTGTTAATCATTATTTACGTCTCAGGATATTACTTGGCTTCACAATAAATGATTATTTAGCACGTTACGAGTTTGCAAGTGATAATATGCTAAAGAATTGGGTTAGTTCTCATCATCGGGTTGAAGAACTTATCAAAGATAGTGATTATCATAGGACTTTAGATAAGTTTCCAGTCAATAGGATACCAAAGACTGTTAAACGTCTATGTAGTATTCCTAAGGCTCATAGATTAACTAGTCAGCAGATACTAAACAAGTTGAGAATTCTTTCAAATGAATACATAGATGAAGAATCATTCGGATATCAATCACAATACTCCATGGGATTCCTTGATTATGTCGAAAAAAGAATACATTATGAGCACAATGCTAGAATATCCAATCGAGGTAATCAATCATCACATTCACAAACAACTACAACTTGAAATTTTCAATAGTCATCATAAATTCATATATTCATATTTCAGCACTTATTTATCGTATGGATAGGTATATATATTCAAAAGATATATTGTCAAATAATTGATTTATACATTTAATTTTCTCCAGCAGTCTCATCATCCCAAGAATCAGAAGATGAAATTTCAATACGACGAGTATCAGTTTTTTCATTTGTGAATTTTGGAATTTTTAAAGTTAAAACACCATTGTTATAAATTGCTTTAATATTATCATGATCTAATTTTGGCTTTGATGGTAATGAAATATGACGTTTAAAATTCCCTGATTTACGTTCTTGAATCTTGACATTTTTGTCATTTGGATGTGCAGGGATTTCACCTGTAATTGTTATTTCATTTTGTTCTGGATCAAAATTTAAATTGATATCATCTTTGGATACACCTGGGATGGAGACGTGAAGTTCATAGTTATCATCATTATCCAAGATATCCACTGGTGGAACGATATCAAATGAGTTGGAAAACAAAGATGGTGAATTGAAAAGACTTGGGAAGATTAGTGATCTTTGATCATTATCAGATGTTTGTTGATTTTGAATGGTTTTGGCATCCTTTTGATCATTAGATTGAACATTTTTTGAAGATGGTGAGACTTTAACACGATTATCATACCCATTTGAAGCTAATAGTTTATTGAATTGATCAACTTCATCGTTGATTGAGTCGAAAAAGTTCCAGAATGGTGATTGAAATGACATTTTTATTGAATGTTATAATTGATAATTGTATGATTGATTATATCAAATACTGAGCTCAAGAGGGATATCACCTCTCCTTAAATACACAACCAACCACCCCCTTGGAACTTTCTAGATCATAGCAAAGACACAATTTCCACACTTCTCCCCGATATACCCTTCAGTATAACCATAATTACCTTCAAATCACGTACTAGTTCATGATGATTTCGCGAAGACTCTAGAAATTTCCATAGTTTGTACAATGCATGGGGTGTTTGACACAATTTTGAAATGATTTTGTGAATGTCTCACTTATAGTACAAGGAACAAGGGTATGGAAGATTCGGGAACTCTACAGATAAATGGTGTGATTTCTATATCGGCTCTGATGGATTCTCTATTACCCCGGATCTCATCACGTGACCGTATTTTCCGCTAAATCTAGACTTTTCCATCGCCCAAGGCCCGCCTTTGAAGTGATATGTTTAATTTATGAACAGTGTGTTAAATTGACAGGTTTTTCAAGATGATTGATGAGTTACAAGGCGTTGTCTACAATGTGTCAAACATGGGTTTTATCCATATCATATCATTAAATTAAATTATGCGTGATGATTCTCAATCCAGTGAGCCAGTACATTCCCCGAGTATTTATTATATGAAAATCAATGGTGTTCTTCTTGTTGATTCTATTGGACCGTCTTCATTAAATATTGATTGTGGATCCATCTCATGTAGATAATCTGATTTTTTAATATCCCACTCGTTTTCTATTTCATCATCAATATCATTTATAGTACTACCTATCCATAAGGAATTTGAAACGTGTAATACGGATATTTCTGATTGCATTGTTGTTGTTGAGCTAAATGAAGGTAATGATGACATTGCTGAATCTGCAGAGTCGAGTTCAAATTGGGTATTTGTTGGTGTTGGTTGCACTGATGAATTTGCAGTGTTGTTATTAGATTTATTCATAAAGATTTTATAATCTTCCAAGGCTGAAGTAAGCATATCTGTTTGTGGTTGTTGATCGGAATGTTGTTGATCCATATTGATAAATGTCATATCTGTTGGAGATTTACCAAAATCTAATGAATCCTCGTCGTCTCCAGTTTCACCGTATCCAAAATATAGTGATCTATGTCTATTGGAGAATTTTGATGAAGTAGCTGATGATGGTTGGTATGAATGTTGTGGTAAAGACGAATAAAAATCGCGTTCTCGTTGATCTATATTATCGTCTTTATGGCTTGAGGAAGTGATCACGCTGAGTCTCTTGTTCAGTTGTGAGAACCCACCGTTCCGTATGGATGATGGTTCTGATATTATCATACTCGATCTTTTGCTTTTATTATTGAGCATTGTCTGTGATCTAGTCATTCCCTTTGGTTTACCTTCAGAATGTGTCACAAGGGACTTCCATATGCTCTTTGGCTTTTCATTCAGCGACACTTTCTGGCTCTGGCTCCTGTGCATCGTGTGTTGTTCTGCTTATGGGGTTCCTCCTACTTGTAAAAGATCAAGAATTTCTATCCTTTTTCATTCTTTTATAAATACTTCACTTGGTCCAAAAAGATCACCGTTTTCATGCGCGATGCATCTTACTTTTCTTCAAATCTGGAAAAAGTTTGTTCTCGCCTCAAAAAAAAGCACAGAAAAGTTAAAAACGCGAAAACATAAAGGAACAATTGAGAGCGTGTTTAAGGAACAGAATACAGGCTACAACATTGTATAGTACATGTTCGTTATTTTCTCGTAAACATAGCTAGTGGTGCTAGCCTATCGCCACTGCACGTACTGGCCAGCTGGGCCGTTGACGTAGGCGTAGCCTGGTGGTGGTGGTGGTGGATATTGCCCATTAGGAGCCATCATTGGAGGAGCTGGCACTGGGAGCCCGTTTGGAGGGCCCTGGCTTCCCCTGTGGTTCACCTCCATCACGTAGCCTGCTGGCGGTGGAGGCTGCTGGGGAGCAACAGGTGTAGCTCCCGGGATGGGCGTGTAGATGGCTGGTGGGGCCTGCTGAGGATGGTGATGCTGCTGCTGAGCCTGCTGAGGTGTGATTTGATATGGTGATGATTCGTGGATCTCTGGGGTATTGGAGCGTCCAGCGAGGGATTGTCTTGGGAGAGGAAGATGGTGGAATTGCTTTGGAGTGTCGATTCTTGGTGTGGACTGGACCGATCTGGCAGCTTGTTGTTGCTGGGCTTGAACTTGTGCTTGATGAGCTTGTTGTGCCTGGACTTGTTGTGCTTGTTGAACTTGTTGAGCCTGGACTTGCTGGGCCTGTTGTTGCTGAGCTTGTTGCTGTTGTTGTTGTTGAAGCTGCTGCTGCTGCTGCTGTTGTGCTTCACCTTGTACACTTTCTTGACACATCTCATTAATCTCTCTAGATGAAATCCCGATCAAATCTCTCAACAATGTAATTGGTGTGTCTGGTGGTTCTTTCAATCCTGGTGGTGGTGCTTCACCTCTTGAAGCAGCAGTTAAAGAATGTGCTCTTTGTTCAGCTTGTTGACTAGCTCTTAAATCACCAGCACTTCCATAACAAGCAGATGCTCTTAAACACGCATCAGCAGCATCTCTTGCCTGATCATCACATCGTTCATAAACACATGCTAACCCATCCCATGCTGTAGCACTGGCAATGATTTGAGATATCGTAGCATCTGGTCCTTCGACTTGTAATCTAGCAGCTTGTGAATATGCAGCAAGTGAATCTGGTAATTGACCCAATTTTAAATATAATGATCCAACAGCTAACCATGGTAATGGTGAATTAGGACCTTTACCCAATGATATTTGAAATGTATCATATGCATATCTTGGTGAATCTATTAATGAATAAGCCCTTCCTAAAATATACCATGTTAAAAAATCAGTATTATCTTCATCATTTTTACGTTGTTCTTCAATTGCATTCTCTAATGATTGAACAGCAAATAATGGATCATAAAACTTTGTTGTAGGTATCAATAAGAAATATGCTCTAGCAATTAATAATCTTGGAATATATCCAATATGCTTTATAGCATCATTAATAATTTGGAAAGCTTCATCAAATTCATTCAATCTTTCTTTCAATAGGGCAAAATTAATCCAAATTGACGCATATTCTTCATATTTATCATGTGTTGAAGGTAATGGATTTGAAATTGCTAATCTAAATTCATTTATAGCATATTTAAAATTATTTTCCAATATAAATAATTGTGCTAATTTACCATGTGTATTACCAATGATTTCGTAATCTAGTGGTGTAATCATCTCTGTAGCCTTATTTTGATAAATTGATAATATAGTGTGTAAAACATGTTTCACATAGTTATAATTCTTGGATTTAAGTAAAATTTCTGCATTTAAATATAATAATTCTGTATCAGTTTGTGCAAAACTCAATGCCCTGGTGATAGCCTGATGAGCTTGTTCAAATTCTCTTAGCCCTAAATGAGATAAACTTAATTCTTTCCATAACCTCGTTTCATTATTTAAATGTGGGAATTTATTCATAGCTGATATGATTAATTCAGTAGTTTGCTTGAAACCTAAGTTTGAATTTGTTCCTTGATCAAATTTCAAAGCTCTTGATAATCCAATAATTGAATCAACATTATCCGGTGAATGTCTTAATGAATTATCAAATGATTTGATCGCAATTTTGTACAAGTTCAACCCTAATGAACATGATCCAATCTGTGCCCATGTTTGTGAAGTCATAATCTCATATTCTCTAACAGCTGATGATACCAAATTCGGTTGACTCCCATTCACAAGATTTGCTGGTGATATCTTGGTGGCGGATGAAACTTGTTCATTTGAAAGTAAAACATTTGGAGTATTGGGGGTCTTCCGCTTTGTTCTTGGTTGTTGAGGTGGGATTACTGTGTGTTTGGGCATGTTGTAAATTTCCCAGCTAATAGTGTTTAACTTGATTTTGGTATTGTTGTGGTGAAAGTGAAAGTGTTAATTGATGAAACAAGTTTTTTTTTTCTTGCTGTCCTTTTTTTCGGTTGTCAAAACAGTTATAAAGTCGTCTTTAATTATGTAAATTCAAGTGGCCGAATTTTACAAATAAGAAAAAATGAAGGTACATCAACAATGCAGACGTATGTCGGTCCACCTGTACTGCCGCAGCACTCGAGACCGCAGCTTGTTCTGAGATTCCATAAACTGGAACCTGACAAAGATCGTCTGTGGAGATAAAAAAATCACCAAGGATGAACCACCCAATTGATTAGAATAATCATATTCAAAAGTCTGGTATTCAGCTTTCTCCAGTGGCGTGTTGGATTAAGGATATAGTTTTGAAACAGCGAGAAGCTTAAAATAAACATTTGCGAAGTATGCATCATGTTGCAGCGCATGTGCATGCATATCTACTAGACCTTGTGCTAATCAGCCGGCCTGAAAGTTTTGTTGCAAGCTGGCATTTCCAGCTGATGTCCTGTGAGAAAATTAAAATAATCTGCAGCAGCTTTAGGAACCTGCATATTTACGGGCCACTTGAAATGCAGAAACCCTTGGATAAAGTTTTTAACTTCAGTACCCACAGTTTCATATCAAGTTAAAGGTTCAAGAGTGGTACGGATACAATGTTAACGTTCGTAGCTGGACTTAAACTGACCCATGTTCAAAGGGTCTACTTGAACTTTAGATGGTCAAAGTTCGAACCATGCTGGTATGATCAGTCATTGGTTTTAATGCCGAACTAGTCAATGATTCACCGTTTGTGGCAAGCAGGTACAAGTGTAGATCTGATTTTCCTATGAGGATACTACAACATATGTTGTGAGTTTTTTATCATGTACGTAAATGAAAATCAAGGGCAGGAAGTAACCCCCTTGTCCAGGTAAAGTATATCTTTTAAGATGGTCTTAGTTTGTTATATATCTCTATTTTCATCAAATCTACAAAGTTTAAATGGCCGTACCCTTTCTTTTAGGATTTGCTATGTACCGCATTTGGATGCAGCATGCATTTGCATGCAGTGCAACATCTCACTTGCTGCTACATAAAGCCCAACATTAGACTTTTACAAGTCTCATCACTTGAAACATACGGACTCAAGTTTAAACAAAAAGGATATGAATTATACAAGAATTAGATTCATCTACTGATTAAGAGTAACCACAATGAGCTTTTTGATGCTTCAAATAAGTGGCTACAGGAACTATAGAATTGAATAAGCGAGACGCATCATGATCTGCTGATAATCAGGTGAATGGAAGACGTTGCTAGGGCTAACTATAACTTTAGCAGGATTGATATGACCTGTTTCTCCTCATACAGGTGGTTAATCACTTGGATGCAATGGTTGTAAGTTTTAAGGCACTCATCATCCTCAAATCTATTACCTGCGTCTTTGAAGATTTCAAACATGAGTAATCGATATTGATCAGAAGTTTGAATTTCAACGCCGGAATCGATATCAATGATTTGATATGCTAAATCTCACTGCAAATTCTGTCGGTTAGGCAAACCTAATACATATAATAGCTTTCAACTTTCAACTCAATATAAACTACACGTGTTGCAGGATCAATACCATTTCATAAACTATGTGTCAACGCCTACAGATTGTAAAACAAATTGTCAAAGGGTTGGTGAGGCGTACCGCTCTACAGGATACAATTGGTAAATTGGATCATATGTACTACAAGAAACTGATTTAATATCAGCTTCAACGATAATCCATATATACTAGGGTACATACTGCTCATTATTGGCAACTGAACCATATATCGATGATTGTTGATTTGGTTCTGGCTGTCAGCTTAAGAAATTAAAATCACTTATATATTCCATCTGCATAAGATCCATAGATCGAAGGGGATGCTTAACTGTATAAGATCGGAAGCCATGATGTGTACCTCCTCCGGTTAATTGATTGTGTTTGAAGATTTCACCATGTCTAAACATTACGGCGAATGAATGTTCGTGATTCATGAGGTATGTTTAACAAATATATAGCATCAAGAAGTCAACAACGCACATAAGCCACAAGCCACAAGCCCCAGATAACACACTATTAAAAGATTAGCTGAGACTCTATCATACCAGCATATAAAAATACTTTATGCAAACTAGATGATCAAACTGGGCACCATATCTTAACAGACAAAATCTAGTGACTTATGAACATCTTCACCAGTTCGCGTACACTGTTTTGGCAGGCCGCGTTCAAGACATTAGTTCATGAATTGTATCTCATGATGTCTCGTCGTACCATCATAACCATTCCCAGCTCTTGATGTGCTCTTCCAATAACTAATATTCTTTCATGTCAAAGCTGGTCTCTTGAAGTTGCACTTTGATCGGTTAAATTATTTCGTTGGGCCGCGTAAATCAACATACGCATGTCCTTTTATAGGTGCGTTAAAGTATAGAAGCTTCAATAGTCCAAGCTAGAACGCGGCCTAAATCACCAAAACAAGACTCAGAATTTAAAAATTTTGAGCCCTTGACGCCAGATCTGAAGTTAACCAAACAAATTGTCTAGATTTTGAGATTTTGACAACTCTTCTTCAAAGATATAAATATACAGCTTGCTTTACATCACGATTCTCGGTAAAAAGCTGTGATATTCCTGTACTTTCCTCAACAACTCATGCCTAGCTATATCATGTAAATCCTCTTGATGGAAACTTGCCGAAGACAGCCCACTCGCAAAAATAATCGCAAGCGCAAACATCGAACACCTGAGATATGTGTAATCTTCAGCTAATGGTAATTCTTGAGGACAGTTTAGCATAAATTGCACATAATGATGGCACCGTTGGTTGTCTAAACGAGAACATGGAACAAATTACAAGTGCTCTACCCCAGTGTTGGTGGCCCAGTACTATGGAATAGAGTTTAAATACGAGTCCATACAGAAAATGTTGAGGAATGGTTGACTCGTTGGTTCAGTCAAAAATGACGAACCTACACGCGGGTCCACCTCAAAAACAGTTCATATCGCAGTACCAAACGGTGATCGCAAATAATATTATTAGTGAACTTTTGCATATTCCCAGCGCTGATTATGCCTTCAAAATTCACTCTCCAGGCTCTTCAACGTTAAAAGTTGTGGAATTGTTAGAATTGGGTAAAAGCCAGTTTGCAATTGCAGTGGAAATGTATGTTGTCATAGCCTTGAATTCATGATCTAGCGTCCCGGCACACCCTTGAGCGTCCGGAATTTTAGACTAATGGACATGTACATATCAACTTGGCCTCGTTTGGAAGTGACCCAAACTCAAGTGGTTTAGATCTTTATACCCTGGTCTCTTAACAACCTCCACTATCACGAGAGAACAATTGAATTCCTTCAAATCGCAACCACCACACGTTGAAAAAATAAAATTTCAACACTGGTGGCAAGTTGCAACCAACTTGAAATTTAAAGTTTTTTCTCGACTGGTCCATGCATGCAAGCTGCATACTACATTTGAGGCACTACGCAGGCGCCCTGCAAGGTTCCTCAAAAAACGGCTAACAAGCACAAGCAAACTTTAACTGGAAAGTTCTATGGCAAGGATTGTCCGTTTGTGCGCGTCATTCCGCTGTAAGGTGCAGCAGAGTACGTGCATCCCAACGTACTTTAGGACCTAACTTTAGAGCGCCTTATGTGGTCTCAGGCTTAAGCCGAAAGTCGAACGTAAATAGCTTGGAATATACAACCCGTATATGAATTTAAGACAGAGCTAGAACCTTTAATTACAACAAATGTTTGGTCTCCAGCTTTTTATTAATCAGCTTAATGTACCCTGTTGATTCTGTTGTGTCTCGTGTCTCATGTTGGAGAAAGGGGCCCAAATTAAGGAGCTTGCAGTATTCTTGAGTATTGAAAGTACGTTATGGAGCAGCGAGTTATGAATGAACCCCAAAAACCATGATCCTTGCACTACTCTGTTGATACAACTATGTCTGTCGGGGCTTTGCCTCTTGATTTGATCCTTAACCACTTGATAATGTGTCAGCGATCATTGAGCTCCCATTGTTCTTTAATTTGATATCGTGAAGTCAAGTGTTTGGGAAAATCCGTTTTCAATCGGTATATTATGCTAACAGACAACTGTTATACCAATTACAGATGATTTCTTTGGCTTTGAATAATTAATAAAATCATGATTCGAGGATATCGGGATCACTGGTGAAGAACTAGATGCTCAACACTATGGTCAATGGATCTACAAATGGAACGTTGATGAATATAAGCAAAGCTGGATGAAATCTCTGATGAGAATATCTTTTAAGAAAGAGCATTGAGGAGGAATGTCACATAAGGATATATCATACATAATATTTCTCATCTGGATGAACGCTAATAATGCTCAATTCGTCACTATCATAGTTGTTCAGTCATTTTTGCTGGTCATTATGGACTGTCGAACGCGATTCGAATATCAGCTGGTTCCCTCATCTTCACAATCAAACCAATGAAGGACCATGGTTCCACGTACTGAAAGTTCATATGATGATATCCTCTGGGTTGAAGGTCCTTAGTGAAGCATCCTCAATTGATCAATTGTTTTAAGACGACGAGCTTTTACTTGAATCATAATTATAAGAAGGACGCGTCTGGCAATCAGCAATCAATTATTTTAATAAAGTATGGCAGACCAGAGGCCTGATATATTCCAGTATATGTTAATATGAAACTATGCTCCCATTGATATTCAATTTAATAATCAACAAGATACACAACAAGATGATAACTGTATCAAATCTTCAATACATTGTTGATGCTACATATATATAAACCTTTGAAATCCCGAAGAAGTCTCTCCGTATATCCCGAGACCCGGGACTGAAAAAGCGGAACGTCCCGTCTCGCGAAAAAGTCCCAAGCTATTCCTCAAAAATCCGCAGATTCGAGATTTGATACAAATGGTTTTTGTGGTTTGTGTTTCGTTATTGAGATTAGTTACTCAAGTTACAAAAACAACTAATTTTTAATCGACACAAAGACAAAATCTGGAAAAATGAGCTAAGCTATTCATCTGTGGCCCCTTATGTACCATGGCAGTATAGGCTGAAAGATTTAATTCTAGAACAGCAGTTGAAAGTGCTACAATTTTGCTAGGATATTACAATAGTTTTAAGGTCATTTTGGTTAGAGGGTCAAAATATTAACTAAGGATCAAAGAGTTCAACCCGGCATTCAAAATGGGTGATCTAGACTTCACAGATGAATGGCTTGAATTCCAGTCACATGCCATATTCCAGGCAAGCAATGAGCAAATCAAACTCTGGATAGAATCAGCTGCAGATGCTGGTGATGTTGTTGATGGTGAACAATTAGAAGATCAGGTGACACAATCGAAAGAAGGTCCAGCATCACTTCTACAGAGATTCAGATCCTTCAACTTTGAGAACTCAACAGTCGTTGATGCACAAGACAAGTTTGATGAAAACTTCAAAGAGAATAGTCAGATCCATTCTACCAAATCATGGAAGAAAACAAATGGTGTCAGTTCCTTTTATTCCAGATCCAAAAAAAGCTTGCGCAGTATTTCTCAGAAAAGTGGTGATTTGATTCTCGATGAGCTGCCAAAATTCAAAAACAAAACGTATAGAACACAGCTGGAGGATTCAATTTGCATCAAACCTGAATTCTTGAACAAAACAGACGGTGAAATTTCCTACTTTGCAAATCTTGATGGTGTTCCTGACAAATCGTGGCTACCTAGAACATTTCAACACCACCGTGTCAAACGAAGTATATTGCAAGGTTGTGATCCCTTGTTCTATTATCATAAGAATAAGCATTGCCCTAAATCATCTGAAGCCACACCAACAACCTCAGAAAGCACAGTCATTAATCACTCCCAACTCATCAATAATTTGACACAAGTTAGGTACACTAGAAACTATAAATTTTCCAATAGAACGGAAATTTTGTGTCGTCTATGCCGTGGTAAGAATTGGATACCAAAATACAAGTTTAATCAACATATGGCATTCTCACATGGTGTTCTCATACCCAGTGGTCCACACAAGCGAACACGGCCTGCTTTGATAGAATCACCATGCTCTTTATACACCTCTAAAACGAGAAAGTTTGTCGATATGCATCTGAAATGCTCAATTTGTGATCGATGGATCAAGTTGGGTTTTAGTCTGAGCACAAAACCACATCGAGTTCTGTCAAACAATGGACTTTATCACAACTACTTTACACATTTTTTGAAGTCACACCGGAGCTGATCTTTAGTACTGCTTGAATTGTTACAATTGAATTATAATAAACCTAATAATATCAAATTAATTAAAGATATAACCCTATATATAAATATGAAAAACGATTTGTGACTTTAATGTCAACATGAAGAAAAGATCTTTTAATTGTAGACCATAATAATATCAAAAAAAAGCGAAACAATAAAACAAACAAATAAAAATATAACAGTCATTCATAAGTCTAAGTGGAGTTAGCTAAACCACCACTGAAAGCCAAGGCCCATGTTCTACTCAACCCATTGTCTAACCAATCGTTTGAGAAATTATCTTGTGAGAAGAACTTGTATGATGAAGATGGATCAACTAAAGCTTGATTCAATCTCAAAACACCTCTCCAAGCACTATCAACATTGTCTAGTGTAGAGGAAATGACTTGATCCCATTCTTCTTGAACAAATGTTGGGCCTCTAATAACTGAAGAGACTGGAGTAATTGGAAGCATATGAATACCATGAATGTATTCAGTCTTACTACCAAACCAAGTAGTGTGATCAACTTTATCATCAAATAATATACCACTGACTTTGTTACCAATGATTTCATCAGGTTGCACAGTGTTATCATCAGAAAATAACATATAATCATTTAATGATTTAGCCATGATGGAAATCATCAAATTACCTCTAGCTTCCATTGATTCATCACCAATAACATTACCCCATAATTTCATACCATAAGCGAAATTATAATCTTCAGAAGATGATTCTTCATTTTTACCATCACCAGCAGCAAATAAACCAGCAGCCCATGAATGACCGGCAAACCAGTCAAACATTCTTGATACTGGGAAATGGGAATCATCTGTACTTGGATTAGCAACATCTCTTATCAAGGAATTGATCCAATCTTTATGATCTTGAGCCCATGAACCACCAAGTTTGGAATCGATATGACCAATGACTGCAGCAGCATGAATGAAATAACCATAATGGAAATGATGATCGTTATAATATGGACCACCAAAATCAGCACCAGTATCACCATTTTGTGCAGCAGTAGATGTCACACCACCATAACGAGTATCATACATCAATGGGAAAGCTTGTTCATTATCGAAAAAAGTTTCAAAAGCATCTTTCAAATTTTCCAAAGTTGAATTTCTAGCAGATTCATCTTGAATAATTTCATCAATAACCAATAAAATATAAGCATATTTATCCAAGTATTTACCAGCATAATAAGTTGTTAAACCTTTTGTGGATGAAGTGAAATCAACATTCAATTCCTCATTTGCAACAGATGCTAATAAAGTAAGTTGTTCAGCAGTGTATGATAAATCTTTTTGCAATTGTTGAGACCATGGTAACCATTGAACATCAGTGTTGAAATCATCATGGAATGACAATGTATCTGTCAAATAAGCATACATTTTACCCTTTGTAGTAGAATCTAAAGAAATACCAGTAGATCTTTGACCTGTGGTGGAACTCAAGGATTGTAAATGATGTGGTAGAGCAAAGATAATTGGGTTCCCAGATGAACTTTCACCCTTTGTAGTGTACTTAAATTGATATGAAGCAGATGAGCCATCAGATGTACCTTGAACTGAAGCTTCTGTGACATAAGTACCAGCAGCTTGATCATAATAAACTTCACCACTCTTTGGAGCTGGAGCAACTTGAATGATTAGACCATCAATAGCCTTGGAACCTTCAATAGCAAATGAACCTGAAACTGATAACGAAAAACCAGAAGCACCAGATGGTAAAGAGACATAGACTAACCAGTCGACATTGTTATTCAAAGTGGCACGATATTTCAAGATTGATGATTGCAATGAAGATGATTCTTCTTTAACCAATTTTGAAAACCCAATGACTGAGTTTAATTTGGCAGTTAAATCACCATTATAAACAGCAGTAGCGAAACCCATACCTTGAACCAATGAGATATCAATAAAGCTTGATTCTGGTGAATCTTGCTTGTTGAACAATGTAACCAAAGTTGACATATCTTTCATATCAGTGATATCCATACCAAAATTATCCTTGGAGAAACTGTCAGCAGAGAAAATGAAAGAACCAATATCAATTGGATTATAGTAGTACCCAGCATTACCTTTGCTATCATAATTACCAAAGACACGTTGTGAAGCAGTGGTATGTTGAACGGCAAACCCATAATAGTCATTGGTTGATTTGTAGAAGCCATATGGATAAGTCCAAGCACCATCAGTTTGATCACCTAAAATCAAATTACCCCAAAATTTGTTGGTTTCAATTGGTTTACCATCATTTGAAACACCTTCTGGAAGTTCTAATGGTAATTCCTTTCTTGGGAAGATGGATGGAGGAGCATCAGTAGCAACAGCTGAGAACAAGTTGAAGGTTGTTGATGGAGAAGCATCTTCTGATGTTGATAGTGTTGTTGCAGAACTTGAGATGGCTGCAGAGACTGAAACTTGAGAAGATGAGGCGGCACCAGCAGCTTCAACGGAGGAGGTAGATGATGATGATGATGATGATGATGATGATGATGATGATGATGATGACGACGATGGTTCACTAGTGGTTTCATCACTGGAGGAAGCAGCTTTTGAAGAAGAAGTTGAATCAATTTGTGATGTTTCAGATGATAATGTGATTGTAGAAGAAGCTGATACTGATGGAGCAATAGTAGAAGAGTTCCCAGCTAATGAAGACTTGCTGTAATCAACAGATGAAGCTTCCTCGTCAATGGTGTTTGTCAAGACATAAGAAGTTGTAGATCTCTTGAAGAATCTGAAGGCACCTGGAGTGGTGATATATAATTGAAATTCAACAGAGTATGGCTTATCACCAACAGCTTCAGCACCGACAGCAAATACCAAATGTTGAGACGATTCAATGGACTCAGAAACACTCACATCAATAGAACCTTCAGTAATAGCACCTTGGTTATCCACAGTGGTGTCTTCGACAGATGTGTTGACACTGGTGAAGACATAACGAGCACCACCACTTGAAAGCAATTGCACATCGGTCCAAGCACCCAAACTTCCTGGAACATGAACATCCCAATGTGGTTCACCGTCTTGTAAATATCCAGAAACGAATGGTGTAGCAGTGGCAGATGAAGATGATGATGATAAAGTGATGGCAGAAGAAATTGGAATGGTTGCGTTACTAGATGAAGCAGCAGCAGAAAGTGAGCTCTGACTCAAAGTTGAACTGTTGTCCAAAGTTGAGGAGCTCAAACCTTCGAACGTAGCTGAAGAGTTCTGGAAACCTGAGTGGGCAGAAACTGAATGAGATCCAACTGTGGTGCCTTGATTTGTAACAGCTGAAGATGAAGACTTTGTAGAGGCAATCGAAGTGGAAGTGACAGAAGTGGTGATGGTTTTGGCCTGTGAAAATGAAGCAGTGATCGAAGTCTTTTGCTTTTCAGACACAACACTGTTGCTGAAAAGTGGATCAGCTCCTGTAGTGGTAACAGCTGAAGCACTTGTACCTTGTTCTGTGAATGTTGGAGTCTCAGTGGCAACGTAAACAGTTGATGTCTTTGTAGTGGCTGTAGTGGTAACCAAGATCACAGCAGCAGTTGGCTCAGTTGTCAGTTTCGTAGTCACAGTCAAGACTTTTGAAGAAGTGGAAACTGGAACTCTTGATTGAGAAGTGGATGTGATATCAACTGAAGAGCCATCAGAGTTTTTGGACTTGGTGGTGACTTCTGAGTTCAAAACGGTGTACTGAGTGTGAGCTCTTGTTGTGGTGATGATGTCTTCTGATTGTGATGAAGATCCATCAGCTTTGGCACTGGATAAAGAAGAACCATCATTATGTTCTGGAGAAGCAGTGACAACGACAGTAGAAGTAACACCGGCAGAGTTTGTGATTGTGGTGGTCTTGGTCTTTGGTTGAACAGATTGAGCTGAGAATGTATAGTTTGCACCACCGTTAGCAGTTTCAGTGGTCAAATGAGCATTGTTGAATGGAATACCAGCAGTTTCAGTCTGGTTTGAACTGACAAACAATGAATCAGACTCTTGGACATTTTCACTGTAGTGAATCTTTGTATGTGTCAATGTGGAACCTTGTTTAGTGATTGTAGTGGTTAAATTGAAGGCACTGACAGCTACTATCAGCTGTAGAACAGCTAAAAGTAAAATCTTTGTCATCTTGATTTGTAAAACGCGTTGTGATGATTAAAAACAGCAGCTAACAAGAACAATAATTAAAGTAATGAATGTGTATAATGAGTGTAAGTGGAAGAGAGTGACTTTGTCTGTTGAGCTGTGTATACTTGAAATGAGTGTGTTGTATAGTTAATATGGTATTAAGGCAACCTCACAGTGATAGAAAGACATGATCAAGGTTATATATATAACCACCCTGCTAGCTGATCAAGAACCTCATCACGATCAATCTAATTAATTATAATGCCAGCCAACACTGTATAAGCAGATCATATCTAAGGCAGATCTTGATCTCAAGCACGATCTAACTCAGACATGAACCCAAATCTACCTCGTTGATTAAGCAAAGTACACTCAATCATGTAAAACCATTTGTTTTTCGAAAATGGCTGGTTAAAATGAACAACTTTGGGCCGCGATTTGTGCGTCCACTTGCATATAGTCGCGCCAAATCCACTTCTTTTCTATGTGATTCGTGAATTTCTATATGCCGCTTTATGCAGTATGCAACCTATTTATCCTCCTTATTTACCGTGGAAACAATGTTTACGTTTAACTTAAAGGGGAAATTACAATAGCTTTTCTCACCAGCTTTTAGATTTTTGGTGACAAAGTACGGGATCTCAAGGTTGGTTGATGCTAAAATTAACTCTTGCAACGTCAAGGATTAACGGTTTGAAAGCATAATTGGCACATAATTATGGAATTTGACTGGGGTTTAGTGTTTACATACCCATGGTAACATTCCGTAAGTGATCCATGCTGGGTTATACCATGTCAGGGAAACAAATCTTGTTTGAAGTGAACAGGAAGCAAAATATATTCTTTGTCCAGGAGTTGGGGTCGGCTCTATTTCTGCGCGTGAGCTCATGATCATGCTAGCTGAAGTTTTCAAATATTCAGCGGAAGGATTCGTAAAATTTCCAAATTTTAAACGCGTTACAATATAATGTTAGATATGGACATACATATAGATAACAGATATTTACCAGTAGTATCCTAGCACAACAGAGTAGAGCGGCACAGATCATAGTGAGCTTGGAAGCACAATATTTCATACTTGATTAATGGTTACCGGTTACCGGTTGCATTGTTCAGTGATTATTTGCTGGAAGCTGGAAGTATGGCTAATTAGGTAGAATCGAGTCTGAATGATATTCGATCGGTGATAGAATTATTACATCACACGGATTGTCAGTAGTACTACAATTTTTAATTTTATGAAGATCGAATTGGATGAAGTAATGTGTTATTAATATAGCGATAGAACTAACAGCAACTTGTGTTTTGGATATATGAAACTTTTGAAACTAAAGGGCAAAACAATCAATCTTTTGACATTCTTCTCTTGAAATCAGCATACTCAAAACTTCTCGGAAAATAATCATTAGATTCATTCTTCTTTTCCTCCACTGGAGTTTGTTGATTTGAATGGTAAGATCTTGGAATCTGATAATTTGGAGCATCTTCCCTATGAGATGATTGAGGTGGATATGAAACTGAACCACGGTATTGAACATTGAAACTGCTCTGATCATTATTATCTCTGGTTAATTCATCACTTAGTCCCGTGGAACGACGTTGTAAAGTTCTTTTGCTCCCTTCAGGGCTCCAATGTGATGCATCATTAGTATGATTTGAATTTGGATGAATTATATGGGTTGTTTCGATATTTGAAAGCTGAACATTTTCTGGGGTTTGATATGATTCATCAGCTAATGGATCCTTCTCCTCAATAGGCTGACCATGAGTCTTGTTCAAGGAATTGAATTTGACATTTTGTAATTGATCACCAAGCAATGCAGTTTGATAATTACTACTTGCTCTTCTTTGCAAAGGGAAAAATGAAGAAGGATCTGGTGTTTCAGAAGGAGCTGGTGGATGATCAATGTTGATGAAATCTGATGATGGGTTTGCTCTGCTCGTGTTTAATAACTCTGCAGAGTTAGCACGACGTGGAGCTGGGTGTTCTGGCATAATGAGATATGAGGTTATGCAATTAAATCACAATGCTTTCTTATGACCAAGAGATGACTTCTTTTATATGATTTTGGTACCAAGCAAGCAAAATGAAGTTATTATCACCTGATACGTGGCTATCTTGGAAGCTGACAGGAAGCAAGTCACAGACCTTAAATTCCCGGGGTACTTATACGTAAACTGATGAGGTTGATGTTAAAAAGCCCAATAGTAGCACAGTTATTTAGTACTTCAATGGAAATGCTAGCATTCACAGTTTACCACACAAAATAAATAGTAACACCACCTCATAAACTCACTCCCTTTTTTCGAATTTGTATTGATTGGAGCTTTTAAGGTTTATTTTGTGAGTGCGTGTACCAAAAGTTTATTAGCCCTCGGTTATTTTAAGCACGTGACAACAGCCGGAATTTGACTTGTTGATGCCGAACTCTGGGGAAATATGGAATCTCGAGAATGACTAAGTTACTGCTTTTGAGTGTTTTTGGGAGAATCTGGCGTAGTGACTGGTTATTGTGATAAAATGGCTGCGTTTGAGGTACAAACAATCGATATCAATTCAAAAGACACTGTGAAAGTCACTTTAAAGAGTGGACAAGAATTGGAATAGTGAGTGATGGGTGATGAGCTGATAAGCTTTCTCGGAGTTCGTAAAGTAAACTGAAGATACTAACTCTATTGAAACAGTCTCAACTTCTGGCTTAGAGATAATTGTCACTGCAGTGAATGCTACGACTCAAGTACTTATCAAAGACTGCTTGATACCTTTTCAGTGAGTGAAATCCTGTGTTTCCAGAACATTACTGACATCTATAGATCCCTGATGATATCCATCCTAAAGAGATAAACAGTACCGATACAGGTATAAATATCAATTGGAGTGATAACCATAGCTCAATCTATTCATTACAATGGCTTTCATCTCACACCAGTGCAATCACAAAAGCTGATCCAAAGAAGCAAGACCTCTTACCATCAAGAACCTATTGGACTGAGAATATCATCCAATCAGAAATGCCTTCGGTTCAATTCAAAGATGTTATCTCTAAAAAGTCACCAGAGCTCTACAACAACATCCATAAATATGGATTCACATTCATAGATAACGTTCCAGTCACTTCGGAAGATACAGAAAAGTTATGTGAGGCAATTGGTTACATCAGAGTAACACATTATGGAGGCTTTTGGGATTTCACTACTGATTTAGCAATGAAAGATACTGCTTATTCTGATATCGAAATTCCATCACATACAGATGGAACATATTGGGAATACACGCCGTACTTGCAACTTTTCCATTTGTTATTCCATGATGGTGAAGGTGGTAATACCACAATTGTGGATGCTTTCAAATGCGCAAAAGATTTCCAAAAAGAGTACCCAAAAGAGTATAAATTCTTATCTGATACGAACGTTGATTGTCATTCATTGGGGGATGTCTATTTGACACAGTCTAAACCAATTTTCATTCATGACTCCAAGGGAGATTTGGTTCAAGTGTCATGGAACAATTCTGATCGCTCTTCAAATTTTGGTATGTCTAATGCCAACCTTCAAGAATTTTATCATTCCATTAAACTTTGGCATAAAATCATAAATAGACCTGAAAATGTGTTATGGCACCGTTTGAAACCAGGTCAAGTGTTAATTTTTGATAATTGGAGATGTTTACATTCAAGAATGGGTAAAACAACAGGTAAAAGAAGAATGTGTGGTGCTTATTTCGATAGGGAAGATTTCCTTAGTACATTGAGAATACAAAATGCTCAATCACAGGAAAATTTATTTGAATCTTTATAAGACTACAGCATACCATATCTATATATTATCTTATAAATTAAATAAAAAGTGGCTTTAAACATAAACCTTATGAGATCTAAAGATTCTCTTGTATTTCTTGTGACTTTCCTTCTTCTTCCACAAACCTTTAAATAATGGTGGGATGTAATTATTAGCAGCAAGATTTACACCTGCCACAATAACAATCAACCATTTGAAACCCGTTGTGATACTGGTCAATTGGAACAATTCACCCAAATAACCTTCTGGAGATAAGTTCATCAAAAGTATACTGAATAACACTGCAATGGCAACATTGGCCATGAATGGCTTATTTTGTCCCGCTGGTTCTCTGTATGGAGGACCAACAGTCAAAGTAATTGCACATAAGATGTATTGGAAATTTGAAAAGAAAAATAACACAGTATTATCTGAAGATTGAACAGCATCATCACCACCTGGAATTGGTTTGACGTACCAGCTTCTTGTTTGAACATAAAACCATAAGATCAATTGAAACGTTAATAAAATTAAAATATTCACAACTAATGGTATTAATAACTTTGGACTGATCAAATTGGCACTTGGTCTCTTGGCAACAACTTTATGATATGGATTTGACCATGACATGAAAATGGCAATTGGTAAGATCAAGAATAAATCAATCCATAAAAATTGGAAATCACCTAAATTGGAGCCTCTCTTATATAGAATGGTAATTGTGATGAATTGAATTGCAGAGTATAAAGACATATATTGGAAACAACTGAAACTTGTAACCAATGAGGCTCTACCTTCTCTAATAACATCCAAAACACAACTGATTTCAAATAATCTTGATGTAAATGGTGCAGCTACTGAAGCTTCGGCTTCTGATAATGAAATTCCAACATCTGCAGCTTTCAAAGCACCACAATCATTTGCACCATCACCACAAAATCCAACGGTATAATCCAAATCTTGAAATTGTTCAACCAATTCATGCTTTTCATCTGGTGACATTCTTGCAAATACATTGGCTTTTAATAACACTTTTGTAATGTAATCATCTGTGAATAAATCCATTCCATTCTTCAACAAATGTCTAAATACATCACCCGATACAGCCAATCCATAACTCTTGTTTGTCCCATATAAATCCAAAGTTTTCGAATCTAATTCCAATTTTTCATCATCAATTTCTCTCCAAATTAATCCATCATTTTCATCAAATGTAGGAACAAAACTTAAATCCTCTTTAATCAATCCACATTCACGTGCAACACTAATAGCAGTCAACAAGTTATCACCAGTACACATAACAGTTCTTAAGTTTGCATCTGCCAATTGTTTTAATACACCTGTTGTAGAAGGTTTCAATCTATTTTCGAAAACGATAAATCCTAAAAATTCCAAATCAGATTCTGCATCTTCTCTAGTGATTTTTTGAGAATATAACCAATTGTTTTTTTTCAATTTTTTACCAGCACATGCAATAACTCTATAACCATTATGTGTATAATGATATAACAATTCTTCATAGTTATCAGGAAATGTTTCAGTTTTACAGATATCTTTAATCACTTCAGGTGCACCTTTAGTCAATACTGAAAATTTGTTATCACTCTTTATAATAACACTCATTCTTCTTAAATGCGAAACAAATTCAAAACTTCTCAAGATCCCCAGTAATTGTGATTGATTATTTTTTGGATAGACTACCGCAGGTGTGATACCTGTATTTTCAGGTAGCTGAGATTCATCAAATCTTTCTTCATTGGTGGAGGTGAAACCTTTAAATTCTTCTTCATATTCCCAACCTGTGAATTCAAACATTTTAAAATCTAAAGGATCACCTATTAATTCACCATCAACAACTCTTAGAGAATGACATGCAACTAAAGCTTTTAATAATTCACTATGCTCCTCACCGATAGGTTTAATATCTGTCAACAGTTCATTGAATTTACGACTGTTGGCATGAACACCGTAAACATCCAAACCATCTTCAGTTAAAGTTCCTGTCTTATCAAAACACAGTATGTCCAGTTTACCACCGACATTAACCCTTGTAGGAGAGATACAAAAGATGTCCTTTTTTTTCAATCTTGATAGGGCAAAACTAGTACCAATAGTCAATGTAGCTGGTAATGCAGGTGGAACAACAATTGTGATAATATCCAATGCTCTGAGAATGATAATTCTGGTACCTAATCCTAATTTGATAAAGTTATAAGTACTGAAAACAAACCCAACACATGCAATTAATGTCATGAAACCGATATATTTGAAAGAATCTTCATAAAATTTGAAACCAACTGGTTTGGGGAAAAGCATTGATCTAAGTAAGGCACCTTTTGTAGTAGCAAACCCTGTACGAACAACAAGTGCAAGTGCAGGATCACTTTGTGGATGTCTAACTCTAATGATTTTCGTACCGTTGAAAAGATAAGATTTTGCCAATAATGGAGAGATCTGAGATTTTAAGGAATCTTTGATTAATGAATCCATTGTATCTCTTGAAGCTGGTAATTTTGAAACTGGAACAGATTCACCTGTAAGCATCGATTCATTAACGATACAATCACCTGAAAGCAAAACGGAATCACATGGGAACACTGACAATGAAGGATCAGAAACTTCATAAATATCACCAGGTACTAAATCTGATGCGTCAGTTTCTTTCCAAAAATCATTTCTCCAAACTCTAACTTTACATTCAAATTTTGATAAATCTCTTAATCTTGCCATTGTAGATTTTGTTTCCACTAGTGTATTTAAAATTGAAAAAATTGAAATCAAAAAGATACAACCTGCGTAATAATAATATTCATCAAACCCCCATAACACGATGGAAAACACTTGAAACATATAAAACGGATGTAAGACTTCATCAATTAACAATTGAGAATTTGTTTTCTCTTTCAAACTTAAAGAATTTTCTTTGAAAACCAAATATCTATCTTCAAATGCATCTTTATCTAACCCATCTCTAACATGATGAATCCAATCATGATCAACCCAATTTGTATTTGTCTTGTAGATGTCCTCAACTGGTGAATAATAGAAATTCAAATAACGGTATTCAAAAGAAATAAGAATTGGTATCACAGGGTTAACATCAATGTTTGGATGATTATGAGAAGGAGCACTTGTATTGTTTGTGGTTGTTCTTGAAATTGAATCATCAAGTATTGGAACATTCATCACTGTTGATAATGGTCTATTATACCATTGTCTCTGGACATCAACTATAGATAATTCACCATGTTCAGTTTCAGCCACTACCCATTCAGCTTTACCTAATGGAACTTTTTCACCATAGAATGCAAATTTATATTTTGGTACCCATCTCATAACCAAATAGAATAGTCCAAATGTGATGATGCTGAGAAAATAATAAATGTATAATCTCAATTTGGAAGTCCTGTAACCTGCAATACCCAAAACCAAATCTTCTTCAGCAATGTAAAATCTTTGGAAATGTAATTTTGCTGGATGCTGAGGATAATAATGATCATGTAAATTTGGATTCAACTCTCTATAATTATTTTGATTAGTTTGATGTTGATGATTGTTATTTGATTGTGCCACATCCAAAACAGAAACATCATCATCATGAGATTCTTGATCAGATTCTAATAACGGACGACTTGAAACATCACTTGGGATACGATCTCTATAAGTGTTTGCTGAGTATGCTGAAGGTGAAGATGAAGTTCTTGTATGGTTATCCATAGATCCATAATCTTGCATTGATGCATTGGTGGAGAAACTTTCCCTTCTATAATCCTCATAAATTGGAGCTGAGTTCCAATTTGTATCGTAATCAATTGGGTCCTCTGGATCATCTAATGTAGAGGCACCATGAGCAGTCTCAATATCCTCGGGGTCAAAGAACTTGAATTGTGAACGTTCATCGATGGATTGAGATCTTGATCTCGATCTTGTTCGAGAGATGGACCCTGCTCTAAATCTACTCAAGCTATGACTTTCGTTGTAGTTGACGTTTGACGAGGATTGGATCGAAGGTAATCTTCCGCGTCGTATTGAGCTCGCAGCAGAGCTTGGTTGAGACGACTGTTCCTTGTTTCTCTGAGCAGCGAAAATATGGAAATGGTGGAATGAAGTGATTGAAGATGGGATAATCTCTGAAGCTGCACCGTCAAACATCTCTGTATTGTTTTCATCAATGTGGGATACCGTATCCTGTGAGACAATAGAGCCTCTTCTCAGCGAGGATGAGCGTCTCGAGGCATTAGAGCTCTGACCGTGTCTGCTGAGCCTGTCAGCCATTGTTCAAGAGTGATTGTTGAATTCTAGCAAAGCTCTCTTATCGATATAGCAATGCAAGATTGAGCTGGAATTGACCTTTGTGAACCTGGATAAAGTGACTCTGCGATAATATGAGCACAATAATCACGGTTACAAAAGCTTATAATCTTGACAATTTCCCTGTTCCACGGCGCTTCAGCTTTCCTTAACAGCTAAACAGCTATCTTTCCATTGATAATGAGTTTATAACTCGATTTTTACTAGCCCTAACTAAACGATTACATAATCTAACCACCCAGACACCATTTTCAATTCATATAAATTTGATTTTTTTCGCCCAAATGAAAATTTTCTTCTGATTACAGCTTTAAACAAGAAACAAACTGTGTCTATGGCTAAACGGTAAGTCTTTTGCAAGAAAATACAGAAATACAATTGCCATTATCTGATGAAAACCTTGACAACAACAACTTGAATTTCTTCATCCGAAATAGGACCATGTGGATTATATCATGCTTTTTAACCCTGATTTACTGGCAATTGTATTACATTCTTTTTTCAGTTGGGAGATGTAACTAACAATTTGTGATTTAGATATGTCTAGTTAATACACTATTTACTTTCAAATGAATCTGTAGTTGTATCTCTAATGTCCTAGTTTAGATTATAAATTATAACATATTAAGCTCTTCTCTACCCGCGAATTTATAAATATTTGAAATTATCCCTGGGGAAATTTAACGTCGCTTTAACCACAACCATTGAGAATTAAGTAAAGCCTTTGGAAACGCCATGTCCACTCTCAACGAACCATCGGTGGACTTCCACTTGAAGCTACAAGAGGGCTCTTTCAAAGTGCCCTACGAAGCCATGCGGAAGAATTTCAAGAATGTCCAGAAATTGGATGAGAGGCAATTCAAGAAGATGGATGAACTATTCAAAGAATTCAACAAAACCACTGATAAAAAGGCTAAACTGAAACAGCTAAAGCAGATAATTGCCAATTGGAAACATTTTGAGAAGAAAGTAGCTGCCAAAGTGAAAATTGAGAATGAATTACTTTCAAGAATTCAAGCTAGACTGGATAAACTAAACGAGTTGAAAACGTTAAAAGAATTACCTGTTGAGCATAAAAAGGGTTCAAATGATATCAATCAGGATAAACTATTGAACTGGTATAGGGACCAAACAAACTTGTTGATTGCTGATTACTTGTTGAAAAATAATCATTTAATTGAAAAAAATCCAGGATTATTATTGATCAAATCATTAGGGTTTGATAAATTAATTGACACTGATATAATCTTGGCATCAAATAAGATATCCACATCTATTTTAAATCAATCATTGGAAAGCCTTGTGAATTGGATTGATGATAATAAGTCATATTTAAAAAAAATTAAATCCAATCTAGAGTTTGAAACAAGATTTCAAGAATATATTGAATTAATTAAGCAAAATCAAATGAATAATGCAATTAAATTATTCAACACACATTTATCACAATTTACCAAAACAAATTTTAATGAAATTAAAATGGCTTCCGGTTTATTAATCTTTGCTAAAAAGGCACAATCAAATCCAAATAATCCAAATTTTAACAAGTATAACACTTTATTATCATCCAATCGTTATAATTACCTTTCTGATTTATTCCTCAAAATTTATTACAAGATGCATGGGATCTCTGAAGATGATCCATTGTTAATTTATTTATCTCTTGGTATTTCATCATTAAAGACAAGATCATGTCACTGTTCCACTTCAACCAAGACTAGTAATTTTGAATCAATACTTAACAAGAAATTATCATCAGGGAAAGAGAAAATCAATTCACAATCAAATAATTGTCCAATTTGCTCCTTGGAGTTTAATCAGTTAAGTTATCAATTACCTTATTGTCATAATGTTAAATCTTATTTATTTGATAATCCAGTCATGTTACCTAATGGGAACATATATGATAAAGAGAAGTTAATAAGTTATTCCAAAAACTTGACCATTCTGAGTGAAGATGAGGTGAAAGATCCAATAACTACAGAGGTTTTCGAACACGATCAAATGATCACAATGTATCCAACATGAGTCTCTTTATAATTATTGCTAATGAATGATGATATTTGCAATTTAATGTATATTGTGCTAGTTTATACATCCAAACACCACTTTATCGATTCTTCGCGAATTTTTTTATATCTCATCTCATAAACTTTACATTTATAATAAAACACTATATATAACAGATTGAAACAACCATAATGTCAGAAGCTGATCAAGACCAAGCACCTGCTGTATGTGAAACATGCTTAGGTCCCAACCCTTACCTTAGAATGACTAGGGAAAGAGATGGTCTAGAGTGTAAACTATGTACAAGACCGTTCACAGTTTTCAAATGGGCTCCAATGAAGAATGGTGCTTTCAAGAAAACCATTGTATGTCTTACCTGTTCTAGACAGAGGAACTGCTGTCAAAGTTGTTTAATGGATTTGACATATGGGATACCTATTCAACTAAGAGATGCTGCGTTGAAAATGGCTGGTGTACAGGGTATTTCCAATGATGAACCTCAAAATGAAATTTCCAAGCTTTATGTGGCAAATAATTCTGATCAATTTCAAACTATTGGTGGTGCCTCTGTGACTTCTAATGCGGAAAGGGCTAAAGAGATCTTAACTAAATTGTCGTTAGCTTCAAAGAATAAAGTCAATCCAAAGAAATTGAACGATAAGACTGATGCGTTACCTTCACATATAAGTAAAGTCGATGTCACCAAAATAATATCAAAATTACCATTGAATGGATCATTAGAACCACCAACAGATACTTCAATTTCCACTCTATTTATATTTGGTATTGATGAATCATTACCTGAATATAAAATATCAGATTATTTCGAGAAATTTGGTAAGATCAAATCTTTTAATTGTCAACATAGATCTAAAGCTGGTTATATAACTTTCCAATCAAGACAAATTGCAGAACAAGCTGCAAGTTCTATAAATTCACCTTCACCGAAAACTCCAGGATTATTAATAATTGAAAATATACCACTACGTGTTACATGGGGTAAAGAAAGACCTTTAGGGAACTCAAACATTGAAAGGCTTAAAGTTGGATCCATCATATCAAAAGTTATAAAGAAATTATCTGGTGTAAGTAATACATCTGGGGATCAAAAGGCTTTAGAACCAAATAATGCTAAAAGAGTGAAAAGTAAGCCTGAGGCAAAACAGCATACTTATAAATCTTTATCTAAGGATTTCGAGCTGTGAATAATGAATGTCATGAAATTATATGATTGTAGAGTAAATCTGTATATACCTCTTATCGGTATTGAGCTTGTTGACACGACGAATCACTTATATAAAATGACAGATAAAGTGCCACCAAATCTTAACGAAAACAATATAAATTTGGCCACTTTAAATATTGATTAAATTCCACACTTATAGAAATAATCCATGTCAACTTACGAAGGTGAGTATATTAGATGAAGTACATGGATACGATACTGACAAGAACTAGAGGAACACAACATACGGGAAACCAGAACACCAGATACACAACAAACTAGAACACACGAGACATTATCAAGTCGTCTTGAACAGTTCTTGGGTGGACAAACCGAAGATGCGAATCCATTAGATGCACAAAGATCACAGATAGAACTGCTCACAAGTGCCCTACGTTCATTGGATAATGGACAGTTTGGTGAATCGTTATTGGATCAATTGAACTCCGAAAAGGATATACAAGGTGTACCTGAAGAATTTATAGATTCTTTAGATCGTGTTCCTAAAAAAAGCTTGAGAAAAGATCAAACTTGTTCAATTTGTACAAATGATTTTCTGGATGATCCACATCCCCTAGTGGTTAAATTACCTTGTGATGCTAATCATAGATTTGATTTAGAATGTATTTCACCTTGGTTAAAAGTTCATTCTACATGTCCTTTATGTCGTAAAAATTTATTGGATAAGAAGAAATTCCAAGATTTACCTGAAGATGATGAAGAAGTTGAGGAAGATTGGGATATGTATGGATAAATTATTACAAACTTTTTTAATCTTCATTATATACATGCATTATGTTTAAAAAATTTACACTTTATTTTTCTTCTGATTTAGTTTCCACTTTTGGTGGTTCTTCATCTTTGATTTGATTTTCATTAGTCTTGAAATGTTGTTTGAAAACAGGGTCTTTTAATAATTCTTCAACTCTTTTTCTAACTTGATCATTTTCACTTGATTGATATTGTATAGTATCATCAATTTTAATTGAATCTGAACGATCTAATTCTTCCACAAAATTTAATGGAAGTTGTTGATATGTTTGTACTTTAATACCTAAACCTGGTGGGGAATGTTTTCTTAAAAATGATATCCATAAATCTATAACTTCAGGTGTTGCATCATAAGCTTTAATTAATCTTTTGTGTGTAAGTCTTTGATAATTTTCTTTTGTTTTGGCATGAACGAATGGTGCTTTGATAACTGTCCATCTTTCTCTTCTTCTTGGTAATGGTGTAACTCCACTAACTGGTATATTTAAATAATAAGCTGCTCTTTGAATAAAATCACCATAAAAATCTGTAATTTCAACATCATATGCACGAAGTTGTAATTCAGCCACTAGGTTACCATATTTGGCTTCATGTCTCAATGGTGCGAAATAGTTTAGCTCAACATTTACTGGTAATGGTCTCTTAGTCAAATCACCTTCAGCGTGTTCTGTAAATATTTTTGGTTCATATTCAACATTGGTTGGTTTGATCAGTGATGAGTTTCCTCTACCAATAACTTTGGCACCTGATCCAGCTGCAGCAGTTACAGTCTTTTGATAGGCACGACTACTCGTGCTAAATGAACGCACAGTGTTTCTCAACATCTCTGTACCGATATTCACCAATCTTTATTACCACAATTCTCATAGAGCTCCATATACATTTTGATTTTTTTCATCCAACGAGTAGATTGTATTCCGAGGATTGGTTGATTTTCGCGGCCTCGGAATATACCGTTTCGGGACAAGCAGTATAGAGAGAAAAAAAAATTGAAGATGATCAAGTGGAAAACTTTAGATCTTATCTTATCTCTTGAGACTAGACAAGATGGGTAAAAGTAGTAAGGACAAGAGAGATTTGTACTACAGAAAAGCCAAGGAAGAAGGCTGGAGAGCGAGATCGGCGTTCAAGCTTCTCCAGCTTAACGATCAGTTCCAGTTGTTTAAAGGTGTTAGAAGAGTGGTTGATCTTTGTGCAGCTCCAGGTTCTTGGTCCCAGGTGCTATCGAGAGAACTATTCGAGAAGAACCAGTACAAGGAAGAAGATGGAGTGCCTCCAAAGATTGTTGCTGTGGATTTACAACCAATGGCTCCAATAGATGGTGTCACGACGTTACAAGCTGATATTACACATCCAAAGACCTTGAGTAAGATCTTGGAGATATTTGGTGGTGAGCCAGCTGATTTCGTGTGTAGTGATGGTGCACCAGATGTCACAGGGCTACACGATTTAGATGAATACATTCAAGCTCAGTTGATTTTGGCGGCTTTACAATTAACAACATGTCTATTAAGACCAGGTGGTACTTTTGTTGCCAAAATTTTCAGAGGTAGAGATATTGATTTGATGTATTCACAATTGGGTTACCTTTTCGAAAAAGTTATCTGTGCTAAACCAAGATCTTCAAGAGGTACATCCCTAGAGGCATTTATCGTTTGTCTTGGTTATAAACCAAGTCAAACATGGAAACCAACTTTAGATCCAAATGTATCCACTGAGGATTTCTTCAAAGGGGCAAATATTGGAAGATATGAATTAAGAGATGATTTAGAATACGAGGAAGAACAAAGAAATGTTGCTCCATTTATTGCTTGTGGTGATTTATCAAGTTATGATTCAGATGCAACTTATACCATTGAAGCAGGTTCAGAAAGAATCTCTTTAGATCCTGTACAAAGTCCAACAGCACCACCATATAAAAAGGCTTTGGAAATGAAGAGAAATGGTGAGATTAAAAGATGAATGGTTTAATGGTTTTTTATTTTGTATAATAGCTATATAGAGTTTAATTTATTAATGTGCATATAATGGACTTGTATTCGCTGTAGACTATTTCATTATATACGCCCCACTAGCGCGAAGCTATATTCTTCATAATATTCGAAGTTAATTGGAGGTAAGTACATTGCTATAAAATAATTTGATTTTAACCTGGAACTATGAAATTCATTCTCTAAAGTCTACTATTTGCAATCAAATAGAGGTCACTGGTACTAAAGCCTTTGTATATGTTTTTTAAATCGGCTTTCGCAGCTGAAGTACACATTATGTTAATTACGTTTCATATCATTTTTTAGGTCCAAAATAAATTCAAGATAAGCATTCTGTAGCCACTTCAACACTCGCTTTTGGATAACACCCTTCAATTTGATTTATATATAGATTTGGCTGATCTTGAATTAAATTTTTGAATTTTATTTAACATTTCAAAATATAAAGACCTTATATTTTTATTTTTACTTTCAATTTCTGAATTACTCAATATTTTCAAAATTTCAAAGTACGAATTTGGCATTTTTAATAACATTCCAGTATTTAGTAATAAAAAATCTATCATGAGTTGAAATTTGAGGTGCTCAACTTTCAAACTGACCGATACCTGATTATTTTTGTATAAACATTGTGCTACTCACGCTTCGGAGTTATATATTAGCTCGGATATAAATTTATATTGATATTATAGTCGATAGATGATGATCGATTGAGAGCTGGTACAGAACTTTTAAATATATACAATTCCTATAGATACTAACTAGTTACACTATTCATATATCATCACCATACTAGTCTTGTTTAGCTCTTGTTATTCGATCAATTCCGACATGAGGACGGGTCTATAATATAGTACTTGATCAAGTCAGATTGAGTTTAAGTTGATTTGATGAACAATCTTTGACAGATTAACCTGCATCGAGTTATTTTGGTATCAAGTAGCACTTCAAGCTACCTTATCAATTTAAGTACGAATTTTTCGTACGTACAACGGGATTTTGGTTATTTCGATTCAGCATTAAATTGAAATAAAAAGCTTTTTTTGTATTGCATCTATACAGAATATTTGTATCTTGTTGGTGTTTAAAAAGCCGTAGTTTCGTTTCGTTCATAGACTATTTGTCAATAAAATTGGTCTATTAATGTACTAGTTCTACAATTCATGTTTTATGTTTATCGAGAAATAAATAGTTAGCTTGCAAATTTTGAGAGAACTAAGGACGATAACATTAAGCGCAGAGCTTGAAATATTGATAGATCGTTTCAAATAATCATTATCTATTTTATTTGTCTACTTATTGCAATTTGAAAGTTTTTACTAGGTTTTGGTACGCGCGAAATCCTAGTACTTTTTGGTACATGTCAACTTATAAACACCTCAAAGGATCGATCAACGTTGATCTGATGCGCTAAAATAGAGACATCAAACTGACATACGAAAGTCAGTATTGATCAGAATTTGAAATCGGTAACAGAAGTGATAAATAGAATAGAATAGTTTACAAGTAGAGAATTTAATAAAGGCACGTTTTTATAAAAAAAAAAAAAAAAAAAAAATATAAATTAACGAACTAACTATTACATGGATGAAAATATATTTGAGAACACAATGAGACATCTAAATGTACTCTCATTATGTTCAATTCTCATTACCGTCAATGCAGCTTTTGTTCAGGACATCACATATTCAAATTTCTCAGCAGCTATTATAAATTGTACTTCAGTCTATCAATTACCATACTTCACCGCATACTCAATTAATGGAGGTAACCAGGTGTTTTACAATGGCACGGGACAGGGCCGCGAGGAGCATGACCAACTGTTATTTAAGTGTATGGATGATGCTGATATCTATGTTTCGGCGATTGACAGTGTCTTTTATTACGAGGAATTCAATGCTGACGGCACTTTAACATTTGATCCACAGGAGGCTGACAGGAACATAGCACAATATGGGCATCCACAACACCTGACGCTTAATAATGGCACATCGACTATACCCGGTCAATTATTTGGCATTCAAATAAGTACTACTTGAACTTCTTTATCGTCGATCCAACGTCTACAAATTCAATTATAAAAACGCTTTAATTATATGACAAATGATATCTATCTAACAGATATCAATCTAAACAACTGACTTAGCTGGGATAGTTGAATCATCAGGTTTTAAAGTTGGGAATAACAAAACTTCTCTAATGGTGTTTGAATCAGTCAAAAACATGGCCAATCTATCAATACCACAACCCCAACCACCAGTTGGAGGTAAACCATATTCTAAAGCATTACAGAAAGTTTCATCAACCAATTGAGCTTCATCATCACCTTGATCTTTTTGTCTAGCTTGTTCTTCAAATCTTTCCCTTTGATCAAATGGATCGTTTAATTCAGTATAAGCGTTACAAATTTCCTTTGTAGCAACGAAAACTTCAAAACGTTCACATAAACCTGGAGTATCACGAGAATGTTTAGCCAATGGAGACATCATTTGAGGATGACCAAAGATGAAAGTTGGATTGATACATTGATCTTCTAATTCACCAACTAACTTGTCCAACATACGAGCATTAGTTAATGGAGGTGGACAATCTAATTTATTTTTAATCAAGATTGATTTTAAGAATTCACCAGTTTCTTTGGTATGTAATTGATCACCAGCTGGGAATTTAACATCAAAGACTTTTTCTAATTCTTCAATCATATTAACTCTTTTCCATGGTCTTGAAAAATCTAATGATAATTCTTTACCATCTGGACCATCTGGATGATATTTAATAACGTAATCACCAGTAACTGTTTTAACCATTTCAGAAAATAACAATTCAGTCATATCCATTAAATCATAAACATCAGCATAAGCTTGATAAAATTCACAAGTGGTGAATTCTGGATTATGGGTCATATCAATACCTTCATTTCTAAATTGACGACCAATTTCATAAACACGATCCATACCACCAACAACTAATTCTTTCAAGAATAATTCTGGAGCAATACGCATATACATTTGCATATCTAAATCATTATGATGAGTAATGAATGGTTTAGCAGTAGCACCACCAGCAATAACATTCATCATTGGAGTTTCAACTTCGATAAAATCTCTATTATCCAAGAATTTTCTAATGTATGAAATAATTTTAGATCTTGTAATAAAAGTTTCTCTTGTTGAATTATTAACAATCAAATCAAGATATCTTTTTCTATATCTTGCTTCTTGATCTTTAAATCCAAAATGATCAGTTGGTAACATATGTAAACATGGAGTTAATAATTGAACTCTTGTAGCGAAAATTGATAATTCACCTTCACCACTCTTTTTAGGTTCAGTTCTACCTGGATAACCAACAACACCAATGATATCACCTCTTTTCAATAAATCATGAGATTCTTCAAATGGTTCAGTAGCATCTTGAGCTTGTGCCATAATTTGCACTTCAACACCATCAGATCTTAAAACGTAAAATTTCAATTTAGAACCAGCTTCTCTTTTAGCATGAACTCTACCAGCAACTGAAACTTCAACATCTTTTAAAGTTTCACCTCTTTTCAAATGAGAGTATTCTTCCACAATTTTTCTTAATGGATGAGAAACATTAAATTTATGAGGATATGGATTTGGATTTTGAGTTTTTTTCAATTCTTCAATTTGTCTTGATCTAATTTCATGAAATTGATTTGGAGTTAAATCAGCATCAATAGGTTTTTTTTTTTGAGATGGAGTTGGTTGAGGTTTTTTAGCAGCTTTTTCAGCTTTTTCAGCTTCTTTTTGACGTTGTTTTTGTCTTTTTTTCAATTCAGATTTGGAAATTTGTTCACCAGTGACTTCATCCAAGTGCAATTTTTGCACAGCTTCAGTAGCTTGTTCAGCAGACATTATTGATTAAATTTTGATCTAAAATATTCAATACGGTTCAAAGATGTCGCTGATTTTCAATTTTTTTTTAATTTGAACTTGTCATAGAAAAAAAAAAGTGGTCGGAATTGGAATTATCTTAAGTATGTGTCACGTGAAAATTCCGAGGGATACCAAATTTTTATTGAAAAATCGTCAAAAAAGCATAGAAATTTGGTGGATTTTGAAGGATTTGGAATAAGAATTTGAAGGATTATCGTGACTTATTTAGGTGATTAGGATGTCTCAATCGTACGTGGTGATTAACTAGAAGTATACAATTCATTTACTAACCTTTTTTCCAGAAAAGAATACGTTAAGCCAACTGTGGAATCCATTCAATTGGAATCAAGTGTATGTTATTCAGTTGATATATTTCAAAGTGATTTTACTAACAATGATTAATAGGTTGCCTTGAAAATAGTCAAGCACGCTTCAGAATCATCACAAACCGTTGCTGGTCCACTATTAGGTGTTGATTTACAAACTGGGTTGATCAAGATTACACATGCTTTCCCGTTCCCATATACAAATGAAGATGGTACACCATTACGTATAAGAAATAATATTAGATATCAAGAAGATTTATCAAATCATTTTAAAGAGACTAAATCCGCTGTGGCTAATTTAGGATGGTATCAATCATCACAAAATGGTCAATTTATTAATGAAAATGTTTTAGAAAGTTTAGCTTCTAATCAATTAAAGAATAATAATGCATTTTTATTGATTCATGACCCTTCAAAGGCTAAATATGGAGTTTTAAGTTTAAGAGCTTTTAGATTAAGTGAATCTTTCATTAAAGTTTTCATTAAAAATGATTATAGAGTGGAAGCTATTAATGAAATTGGATTAACATTTGATAATATTTTGGAGGAAATTCCAGTGGTGATTCATAATAATCATTTAATTTCATTATACCTTGCAGAATTAGGACAAGATCATTTTGATCAAACAGGATCAATTTCCACAAGTGGTGAAAAAGTTAAAATTACTGAACGTAGTGTGGAAAATTTAATTGAATCTGTTGATGAATTAAGTAATTTTTATTATCATTCATATAAGAAGAAAAACGCTCAACCATCAGAATTTTCATTACAAGAATGGTTACCAATTTCTGGAGGTATAAATTATAATAGTGAAGATGTTCAACAACAAGTCTTGACACAGTTCTTGACAGATTCTACCATAAGACCATAGAGTAGGATGTGTTTAGTGTAAAATAGCTCTTTATAGTGATTTTGATTTGTAGATTTCAATGGTAGTGGTTTTGGATATTGTTTCTTTATTAGTATTCTAGATATTAGTAAAATTATCTTATTATTATATGCTTGCGCTAATTCGCGTGTTTTTGTATATAGAAAAAGAAAAAAAAAAGCAGCTAAAGGTGATGTGAAATTTTAACCTGGAGAGCTTAAACTTGGAAAATTATACTACTACTATAATAGCATAGAATAAGTATTAAGGATATTAATATTAAAGATATAAAATGGGTAGACCAAGGGTATGTATTATATCAAAGTGAAGTTGTTATCCATACTAACCAATCCAGTTGATAATTCTCGTAAGACATGGAGAAAGTGAAGGAAATTGTGATAAATCTGTTAATAGATATATACCAAATCATAAAGTTGTATTAACAGAAAGAGGACATCAACAAGCTAAAGATGCAGGAATAAAATTAGATTCAATGTTAAGACCTGATGATTCAGTATTATTTTATACATCACCATATAAACGTACAAGACAAACATTAGATGGATTAATTAATGGTATTAAACATCGTAAAAATTTAAGTTATAAAATTCATGAAGAACCAAGAATGAGAGAACAAGATTTTGGTAATTTCCAAAGTTCAGCAGAAGAGATGGAAATGATTTGGAAAGAACGTGCACATTATGGACATTTTTTCTATAGAATTCCATATGGAGAAAGTGCAGCAGATGTTTATGATAGATGTGCAGGATTTAATGAAACATTATTTAGACAATTTAATAGTGATAAATTCCCCTCTGTGCTTGTACTTGTTACACATGGGATTTGGGCAAGAGTTTTCCTTATGAAATGGTATAGATGGACATATGAAGAATTTGAAAGTTTAAAAAACGTTGGGCATTGTCAATTTCTTATAATGGATAAGAATGAAGAAACTGAACGTTATAAATTGTTAACCAAGTTGGGGAAATGGGATGATGATGAAGAAGACGAAGATGAATATAATAAAGAGATGAAGAATGAAGTGTTGAAGAATTCGAATAGTTATACAGATATGACGTTTAATTCAGATTTAAACAAAGAGACACAAAATGCTCAGAGAGAGAAAGAGAGGAAATTGAAAGAGTTGTTTATGAAACCTGCTAAATAAAATTATTTATTGTTTTTCGAGAATATGTAAGGATCAATGGCATCACCTGTCGGATCAACTGAGGCACGATAATTTGGGCAAATTTGGCGGGGGAAACTGGAGAGAAACGAGAAAAGTTGGGAGAATTATATAATGAAATGATAATGAATATATATCCATCAATTGACCTATTTAGCTCCCAAAGAACACTACTATAATTCCAAATTGTGCAATTTGACGTTACGTGGTTGGCGTGGCCTTACCGATGCGTGTATTTGCCTGATGGTTCGACGTGGTGTATAAAAACGGGAGGAAATCCAAAAATTGTGGGAAATTATTGTTTGTGAATTATAGAAAATTCTATAACAAAATGGTTAGTAAATTGTGTAACTATTTCAATTGAGTTACTAATATGTTTTAGGCTCGTCAATTCTTCGTTGGTGGTAATTTCAAATTAAACGGTTCTAAGCAATCAATTAAAGAGATTGTGGAAAGATTAAACACTGCAAAATTAGATTCAAATGTTGAAGTTGTCATTGCACCTCCATCAACTTATCTAGAATATGCTGTTGGTTTAGTCAAGACTCCACAAGTTGAAGTCTCTGCACAAAATGCATATGTTAAAGGTTCTGGTGCTTTCACTGGTGAAATTTCCGTGGAACAAGTTAAAGATGTTGGTGCTACATGGGTTTTATTAGGTCATTCAGAAAGAAGAACTATCTTCAAGGAATCTGATGAATTTATTGCTGAAAAGACTAAATTTGCCCTTGATCAAGGTTTAAAAGTTATTTTCTGTATTGGTGAAACTTTAGAAGAAAGAAAATCTGGTGTTACTGATTCAGTTAATCAAAGACAATTAAAAGCTGCTTTAAATTTGGTTAAAGATTGGTCAAATGTTGTTATTGCATATGAACCAGTTTGGGCTATTGGTACAGGATTAGCTGCTACCCCAGAAGATGCTCAAGAAACTCATAAATCAATTAGAGAATATTTATCCAAAGAATTAGGTGAAGAAGTTGCTCAATCTATTAGAATCTTATATGGTGGTTCTGCTAATGGTAAGAATGCTCCATCTTTCAAAGATAAAGCCGATGTTGATGGGTTCTTAGTTGGTGGTGCTTCATTAAAACCAGAATTTGTTGATATTATCAACTCTAGACAATAGATGATTAATGTTTAGCAATGAAATAATGATTTGAAAGTTCTACGGTAGTATTCATAACTCATAAACATGTAATTTTTCAATCCACTGTATCAAATTTTGGACTTAATATTAAAGGTGTAACATTCCCATCATGACTTCGTACAGGACATATAATTGGACTTTGAATATTCATTTGATTAGTCATGGATCCTTGTTTATGCACCGGCCTGTTTAGCCAAAAATTTGAAGGAGAATTTTGTATAGAAACGGGGTCTAAATTTGGAGTCTCTGGTAATGTATCAATTTGTTGAATTGGTGTTGTACTGGAATATCTCCTTAAATTGACTCTTTGGAATAAGATAGGGTTTGTGAAGATTGTGGATTGGTTGTTTGAGAAAGATGCGGTGCGAGACATTGATGGTTTGTTTAATGAGAGTAGTGATATCGTGGATGTTGAGTGTAATAAACCATTATCCTCCACAGATGTAGCCATTAGATTTGGTGACTCGATGGCTTGTTCGAGGTCCTCATCCAGCGCAGACTCGAGTGGTTTCAAGTTCAGCACGGGGCGTTGCTGTGAGATGCTTCTTCTCTCTTTCATCGCGAGTTGTACCGAGCCTTTGATGCTCATGTTGATGGTTATTTGTTATATTGCTGTTGATAATGTTAGTTGATAGTTGTTATCTTGTTATATTTGTTTTCGCGAAAAAAGTTTTTGCTGGTTTGCAGCACTGGTCTTGGCTATATAAAATGTTGTGTATCCCGGAATTATCAAGAATATATTAAGTTGTATAATGTATTTTGTGAAGATTTATCTATTCATCCAGCTGAAATGATATATTTTCCAAGGCCAAGCAAGAGCAAGTTTTTCACAAGAATTTTTTTGTGAGCATATGGAGATCTATTGAAGTTGTTTCGATTTCTTTGGGTTTTGAAAAAAAATAAGTGTTGTCATGATAACTTTTTGCGTTTTGTTTATGACCAATAGATTCTGTGATTTAACGACTAGTCGTCTATTGACCCAGGATATTCTGGACCCATTATAGTGCTGAGATGTTGAATATTTTCCATTGTCAAAATAAGAAGCATATTTTGATTTTGCTTTATCACAGGGCTGGCCATATGGTTATAGACTTATAGACTTTGCCAGGCACAACTCTACAAGACTGAACTTCCCACAAAGAACCATTTCCTGTGCAAACAAGAGTGACTTTGGTGGGTATTTAGATATTTAATAAACACTTTAACTGATTTATCGATTTGTAGTTTACGGCCCGGTTCTATATAGCCACAGTGGCTGGACCATTTAATACCTACCTATATATTCACTCCACTTCCCACCATTTTTTACTCAAATCAAGCAAACCAAACAATGTCATCTCAATTATTCTCACTAAAAGGTAAAGTCGTCGTTATCACTGGTGCCACAAGAGGGCTCGGTGTGGGAATGGCCCAAGGTCTAGCTGAAGCTGGTGCTGAGTTGATATTGGTGCATAGACAGGAAACTGATCCAACAAGCGTTGTCAAGGAATTGGAATCAATTGGATCTAAAGTAACCACTCTAGTTGCAGATGTTGCCTCCAATGAACAAGTTGACCAAGTTTTACCAAAAGCTTTAGCATTATCATCAACTGGTAAAATTGATGTCTTGATTAATAATGCAGGTATATATGATCAACTAAGTCCAGCTGAAGATTCCACAGATGAAACATGGGATAAAGTATTACAAGTTAATATCACATCTGCTTATAGATTAGCTCGTGCTTTCGGTAAACATTGGATCACCAATAACCAAAGAGCCAAAATCATCAATACAGCTTCACTTTTTTCATTTGTTGGTGGTCAAGAAACTATAGCATACACAGCTTCAAAAGGTGCCATTAGAAGTCTTACCGAAGGATTATCAAATGAATGGGCTTCCAAGGGGATTAATGTTAATTCTATCGTCCCAGGTTATATCATCACCGATATGACTGCTCATGCTCATGCTAATGAAGATCGTTCTAAATATAATAAAATCTTGGAAAGATTACCAATTGGTAGATGGGGTGAACCAAATGATTTTAAAGGTCCAATTGTTTTCTTATCAAGTGATGCTAGTAATTACGTTACTGGTGATGCCTTATTTGTTGATGGTGGTTATATAGCTAATTAGTTCTACAATCGGTACTCCAAAATCTTATCCATTAACCTTTTACCCACGAGAAACTAAAAAAATCATTAATCCAATAACAAATATGAAAAATCCAATAACACAAGCCTCTTGTTGAAATTGTTGTCTTTCATTAAAACCAGCTTCACTTGGTCCTAAATCACATATTTTGGATTTTTTAATTTGTGTAGTTCTTGAATTTGATCGACTCCTACTTTGTGAAATTTCATTTATATCATAAAGATTTCTAATTGGTATTAATTCCTTTTGAAAATATTCTTGTCCATTTTGTAATTTATCAGATCTTTGTAAAATTTGCCATACTCTAGTTTGAAACATTTCATTAACTTTAGCACCATCACAATAAACAAGAAAAAATTTATATCTTGGATTATTAAAAATTTTATTAATTTTGGCCTGTGATGATGATACATCATGATATAAATATTTATCAATTTGTAAACCTTGAATTCCATCTCTTTGACACATTTTGAATGTTGGTAATTCTAAATCATCTGTAAATATTGCTATATGTCTTTCAATATATTTACCTAATCTTGAATCTGATTTATAAAGTGATTTAACTTGTTCAAATGATTCAATATTTTCAAAAACAACTTCTAATATTTGATCTATACTTTCAAAATTAACACTTGATATATATTTTTTAATACTATCTGTATCATAATTTGAAATTAAATTCCCAGGTATTTCAATCATTGGGGTTGTCATATATCCTATATCGATGAACTCAACTAAATTTTTTTTGTTTGCAAAGAATCTTCTTTATATCTGATCTCAGATTTAGCGCAATAATGATATTCAATCTTGCTAGATATGCAAGAAGTAATTAAGAGTCAAATTGAAAAAATCTTCCTTTTACGCAATTTCAAAAGATCTCATATAAACATAGTTTATATATATTTCAAGTGTAATTGCTAAATTCATAGACATTTTAAATATTTAGCAAGGGTTGTTATTTAAATTGAACCTTTGCATCTTGTTACACTCTTTGTTAATTTCATCTTTGCCCTTGTTTGAATTTTCAGCTTGCGCCGATCAATTTTCGAGAAAACACGCTGGAAAATGACAGAATCGTAGGGCTGGTTAAAACATAATAGATATAACAATCTTGTGATTATACTAATGGGAATTGTATAGATATATTCTTATTACTTGAGTTAAATGCCACCTATTACGCTATTCTTTATGTCCTCACGCATCTAATACATCTCTATTCGGTCTTTAATAGTGTAGATCTCTCGGGCTCATGTATACCTTTGATCTCGGGCACGTTAAGCGTGCGTAATTAAACTAAAATTTTAAACAAGCCCAAGATTTTAACAGAGAAGCGTATAGAATCTTAATTTGATTACAAGAGATCCAAGAGTTTCTTGTTAATCTCTTTATCTACATGTGATTTATATAGATATGATAATACCTGGAGTTGATAGATATATGTACCTTATCCATCAAACCTCATCCCTGCAACCATAATGATCATACATATACATGGAATACTTTGCCAAAATGAGTGCGTAAACTGGGGCTGAAACCTGGAACTAGATTAACATGTGTACCTTTCTTTATATATACTGACATTTGTCTTTAAGTAAGTAACAGAAACTACTTAGCAATCACTACAGCTAATCAAAATTAAAATTAATAATTGAAACATATACAGAATATGATGAATGACAAATTGGATTGAGAATCATAACAAATAACAATAGTTTGTAATCATAAAGATTACATTGAATGAAAAATAATTGCAGGTTTAAAAACCTGAGAAAGGAAAAAATGAGTAATCAAACTCGAAATTATAAAACATGATTTGAAGATTCAGAAATATTGAACTTCAATATATAAATTGGGTATCATTAAATTAAGAAACTTTTTTGACGAAATCATCAAAAAGAAAGTTTAAACGTTCATCAAAGAAATCTAAATGAATAAGAATGAAGCAACCAAGACAACAACACTTGTTAATCCACTTGTCATCTTCATAGCTGAACCTTCATATGTTGAACCTTCATAAGTTGAAACTGATGGAATAGCAGCATTTGAACTTGAACCTGATGATGGTGAAGTGGTAATAACTGCACTTGATGGATTATATGGTGCAACAGTTGTAGAAGCTTCAGATGGAGTACCATTTGATTCAGTTGATTGAGCTTCAACACTTGATCCATGACCTGATTTAGTACCTTCAGTTGGAGCTTTTGGTTCACCAGTAGTTTCAGTAGATGGAGCAGCAGATGATGGAGCAGGTTTACCTTCAGTACCGGATGGAGCAACAGATGATGGAGCTGGTTTACCTTCAGATGGAGCAGCAGAGGATGGAGCAGGTTTTTCTTCAGTACCAGATGGAGCAGATGGAGCTGGTTTACCTTCATTACCAGATGGAGCAGCAGAAGATGGAGCAGGTTTACCTTCAGTACCAGATGGAGCAGCAGAAGATGGAGCTGGTTTACCTTCAGTACCAGATGGAGCAGCAGAAGATGGTGCTGGTTTACCTTCAGTACCAGATGGAGCAGCAGAAGATGGTGCTGGTTTTTCTTCAGTACCAGATGGAGCAGCAGAAGATGGAGCAGGTTTACCTTCTGTAACAGATGGTGCTGGTTTTTCTTCAGTACCAGATGGAGCAGGAGATGAAGCAGATGAACCTGGAACTTCTATAGTCTTAACAACTTTAGTGGTGGAGTATGATTCACCAGATGAATAAACTTCAGTAGCAGTTGTTGTGTATGAACTTCCACCTTCTTTAGTAGTTGTAGTATCCTTTGGATGATCTGGAGTCTTGATAACAACAACAGTAGATGGTGTGTTACTAACAGTGGAAACTTGAGTAGAAGTATGAGCTTCACATTCTGAACATTTTTCAGTAACTGTAACATGAGAAGTTGAATGAACAACTGAAGTACCTGGTGCAGATGATACTGGAGTTTCAGTGGTTTCAGTTGATGGTGGTGTAACCGATGACCCAGTGGTAACAGCAATACTTGATGAAGCTGGTGAAGATTCAGAAACAGAAGTACCAACTGTGGTGGATTCAGCTGGAGTAACATGTGTTGAAGCAGTTGGAGTCTTGATAATAATAGTAACACCAGTAGATGAACCAGTTGTTTCAGTTGTAGTGATAGTGGTACCAAATGATTCAGAACATGGTTGTGTAACTGTGGAGGTGATGATATCAGTAGTGAAATGAGTAACAACCGATGAAGAGACAACTGGAGTAGATGAAGATTCAACAGGAGCTGAAGATGATTCCACCGTAGATGAAGAGACAGCTGGAGTTGAAGATGAAACGACTGGAGCAGATGAAGAAACAGCTGGAGTGGAAGATGAAGCACTTGGAGTCTTGATAATGATAGTCACACCAGTAGATGAACCAGTTGTTTCAGTTGTAGTGATAGTGGTACCAAATGATTCAGAACATGGTTGTGTAACTGTAGAGGTGATGATATCAGTAGTGGTAGTTGAATGAGTAACAACCGATGAAGAGACACCTGGTGTAGATGATGATTCAACAGGAACTGAAGATGATTCGACTGAAGTAGATGAAGAAACAGCTGGAGTTGAAGATGAAACAAGTGGGGTGGATGATGATTCAACCGGAGTAGATGATGATTCGACTGGAGTTGATGATGAGACAACTGGAGTTGAAGATGATTCGACTGGAGTGGATGAAGAAATCACTGGAGTTGATGATGATTCCACAGGAGTTGAAGATGATTCGACTGAAGTAGATGAGGAAACAACTGGAGTGGATGAAGAAATCACTGGAGTTGATGATGACTCAACAGGAGTTGATGAAGAAACAACAGGAGTTGATGATGATTCCACAGGAGTTGAAGATGATTCGACAGGAGTTGATGAAGAAACAACTGGAGTAGATGATGATTCGACTGGAGTTGATGAAGAAACAACTGGCGTTGAAGATGATTCGATAGGAGTTGATGAAGAAACAACTGGAGTAGATGATGATTCGACAGGAGTTGATGAAGAAACAACTGGAGTAGATGATGATTCGACTGGAGTTGATGAAGAAACAACTGGTGTTGAAGATGATTCGACTGGAGTTGATGAAGAAACAACTGGTGTTGAAGATGATTCGACTGGAGTTGATGAAGAAATCACTGGAGTTGATGATGACTCAACTGGAGTAGATGAAGAAACAACAGGAGTTGATGATGATTCCACAGGTGCTGAAGATGAGACAATTGGAGTTGAGGATGATTCGACTGGAGTGGATGAAGAAACAACTGGAGTTGATGATGATTCAGTAGCTGGTGTTGTTTCGATTGAAGTGCTTGGAACAGAGGTTGATGGAGTTTCTTCACAATCAGTTGAGGTAGTACCCCAAGTCTTGCTAGTTGGAGTAGTTGGAACACTTGTTGATGGAGTTTCTTCACAATCAGTTGAAGTAGTACCCCAAGTCTTACCAGTTGAAGTAGTTGGAACATCAGTTGATGGAGTTTCTTCACAATCAGTTGAAGTTGTACCCCAAGTCTTACCAGTTGAAGTAGTACCCCAAGTCTTACCAGTTGAAGTAGTATCCCAAGTTTTACCAGTTGAAGTGGTATCCCAAGTTTTATCAGTTGAAGTAGTTGAAACACCTGTTGATGGAGTTTCTTCACAATCAGTTGAAGTAGTACCCCAAGTCTTACCAGTTGAAGTAGTATCCCAAGTTTTACCAGTTGAAGTAGTTGGAACACCTGTTGATGGAGTTTCTTCACAATCAGTTGAAGTAGTACCCCAAGTCTTACCAGTTGAAGTAGTATCCCAAGTTTTATCAGTTGAAGTAGTTGGAACACCAGTTGATGGAGTTTCTTCACAATCAGTTGAAGTTGTACCCCAAGTCTTACCAGTTGAAGTTGTATCCCAAGTCTTACCAGTTGAAGTAGTTTCATCACAATCAGTTGACCAAGTATTATCAGTTGGAGTTGGATGAGTTTTGGTAGTTTTATCAAATGAAGTAGTTTCATCACAATCACTTGTAGTTGGAGGAGTCCATTTCTTTGTAGTACCAGTATTTTGAGATAAAGTTGTCGTATGACCTAATGATGTAGTATCATCACAATCACTTGTTGGAGATGGTTTATTCCATTTCTTAGTTGGAGTTGATGGTTTTGTCCAAGTAGTTTTACCAAATTCATCAGTTTCACAATCAATTGAATCTTCACCACCTTTATTCCAATCTTTACCAAAAGTAGCAACGACTGGTTGAGTAGTGATGATGAAAATTGCAATCCCTTTCAAAACTGTTTGACAAAGCATATTATGAGTTGTTAAGCGAATGAAATAATTGATGAGTGTAAAAAAACCATAATTGAATTGACCAAGATGAAGTGATATTCAATTTATTTTATACTTGGAATAAGCTTGACACGACTTGAAGGATATTTGCCTTTTTGCATTTTGATGAAGTACTGTGATTGACATTCCATTCATAAACAGGTTCAAGTAATATCAGGCACCTATGTACAGGTGCTTATAACAGAGGTATCGTCCTCAACCAAATGAGGACTCATGATAGATGAACGAAGAAAATAATTAACCAATCGTACCGCAAAAATTACCATTATAACATTCTTTCACATATAACGTATAATTTGGGGTCCCAGTGGTTGACAATAGTATGATAGGAATGTGTGATTATCTTTACCCAATTGATAGATATTGCTGATACTGTTGCATACCTTATGTAAAATAGTGTTTTAGAATCTTCAACAATTGATTGGAAATGACCTGTGGTTACGTTGACAACCCAATGATTAGCCTTCAGCCTTCAACGGTTTGTAAAATTATCGAGATTTTGCAAGGCAGATCCTTCTCGCTTTCATGCACAGCGAATCGCTATGCGTCAAATTTGTTCGCGAATAAGGCCTTCTATGTATAAAACTTGAACCATTTTTAGCAAAGGCAGTTACCAAATACGTCCTTTCTCGTAATGTCGAGCTTTGAACCAGTGACAAGTTGGATATATCCCCCAGCGGAGATGTAGAGTTTGACAGTGACACCCAGCGGACGGTGGTGTAGATTGTATGTATAAGTTAACCGTTGATAAACACATTCCGAGGACGACATATAGTATCAAGAGAATGTTGTAAAGTTGGTTATTGGTTGGTGAAAAGGTGCAACTTTCGCTTAAACAATAGCAGAGAATAGTGGTGTGAGATCTGATCGTATTCTTCAAAATTGAGAACAATTGTACCAAAAAAACACTTATTCGGTAAAATCATGATTTAAGCAGTTGTACAGGTCAGGAACCAAATTTTCTTTGGCTAGCTCTGGAATGTTGAAATTGGGAAAAGGCAAGATCTCAATAGTTGCTCAACTTTATAAGAGCCATCAGTTGTACCCAGGAGCCTCCAAAAATATACGCCGTAATAGTGATGATGTAAAGACGACGTATAGTTGGTGTGCGGTGCTTACCTTTTGGAAAAATTGACAGACATTTGCACCGGTTGAACCTTGAACGTCAACAGTCAACACCCATTTTATCAAACGTAAACAACGCGTAAACTGCAACATTGTGTTTTGTATTTGGATCTTTCGGTTAAAATTATTGTTTCGATCTTGAATGTTGTTAGATTCAGGCACCAAATTTTCCAAATCGGCCTTTAAAGGCTTTATAACAGCCCCTGCATTTGATTTAAATCGTAAACAGAAACGTATGTATAAAGTTCAAATTAGGAAGTTATTTGTAGCGTAATTATCCTTCACTTGCTCAAAGAAACCTATGTCCAAAAATAGTTTAAACATTAGCGGTAAAAATCTGAATTGTTTCCTGGATGATTAAATTTTTGCGACTGTTATTGCGATATGATGCTGTTGAATAGCGCTGATTTCCCATTTTGATAATGGGGGTAGATCTATCATAGTTGATCGCCAGATTAGCATAACAAGTCAAGATAAATGATTTTGCGTTGTGACTTGTGACAAGGGTGCAATTATCTTTCAAACCATCAAGCCTTTGATGTTATTCTTTGTGTTCTATAATTAGCAAAAGCTTCAATCAGATCTTCAAGATCGTGCTCTGCTCAACCATGGGGTCCTTACTTGACAACTTCAAAGAGCCTTTGAGTTAATCTTCCTTCACGTTTGCTTGCATCCTTTACCCACCATACGCCTTAAAGATCCGAGTTTAGATGGTAAAATAGGCACATTTGGAACAGATCTTTTGAGAGTTTGAAGCAGAATAAAGTCTGTGTGAAAAGCCTTTTATATAATAGGCAAGCAGCAGCTTTGAATTTAATTTTAGAACCTGGTGGATATTGTTATAATTTGTTTGTAAACAGTGTAGGTCAGTCGCGATAAAATATTAATTTTGAATAATTTTTTCAATCGAAAAAAAAAAATTTTTTGACGTGCTAGGATACTCTCCCATATATATTTTATGCCGGTCAGTTTTCATTTATTCTATTTTTGTGAATATTTGGTATTGTAAGTTGTAAGTCAACAGATCGAATGATAAGGTGATTAGTTGAGGAATTTTCACTAGCTCTATTCACTCGTTGAGTATATAGATTTTGCAGGTTTGAGCAAAAGATTGAACAACGTTTTTTGCCAAATCCTAAAATCTTGTAAAAATGCTTCGTTGATTAAGTTCCTTTCGAAGATTTGCTAATGGCTGCAACGTTATTCGGCTCTTGTCTTTTTTGAAGCCGGTATTTGCTCAAATTATAATTAAAAATTTACTTCATAGTTCATAGTTCATAGTTCATAGTTCAAACTACCTGAAATCTCATTTAGTTCATTCTACGTGAATTAGAGGGAGGTTGTACATGGCACGTGAATAAACCATAGGTGATTTGTTTTATATCATCAATTCGAGTTGAAGTTGATATCTGACAATACTTCACTATTTTGTTGAATTTATATACTTCATATTTCCATCCACATTATTTCGTTCTGTAGATATCTATATATTCTATATTATACGCGTTCCAATAATATATGTTCTGCAGGTCATAAATTTTATCTATATCCAACGACATATGCGATATAATAAATTCTATTGGATATTCAAGGCTTAAGTTAATATTAAGTAACGTAGCTATAGCCTAAGCTTGCAAATTATAACGTTGAGCAGTTTGCATGTATTTCTCTTCATGTCGCGAATGGTTACTTAGATTTTCCATGGTTTTCTAGAAAGTGATGCGTTGGCATTTTTACACAACTATATAAAGGGTGCTTCCTTCCCTGTTATTTATTTTTCCTTTTATTTAGTTTTACTCCCTAGTGGGGCGTGTATAGACTCATCTATATCACTATGTTTTGTCCTTAAGCTTCAATGCGCGTCCCGTATCATCTTTTCTCATAATAGAATTCGCGGATAATGTAAATTTAAATTTTTTTTTTGATATTACTCATTACTTTTAATACTGCAACTGGCGTCGACGTTTGACTGATGAATTGACTTTTTGAGATCCATTGTAATTGAAACTACTGTCGTTGTATGATTCCTCCTTTAGCTCGGACTTCTGATATTATTCAGGTAAAAAATTTACAATTCTTACTAGCTTGTCGGGAGATTATATCTTATAATGTTACCCCTATTACCGGTGACCTGGGTTGTTTTTATTCTTGAAAGCAATATATATGCTTCATTGTACGTCTCAAATGATTCGAATTCTAGTTGAATGATTTGATATCTGATTTCATACAAATAGAAAAGTCAATATTAGTCGAACCTTTGATGAAATTGTAAACAATATTTCACATGGTTTACGACGTTGAATATATGATTGAACAATTTTCAAATGATTGTAAGAGCGAAGCTATAGCCAACGGAATTCAAGTATCATATGGAAGTTTAATTAATTACAATGCCCTAGGTCATACGGGAACTTTATAGACTAATCAATTAGATATATACTCATTGGTGATATAATCAGAATTATGTTAATGCAACTACGAACAAGTGATTTTTTATTGCAGCTTTGTTGAGCTCTCTAGTAAAATCATTAGATCCATATATAACTAAATTTAAATTTTGATCCTAGTACTGATTATTGTACTTTTTTCTAGTTGATTTTATTGCATCAGGTTCGAATTGATGGATCCTTTGACTTGCTGTGGCGAATGAGATTTGAATACTCTTTGTAGCAAAGTAGAGGTGCTAATATTAGATCCCAACAATATACTTGTATCTCAAAATTTTAACCACTTTAATCTTCTACCTTTTGAATTTATCCATAAGTACCTCTATGTCACTTTCCCCTCTCAATTGAGTTCTCCTTCAATCGTGTATATATCCACAATTAATGTTCTAGAATTTATTGACATGTTTTGTACAGTTTATTGGTTCTGTGATCTTCGTTATAATGTCGTTAACCTTCGACTTCGTTGCACAAGTATTTTGTAAACTTGCACTTTTACAAGATGGGCCTTATAATTTCTTTTCATTATAAGCATCATTGTTTTTTTTTTTTGAGAACTATTGTTTATCTTCAGCTTGGTTAAAGTGGAAACTGTGCAGAGTTTCCAAGAATTCAGGTTTTAGTTGATTGATTTTTTCCAAAGTTTTCCAAAAGGGTATGTACCTTTCCTCCGTTGCAGCATCTAATTTTCCATCATACTGTGTTTAGTAATATCATTTCTGAATGCTTGGTACATTTCGTCATATTAAAAAGAAAGCCTTGAATCTTCCCATGTCTATCTTGATAGTTTTGTAATTCGAGAATTTAAAGCTACTATCTCAATTGACTTGTTTTTCACCATTGGTAGTGATTTGATCAGTAGTATTTCTTCAGTATTGACATGATTGTTTTATACATCCCCAGAGACTTTTGTCCATTATTTTCTTTTAATAGTTGCTTGAATTTCTGAATCATATATCTGAATGTTTTACATAGTTTCTCTCTAAATTTTTTTTTTTCAGATTGTAGCTTGTATTGATTATATAATCGATTATTTAAACTTTAAACCTTTAAAAGGTTGTTATGTTATTTATATTTTATAATAGTAGGCGGAAGTGGAGCTCTTGTAGCTCAGGTAGAATTTGGAATGACGTATGATTGCTTCTTGGTCATAGTTTATGACTTCGCTGCTATATCGCCGGTTGTGCCTTAGATGAATCAGTAACTCGATGTATCGATCCATATATGTGTAATCCGCCTTGGATTTTCTTGTGTTGACGCTTAGGTCTTTAAAAAAGATTTGGTGGGCTTGAGGATTGATGATTTTCCATAGGGCTTGGCTGGTGGTGCAGTCTTTTCTGGTGACTAGTGTCTAGTCGCGACTCGCGTTCGCTTTATTTTACTAGCCATTATAGTTCGAAAATCATTTCATTTATTCACGTGTTTAAATGACAATTATGAGAACTTGAAATAAATGTATTAATATGATATCCAATTGTAGCTATATAAAGCATCTCAAAGTCATAATATCTAGTATTGATCCTGATCAGTGTTGAAATTTCAAATTTTACCGCGAATTTCTCTTGAGTAGTATAGCTGATTAAGTGGCAGGATGTGATAACTTAGGAGTGTTGGTGAAGACGATTCTCCGGTATTTAATGGCTTTGGAAAGAGTAAAAACTCAAGCGTAATGTGGAAAGAATAGTATGACATTAAACTTATTAAATTACACACAATTTTTAACCTCTAAAGACAACTTTTTGAGCACTAACTTTTTCTTCCTTGTTCAAAGTGAAACCTTCATTAGCACTTTCAAGACCAGCTTTCAAGACTTTTAAGTTAGCATGTTTCAAATTTGGTAAGAATTTAGGTAATAATTCAAACCAAAATTCCTTATATCTCTTGAATTCATCATCACTGATTTCCCAATGTTGACCATATGCATCAATTGAATGTCCCACAGCAACATATGCTAAAGTTGGGTTAACAACAGTGATTTTACCAGATCTTGAATCTTTCTTCAAGGCAGATTCTTGCTTGAATAATAAACTATCCAATTTAACATCAGTAGAGTTTTTGGTAGCTTCATAAACTTGTTGCCAAGTTTCATCAGATGAAACAATATCTAAGGCATAAGAAATATCAAATTTGTTCAATTCTTCTAATGATTTAGCATCACGATAATCGAAAACATAATCAGCACCAATTGATTTTAAAAATTCATGGTTTTTAGCTGAAGCAGTAGTTAAAACGTTTAATCCATAAATATGTTTAGCAACTTGAATACCCAAGATACCAGTTGCAGTAGCACCACCCCAAATTAAGATATATTTATCCTTGTTTAATGATTTTATTGGATTAATTTCAAAATGACTTGCAAATGAAATACCAATAGTAGTTAAACCTAAAGTAACAGAAGCGGCACCTTCAAATGATTTAATCACATCAGCTGGGGCATCACCAACTGGTAATGGATCAATTGGGAATTTGGAAGAGTATTTAATAGTTGTTGAAGGATCAGCAGTAATGAATTTTTGGAATCCACCAAATTTATCACTAACATTACCTTGAACAAAAGTTGAAACAAAATCACCCTTTTGATAACCATAATTTTGAATATTAGCACCAACAGATTCAATGGTACCACTTACATCTGAACCGGCAATGGCACCATTTGGTGAAAGACCAAAATAAATTTGTTTCCAATCAGTTGGATTAACAGCATATGCTAAACCTTTGATGACCAATTGATCTTCTGTTGAAGTTGGATATGGGATGTCTTTAACCTCGACAATAGAGTTTGGCTCCTTGGAGCCTGTGATAATAGCAGCAGAATTTGGTAAAGCAGACATTATATTGTTTCAATTAAGTTGTGATTGATATCGATTCTAAACAGAATTGAGAAACAAACACAGGGATAACTCTGGTCTTTTATACCTTGTGAATTCTTGTCATATAATATGTGTCCTGGCTAAAAACTAAAATTGCACAATTTGTTTGCCATATGATTTAAACAATTGCTACAGACCTAAAAGATGCATTAGTAAAGCAAGTATTAGCTCTTATTTGTAACAAATGGATAAATGGATTGTAAAATAAACATTAGTGTGAGAATTGAAACTAGTTGTGGTTAATAGTTACTTTTCTTTGAAGATCTGCTTATAAATTAGACATCAACGGCTTTTATGTGTCGGTATTTTGACGGAGATATGAACTATAGCGATGAATTTTTATGAAAGTACCTTCTATTTTCAAAGAACAATAGAGAACAATCGATATCGGCAAAATATTTTATATACATCATCGTATCGAATTGATTAACGAGAGTTGATGCGTATGTAATACGAATGGAGGATCAAGGTTTGCAATAGAGCTCCACCTACAAAATTTTACTGGCCTTCATTTTTTTATTCCTATTATATGATCAACAGATTACATCAATCACCTCTAAAGACAATCTTTTGAGCACTAACTTTCCCCTGTTGACTCAATGTGATACCTTCATTAACACTTTCGAAACCAGATTTTAAAATCTTTAAGTTTGGATGCTCTATAGTTGGAATCAATTCAGGTAACAGTTCAAACCAAAATTGTTTATATTTTGTGAATGATTCATCACTAATTTTCCATTCTTTACCAAGTACTTGGATACTACGACCCACAGCAAGATATACCAATGTTGGATTGACAATTGAAACTTTACCAGATCTTGAATCTTTCTTTAATGAAGATTCTTGTTTAAACAATAAATTATCAATTCTAGCGTCTTTAGAGTTTTTAGTGGCTTCATAAGTTTGCTGCCAGGTTTCATCAGATGAAACTGTATCCAAGGCATATGATATATCAAACTTACTCAATTCTTCAAGTGATTTAAAATCATTATAATCGTAAACATAATCAGCGCCTAAAGATTTTAAATATTTATGATTCTTTGCTGAAGCCGTAGTTAAAACGTTTAATCCATAGATATGTTTGGCAACTTGAATTGCAAAAATTCCTGTTGCAGTAGCACCACCCCAAATCAAGATATATCTATCCTTATTCAAAGATTTAACAGGATTAATATCAAGATTAGTTGCAAATGAAATACCAATAGTTCCTAGACTTAAAGCCAATGAAGCGGCACCTTCAAATGACTGTACTGTGGAAGAAGAAGATTCACCAAAAGGTAATGGATCAATTGAAAACTTGTTTAATTTAATTGTAGTTGTTGGGTCTGTAGCTACAAATCTTTGGAAAGCACCAAATTCACTACTAGCACTACCTTGAACAAAAGTTGTAACAAAATCACCCTTTTGGAATTCCTTGACATTAGCACCCACATTTTCGACAATACCACTGACATCCGAGCCTGCGATTGAACCCTTTTCCAATAGAAGTTGTTTCCAATCAGCTGGATTTATAGCATATGCGATACCTTTTATTATAAGTTGATCCTCTGTAAAATTTGGATATGGAATTTCTTTGATCTCTGTGAAATTTGTTGCATCACGATCTCCTGTTGTTAAAGCAGCCTTGTTCGGAATTGAAGACATTTCTATATGACTTTTTGATTAGCTCTGTAATTGAATATGAATAAGTTTGAGGGATTCTTTCAACATTTTATATTTTATAATTAAATTTAATTACTAATAAGCTCACGTGAAAACCATACCAGGCTCAAAATTCAATCTTTCAAGTCTCAAGGGCTTGATCAATATTTTGACTGGGAACTGGGAAAAGATGGTTAGACCTTGATCCTGTAGAAAATCGTTGATGAGTTTGTAGAAACTAGGGCTAATTGCTGATTATGACTGAAAGGTCTGGTTTATGAATTTGATGGACATGTGAAATCATCATGACTGTGAAAGGATTATTAGGTTTCAACATGAATTTGATAGAGAGTCAAGTCCATGAAAATGAACTCTTATGATAAATAGATAAAGTAACTACAAGAGACTCATAATCTCTTTGAAATCATTGGAGAATTGCTTGAGTTTTGTGACAAATTTGTAGATCTTGTTATACCTTCGCGAATATCCATAGTAAGGGCAAAAATAATCTTGATATCCTTATATTTAAGAAACAACTCAAAGAGACAAACAATGACAATTCCAACTACACCAACGAGTCTACCGAAGACACTGGCTCCTTTTATATCAAGAGCTCGTGAGCTTGAAAAAGCTGATTCTTTGATTGCATATTTCTGTGAGTAAACAGTAGATTCTCGTTGTCAATAGACTAACAAAGCATAGGTAAATTATACACCGTGGAACAGATTTTAAACCAGGGATTACACTCTAGTGATGAATCCATATCTAGCTTTGCCATTGCACTGCTAGACGATATCGAGGAGTTCAAAAAGACAGAAGACCCTGAGATCCAAGATGTATTACAGGATAACCTAACCAGTGCATCATATGTTATAAATTTTAGTGACAAGATATTCAATTCATCATTAACACAGATCCAAAATCATAAATCAAACAAGGGCACAGCATTGGGGTTTTTAGCTAGTGTTAATTTTTATGAATTGTTGAAATTATGGAATGATGAAGATAAACAGGGGATTGATCAGGAGGAAATATTGAAAAAAACGAGGTATGCCAAATTCCATGCTGCTAGGATATTAAAAAGTTTGAAGCAGGGGGAGGATCCTAATGAGTATGATCCACCGGAAGTGGAGGAGTCGAAGACAGAGGAAGAGGAGAGAGAGAATAGAGAGGAAGTCAAAGATAATGATGCAGAAGACACACTAGGTCTACCACAAGTACCAAAATTCATAGATGAAGAATCTCCAAAGCAATCAAATACAACCTCTAAAGAGGCATCACCAGAGTTCCAATTACCAAACCCTCCAAAGCGAGTACCTACACCATTAGCTAAAGAGACCAAACCTAAACCAAAACCTTCAAGACCAGAAACTACTCAATCTGATATATCTCAAATTATTGAATCTGGTGAGATCTATAACAAGGCACAAAAACATGCCAAGTTTGCCATAAGTGCAATGAATTATGAAGATAAAGAAACAGCATTGAAACAATTGGAAAATGCTATTGAACTATTAAATAAACTATCAAATTAATGTTGTTCCGGATTCGGAATTTGCGCTCGTATAATAAGATTTCTAGTTTTTCCATGTGGTGCAAAAAGTTTTTCCGTAGCGCAAAAGGTCTCCGAGAATAGAGAACAAAGAGAAGAGATATACAGGTGGAGAGTGTGGAGGTGAGATGGGCAGGAGCTGGGCAGAGATCTAGGCAGGGACTCTAGGAAGACCCCAGCCTGGCTCCCGCCTAGAACATGTAACCGTCTGCGTAGATCATTGACTCATGCTTTTTCTCTTTTTCTCATGTGGTGTTTTAGTTTACCGGTCAAAAATAGAAATTTTCAGTAAAGTATATAAAGAAGTTTTTCCTCTATTAATTTATATTCCTCTATTATTGATCCAACTAGAAACTATCTTCATATTCAATAATTTCATATTCAATAATGTTAAACTTATTCTCATACATTGCTAACGATCCAAAACCAACAACTACAACTGCTGCTCCAGCTGCTGCTCCATTAGCACCAAAGGGTAATGGTTATAAATTTAATTTTGATTTAAGTTTCTTGGGTGAACATATTCAATTATCATTCTTTAAAGAAAACTAAGGGATCAGATATTCATATTGGATCTGTTGTTGGTGATGATACTGTTACTGCTGGTGCTGATACTGCTCTATATTTAATTAATTAATGCTTCTACTTGGTCCAATATTGATTTCATGAAGTTCTGATGAGTTATGTTTGTTTTATAGAATAATATATTAATAGTTAATGATTAAATTATTGTAAATTACTTTATATTGTTTCTGCTCATCGCGTAAATCAAATTGGGGTGTTCTCGAAAATATTTATATTCATACAATTATATAGCAGGACATAATTATCAATATCCGAACAACTTTTTATAAATGCTGTGGGTTTGGCTTTTCTTGATACCCAGTGTATTATGCTCGATACAGAAACATCACTGGCATTTACAATATAAAGAAATCACACCGTTATCAGGTCCACATTCTAAATATAATTATCCACGTCAAGTAATTTCAATAAATGATCAATGGCCTCCACCAAATTTAAAATTAACTCAAGGTGATACTCTATGGATCCAAGTGCATAACGAGTTGAAAGAAGATACTTCGATTCATTTCCATGGAATTTTCCAAAATGGTACGAATCAAATGGATGGTCCTTCAATGATTACACAATGTCCAATACCTCCAGGTTCTTCCTTTATTTATGAATTTCAAATTAATCAAACTGGTACATATTGGTATCATGCACACGAAAAGACTCAATATGGTGATGGACTACGTGGTGGACTCATAGTTTACCCCAAGGAACCTCAGAGATATGAAGATGACGTTATCATAACATTAACAGATTGGTATAATGGTAATACCGAGGATTTATTGATCAAGAGTCATGGACATGAACCAAGTATTGATACTGCATTGTTTAATGATACTCGTGATGTTAAATGGTTTGTGAAACCTGATAAGAAATATTTAATTAGATTGATAAATATGGGGATGTCCGCTACACAATATTTTTATATTCAAGATCATAATTTAACAATTGTTGAAGTGGATGGTGTTGATGTGGAACCTGTCTCTGTGGATTCAGTGGAGATATCAACTGGACAAAGATATACAGTGGAACTACAAACAAAGAATACTCGAAATGCAAATTTTGGAATGGTTACTGCTGTTAATTTAATGATGAGGAAAACATATTTAAATAATTGGTTAGTTTATGATTCAAATTTAAAATTACCATCACCAAGACATATTGATACTAAAAAACTTGGATTTATTAATGATATGGATTTGAAACCTATTGGTAATATTGAGATATATGGGGAACCAACACATCAAATTGAATTAGAATATTCATCAATTATTGTACAAGATCGAGATGATGAATATTTTTATACAATGAATGAAATCCCATTTTTACCACCTAAAATACCTACTTTAATGACCGTCTTATCAGCGGATCCTTCAGATATCAATGATCCAGTAATTTATGGGAATTATACAAATCCATATATTTTCTCCAAAGGTGATATCGTGGAAGTTATAATTAATTCTAAAGATCATATGAAACATCCATTCCATTTACATGGTCATAATTTCCAAATCTTATCTCGTGGTAAAAATCAACATTTTGATAAGCAAAATTCTACAAATTTTCCCCAGTTACCAATTATAAGAGATACAGTTATGATTCCAGGTTCAGGATATGTTGTTATAAGATTCATTGCTGATAATCCAGGTGTTTGGTTTTTCCATTGTCATACAGATTGGCATGCTGCAAGAGGTCTTGGATCTATATTCATCGTTGCACCTAATTTGATACAAGAACAACTAAGTGAAGATCATGTTAAAACTTGTGGTGGAAAAAAGATAAAGATAAAGGGAAATGCAGCTGGTAATAAAGGTAAAGATATGACTGGAGAAATCACATTAGAAAATTATAATAAGAACAGTACAAATACAACACCGGGAAGAGCAACTATCAATTATCATACAAAAATCAAAGTTATAGTGGTTTATATATCAATAATGCTATCTCTAGCAATAATTGGTGCTATATATGTTAACAAACGGATCCAGGGAGACTCTAAAGTCACCAGAAGAGAAGTATAACCGTGTTATGCAAATGTATGAAGTATTGCTTATATAAATTTATACAGATTTCCGTGTAGTTTTATGCCAATATTAATTTGGGTGTTTTCAGCTTTTTATGGCCACGATATTGGCCCGTTCTTGCATAAGATAGCCACAATGGATTTATGTACTAAATTGGTGTGTAAATCCATGTCTATGATACGCTCATTTCCAGATCTTCAACGGCTGATATAAAACAATCAAGTTCTCCATATAAAATATCTTTAGATCTTTTAGATTGTTGTTATCTTTTAAATCGTACGCGAATTTATAATTTGTTTTTCCGTGCATCAACAAAATTGATATCTATTTGATCAATCAAAGCATCAAAAAGAGGGAAAATTTGAGAATTTGAGAGCTGGGTCAAATGAAGGTGCTGCTAGTGCTTATAGCTCTGATACGGCTTGTGTCGTGTGAGTCGCTCAAGGCCTCGTTCGAGAGGATCATCATATATTCATGCGAATCAGCTATTGGGAAATACCATTTTGGATGTGGAGGATATTCATGGGATTGCATATATACATATGAACCTTCATTAGGATCATTAGCGAAATGTGTGGATGTGTATTCAGAGGGGAAAAGAGATCTGGCACTACGGGGTTTGAAAGAACGATTACAAGATTTTGCAGAGTTACAAGTCTCGATGGATGATATCAACAAGATCATAAGGAATGCCACCGAGTATATTCAAGATCCACTGACGCCTGGTTTCAACTTCAGTGAGGTGAAATATGTGCCCGTGATGCCACAAAGAGATCAAGTATTGGGGTCATTGAAAGATTATAGAGCCTTCTTGGGGAATTTTGATATCGCACAGTATTATGGGATTTATATAAACTTGTTTTGGATTGGTGTTTTAATATGGTTTGGGATATGGAATAGAATAAGGAGTAAAAGACTTGTAAACAAACTTGTTGGTGAACCATTAAATTCAATAAGATCTTCATTCACATTAGGTATATTGTTCAAGAGACATTTACAACCTTTCAATTATGCATTTGGACTTACATCGTTATTACCATCAACACCCGAGGCTATTGTTTTGGGGATTTATTTTTTCCTAAATACCATTTTCTTATTCATTGGATATGATATCTATAAGGAAAATTCAATCTTTGGACCAAACACTATGGGACAATTTATAAGATATATATCAGATAGATCAGGTGTTTTGTCATTTGCACATTTCCCCTTATTAATTCTTTTCGCTGGTCGAAATAACATGTTGATAAATATTTCTAAATTAAGTTATAGTACATTTATGATTTTCCATAAATGGACTGCAAGAGTTATGTTTATAAATGCATTTATTCATACATTGGGATATTTTGAAATTATTATTAAAAGAGCCACTTTATGGAAATCATTACATAGAGATTATATTCAATGGGGGTTATTAGCCATAGTTGTTGGGTTAATCATATTAATCCAGGCTATTCATAATTTTAGAGTTTTGCATTATGAATTGTTTTTAGTGGTTCATATAATTTTCGCATTGGGATTTATGGCAGCTTGTTGGAAACATGTTGAATTTTTTGGATGGACAGAATGGATCTATGCCTCATGTGCTATATGGGCTTTAGATCGTTTAATTAGAATTATTAAATTGTTGAAATTTGGTATGCCAAGTGCCCAATTAAGATATATATCTGATGAAACATTTAAAGTAAGTGTCAAGAGACCTCATAATTGGAAACCATTCCCCGGATGTTTTATCTATATTCATTTCTTACACTGGTCTACATTTTGGCAATCTCATCCATTCACTATAATGGATTCTGCATTGAATGATGAAGAAGTTACAATTTATATTAAGGCCAAAGATGGTGTTACCAAAAGAATAATGGAAATGATACGATACCAAGGTGTATGTCATATGAGAGTTTCATTAGAAGGACCATATGGTAATCAATCACCATTGGAACATTATCAAAATGCATTACTTTTCGCAGGTGGGAATGGTATCCCGGGTCCATTTTATCATGTTTTAGAATTAGCTTCTAAACCATTGATATTAAAACAACGAATTAAATTAATTTGGGTAATAAGGAAAATTGAATCATTAAAATGGTTTGAAAAGGAATTATTAAAATTAATTCAATTAAATATCGAATGTGATGTTTACATTACAAGAAATTTCCAAATTGAAATGATTGAAACAAATGAATTAATTAAACAATTTACAAATGGTATAAATTTTTACCCCGGGAGGGCAAATACAACAAAGATTTTACAAGATGAATTTTTAAATGCACAAGGATCAATTGGTATAGTGACATGTGGACCACCAATAATGTGTGATGATATACGTTCATTCACTGCAGAGAATTTAAAAATGTGTCCATATAGAGTTGATATTTTTGAAGAATTACAAGTTTGGTAGTATTCATTCCTTTATATTTAATTACTTAATTTACAAACTTTTATTCATAAATCTTCTTCTTGTAAAAGCTAGCCAAAATTTTGAAGGATGTAATGTATCATCTCTATAAATTCTTTCTATTAATCTTGAACTTAATTCTTGACGGAATTGTGTTAGGTATGATCTAAACAAATCAAATTCTGTACGATCTCTTGGTGGTAGATATAGTGAGTTCAATGGGAAGTTACCATCACCAGGTATAGCAAAATGATCTAGTGATAAGTTTGTCAAGATCTTATGAGCCTCGTTCTTAGGTGTATTTATGTTTAATTTAGAGAGACAATCACTGATGAATAGGATCCCATAGATCAAGACACGATCAGTTGGACCTTTAATCTCGAAGTTCTTGAAGAAGGAATTGGCTCTGAATAGGTCTAGCACTTCATCAATAACATCATAATCAGATTCAGATTGATATGCTGGGCCTTTGAACTTGGTCTTGAGTGGTGCTAGGGCAAAATTGCCCACGAGTCTCTCGTTGGCAGCTGGGTCTGAGACGAAAGTGGAGTGGTAGGCCTGGTTGTTAGTATTCTCGCTATATAACTGGTCTATAATGTACTCACTGGCATTGTTGGTGCTTCAGTAACAAGCAATTGAATACCATGTTGTCTCCTTTCTTTATACTGCATAACCTGCAAAACAGACGGTGGCGTGTCGTGAGAGTTATGCCGTGGAATCCGCGAATTTGTTTAGAAAGTTGGAATTGAAGGCGAGAGAAATGTGTTGAAGATTGAAATCAGTGGGTTGTTGATAATCATTCTGAGCAATTGCGATAGAATATATTATTGAGCCATTGGAAACACTGGCTTTTGGATAGAAAGTGTCTAGATCACCAGAACAAGAACCCAAAGCAACAGGTTGAGAATACGGTATTCAGTAGTATCACCAAAGTATATATAAAGCACAGCTGGCTGACTGGAGATTCAATTTGCTGTTCTCTAGAATCTTGCGGGAACACAGATAACAAGATATTAGTCAAAACCACATTTCATGCTATAATACCAGCTGAGATAATATACACACCCAAGGAATAACTTCATATCAAGATAACTTCAAATATGTCCGGGCAAAGTAATTTGACTCGTGATGAGCTATTTAGTGATATTTTCGGTTCAAGACGACCAGATGAAGATTTAGGTAACGATGAACAGGATTCATTTGGTTTTGAAAGTCCGCCTCATGGTACAATTGATGATAATCGTCCAACTTTGGATCCGGCAAGATCATCACATTCTACACCACCAACACAAGATTTCCAAAGACAATTACATATAAATGAACAAAATCATCACTCACCACAGCATTCACAACCACCACCTCAACAACTCATGAGGCCTACCAATCAAAGTCATTTCCAACATCCAGTTCATCAACAAGCACAAGAATTCCCCCCACAGCATCATCAAATACGACCACAAGGACAATCTCAAGGCGTGCCTCCACAACAGCACCGTCAACAATTTCAGGCACACCCATATTCCCAACAACAACATGGTCAATTGTTACCACCTCATCCAATACAGACACAACAACGTTCTCAATCACCGGGACGTAAACCTCCTCCACAATCACCAATTGGTCCACTTGAAGGTGGGTTAAACATTTATAGTGATCCATCTCATCATCAACCTCAAAGTTTTTCACAAAATAGAGATGCAAGATTACAACCAATCACTACAACAGATCCTTCAAGTGCACCTATTTCACAAAGATATCAACAATCTCCAACAATGTCTAAATATTCTGCTAGATCACCAATCTTAAAACAAGGTATTAATCTTTTAACAAGAAATTCAAGAACTGTGACATCACCTGTCTTACCAACTTCACCATCTTTTGGATCAAATAATGCATCTGCACCTCCAACTGCGTCTCAGTCTCATTTCAATCAAGGAAATAGTCCTCAATTACAATCAAGTGGGAGAAGTATGTCATTAAATTCATCATCTTTTAGAAATTTCATGAATTCAGATTCTCAAAAGAAAAACTCTACAAATAGAAAATTAGAAGTGTCAAATAATGGGAATAATAATCCAAATGCAAATTTCAATACAAATAACAATTCATCTTCATCTGCAGGTTTAGGATTGAAAACTAGATCTTTATCATCAATAGCAAAAGCAAGACGTGCATCTTCATCTGCATCTTTAAGTTCTCATAGAGTTTCATCATCTGCAAGTTTATCTTCAAAGACTATAGTGACTACATCGGCAAGAACTCCACAAGTTTATCCCGCAATGCTTTCTCGTGTGGCCACGTTGTTCAAAAGAACTATTATCCTATCACAATTTAATAAAGATGGTCTTGAATATAGAGATGCATTCACAGGGTCCGATGCTGTTGATGTTATATCACATATCATTAGAACTACAGATAGGAATTTGGCATTATTATTAGGTCGTGCATTGGATGCACAAAAATTTTTCCATGATGTTACATATGAACATCGTCTTCGAGATTCAAATCGTGAAGTTTATCAATTTGATGAAGTGTTTTTAAATACAACATCTCCAAATGGTTCAAGTCAAAATTTACAACAATTTCAACAAAGACAATTACAACAACAATTACAAGGTCAATCAATTTCACAACAAAATCAACCTTTTGGTGTAGATAATAGAAATGGATCAATTGTAAGTGATGCAACAACTTTAGCCAATTCAACAATTGGATCTCCATCAATGGATCAAGATAGACAACATAATGTAAATGGTGTTTTCACATTACTTACAGAATGTTATTCTCCAACATGTACTCGTGATTCATTATGTTATTCCATTGCATGTCCAAGAAGATTAGAACAACAAGCAAGATTAAATATGAAACCTCAAGGTGGTTTAAAGAGAAATGAAAGTCATTTATCATTACATGAAGAAGAAGAAAAAAAACAACTATGGTCTCATACTGTTCCTAAACAAATGTTACAATCTTTAGATAAACGTGAAATTAAACGTCAAGAATTGATTTATGAAGTTGTCGCTACAGAACGTACATTTGTTAGAAATTTAGAATATTTAAGAGATTATTGGATTAGACCATTAAGAGAATCAAATATAATCCCAATAACTGAACGTGAAAAATTCATAAGAACAGTTTTCTTTAACGTTGTGGATATTTTGAATGTTGCCATTAGATTTAGAGATGCATTAATTAGAAGACAACAAGTAAAACCCGTTGTGGAGAATATTGGTGATATTTTCCTAGAGTTTATTCCATTTTTTGAACCATTTGTCTCTTATAATGCAGGTCAATGTTTTGCCAAGTATGAATTAGAAAGACAAAAAGCTGCAAATCCATTATTTGCAAGATTTATTGAAGAAACTGAAAGATTACCAGAATCTAATAGATTAAACATTAGTTCTTATTTATCACAAGCCACAACACGTACAGTTAGATATAATTTATTGTTAAAAGATATCATTAAATCTACTGTGGAGGATTCTTTTGATTTACCAGATTTATCAAAAGCTTCAGATTTAATTTTAAAATTATTGGAAAGAATTAATGTTAAAGTTGGTAAAGCTGAAGATCGTCATGCATTAATCTTATTGAAGCAAAGATTAGTTTTCAGACCAGGTGAATATGTTGATTTAAAATTAGGATCAGAACAACGTAAAATTGTTTACACTGCACCTTTAAAAAAGAGAAATCAAGATAAAGATAATCAAGGTGATATTCAAATTTATTTATTGGATCATTTATTATTATTTGTTCGTGTCAAAGTTATAAATAAAAGAGAACAACATAAAGTTTATCAACGTCCAGTACCATTACCATTGTTGTATATTAGTGCATCTGAGGAAATGCCTTCATTGAGACCATATACTAGAAAAGCTGGTGCATATGCACATGTCTTGCATCATCCTTCAAGAAATGATACCAAATATCCAATTTCATTTGCATATATTGGTAGAAGAGGTTATGAATTAACATTATATGGTGCAACAAATTCTGCACAAGAATCATTAATTTCAATTATTGAACAACAACAAAATAAAATTAGAGAAAAAAATGATATTTTCACATTAACACCATTAGCTGAAAGATTTTTTGATATTTCAAATAGAATTAATTGTCTTGCTCCATGTGATGGTGGTAGAAGATTATTATATGGTACAGATTCAGGTGTTTTCATGAGTGAAATTAAAACAAGAGGTTCACAAAGAGTTGTTTCTAAACCTGTTCGAATTATATCAAAAGTTAATGTTACACAATTGGAAATCTTGGAAGAATATCAAACATTATTAGCATTAGCTGATAAAAAATTATATGCATGGCCTTTAGAATTATTAACAGTTCAAGATAAAAAAACTGGTAAAGAATTAATGTCACATGTTTCATTTTTTAAAGTTGGTGTTTGTGGTGGTAAAATTCTTGTTGTTGCAGCAAAATCTGATTTAATTAGAGTTTTCGAACCAACTGATCCATTCTCCAAGAAAATGTCTAAAAAGAAATTTAAAAATGAAACAAGAGAAATTCATTTTAATTCTGAACCTGTTTCAATTTCATTTTTAAAAACAAAATTAATTGTTGGTTGTACAAAAGGTTTTGAAATTGTTTCATTAAATGATTGTAAAATCGAAGCTATTTTAGATCCAGCTGATACTTCATTAGATTTCATTATAAATAAAGAAGGTTTAAAACCATTGGCAATTCATAGAATTAGTTCAAATTTTCTTTTATCTTATTCAGATTTTTCATTTTATATTAATAAAAATGGATGGAGAACAAGATCTGATTTTATGATTAATTGGGAAGGTATACCACAAAATTTTGCCCTTTGGTATCCATATTTATTAGCATTTGAACCAAATTTTATTGAAATTCGTCATGTTGAAACTGGAGAATTATTAAGAGTTATTGTTGGAGAAAATATTCGTTTATTACATACAGGTTCACAAGAAATTTTATATGCATATGAAGATGAACGTGGATATGATGTTGTTGCATCATTAGATTTCTGGGATAAGACTAATAAAAAAGCTGCATTAGCTGCAGCTGTTTCTAATACTCCATCTACTTCAACAAGTTCAATTCCACAATCACAAAGTTCAAGTAGTAATGGAGGTAATTCTTCATCATTAACAGAGATTAAAGAAGTTGATGAAGGAAGAAAATGATATACATTTGCATTTGAATTGTTTTTATAATACGATACTGGTTTAGTGTTTTAATTGTTAATGAGTTTATATGAATCAAATTGTTGTAGATGCCTAGATTGGAATAATCGGGATTAGTCGTACATAAATTACGCGAAGCTGTTGGGAACGTGTTGAATACGGATCATGAGCTGGGAACAACGGGCTGTGTACAGAACAAATCAACTAATAATATATATCAATTAATATATATTTAATCCATTCTCTTCCAAACCAATAACCATACACAAGATCCATATCTCAATCTCAAGTTTCAACCGTTGAACCCTTAATTTAAAATTCGCGATTTACCGAGGAAATTTTTCTTCAACAGCTCAACGAAAAAAAAAAAGATCTCGAAATTTTCAGTTTCAAATTTAAAAGTAAACAAAAATTCTCGACGATAAATTTATAAACTTCTCCAAACGTTGTTTTTTCTCTTTGGTGTTGTTTCTTTAATCCTTTACTTGTTCTTGGTGTTTAGAGATCATTCATTCTTTCCCATCAATCGTGTGTTATTTCAAGATACGTCAAGATTAAAAGGGCACATACGCGTTCAAGATGTCAGCACAAGAATATTTAGAAATTTTCCAAACAAAAATTCCAGTTTATTTAAACTATTTAAATTCAAACACTCCAGAATTTGTTAATTTTGAAAAACCAAATGTTGAAACACCATTTGGTTTAAAATTATGGCCAATTTTCAATGAATTTGTTAGTTTTATTACTCGTGGTTCATTTATTCCTGATGAATTTCAATATATTGAAAATGAAACATTTTTAAGTAGTAATAAAGAAGTTTTCATTGGTATTATTGCTTATTATTTTATTATTACTATTGGTCAATTAGTTTTCAAAAAATTACAACCATTAAAATTACAATTATTATTTAGTATTCATAATTTTTTCTTGACAAGTGCTTCATTAACTTTATTAGTTTTATTATTTGAACAAATTTTACCAATTTTAGTTAATCATGGATTATTTTATGCAATTTGTTCACCAAATTCTTGGAATCAAAAATTAGTTACAATTTATTATTTAAATTATTTAACTAAATTTGTTGAATTTATTGATACTTATTTTTTGGTTGTTAAAAAGAAGAAAATTATCTTTTTACATAGTTATCATCATGGTGCTACTGCATTATTATGTTATATCCAATTAGGTGGTGCTACATCTGTTAGTTGGGTTCCAATCTTGTTAAACTTGGGTGTTCATGTTGTTATGTATTGGTATTATTTCTTAGCATCAAGAGGTATTAGAGTTTGGTGGAAAAAATGGATTACAACTTTCCAAATTTTACAATTTGTTTTAGATTTAATGGCTGTTTATTTCTCCACTTATACTTTCTATGCTAATAAATTTAGTACTGAATGGGGTGTTTACATTCCAAACATGGGTACTTGTTATGGTACTCCATTTGCTGCTGGTACTGGTTGTGCAATCTTGTCAAGTTATTTGTTATTATTCATTGCATTTTATATAAAGACTTATAAAATTGACCAACCAAAGGCTAAAACTAATTAAAGGGAATCTTTAACATTCATAAATATACTCAATAGAAAACTGGAAATAGATATCTGTGTATACGATACGATTATACGATTGAACTAGGAATTGGAAAGTAGATTAGATGAGATTAAGTAGATTAGATAAGGGCTTAGATAAGCAGACTGTATCACGTGACGCATTACATAATCTATTACATAATCATTTTTTTTTTCAAGGCGATTTCAATTCTTTTTTTTGAGCATTTCATATTAATCCGATGCACCCAGATTTTGGGAAAAGAGTTGAGAAAAGAAGAGTTTGGCAAGATGAGTGGTGATATGAACAGTATCTGGTGTTGTCTTATGTTGACAGTTTCCAGACACAATCCACTCTTCATCACCATTCTATTGTCTAGACTTTAGACCTCTCGAAAGGCTAAAGTCTTGATCCACACGGCTGATGCTTCCGAGAAAACTACTCGGAGTGACAGACCGAGTGGATTTACAACCAGTTGGATTTGACATGAACGGTGTTAAATGTCAAGAGACTGGTTGAGCTGAGAGGGCAGGGCTGGGAGGTTAGGCTGGAAGAAGGAGAGCATGAATGCGAATTAGCCGGTGCAACTGTTGAGGAAACCCCTAATTCACGGCGATGGTTGGTCAAGCATTGAGCCTATAGATATAACATCAAGTGATATATGGGAATCCTGTTCCGTGAAATATCGGGATCGAAAGTTGAAACTCCAGATTTTGGTAGTCAACACATTAGCAATAGTTAACCTGTGGTTTTCCAGGAAATACACGGTAACGGTGTTTGGTGTTTGCGTTAATTAATCACAAGAATCACTTGATAACTAGTTAGCCTTGGAAAAGAACCGAATGGCTAAACAACTTCACTTGCCTTGAGATATTTACCTCGTTATAGGCTCAGCCGTTCTTTGCTCTACCGGTTTGGAGTTTAACGCACCGATCTAGTGACAACATGTAATAGGTACTAAAGGAACAGATGGATGCGATAATTTTAAGTCTACATTGATATAAAACAACATCAAGATCCACATTTCTCCAGTTTTAGATCAAGTTGATTGGGAAGAAAGGGACCCTCGATCTATTTACACATTCATTCGGTATGACATCTGTGATGAACTTACCAAATAACATGTTCAATCCCACTACAAAGGAGAATGGTTATCCACAACAACCCACTACAAGTCAAAATAATAGTACTATAATATTACCATTACCAAGACTAAACAGTCCAAGTTTACATCAGCCACATCCATCATTACCTTCAGTAAATTCACAAACTCATTTACATCATCATAGTCATAATTCATTATGGGATTATAAATTTGGTTCCACTTCATCAACAACAAATAATTCACCTTCACCAACACCAAGTATTGAATTACAAACCCCATTAAACGGTGGGAATAGAAGCTCTATACCAAATCAACATTATACATTACATACACCTATTGCTCAACAACCTGCATTATTATTACCTTCATTATCATCAGTTTCCAATGTAAATACTGGATTTAATTCACCAGTGGAATTATCACCACCAAGTTTTACAAATACAAGATCAAATTCATTACCACATGATCATCATCATAATCATCATAATGATAAAATTATTAAACCTCAACGTAAAAAGAAACAATGTCCAGAATGTCATTTATTTTTTTCAAATTTATCAACTCATAAATCTATTCATTTAACACCTGAAAATCGTCCATACTTGTGCAAGATATGTGGACGTGGTTTTGCAAGATCAAATGATTTATTCCGTCATAATAAAAGACATTGGAAAGAAACAGGTTCTGCTCAGGGTGCTTTTAAATGTCCATTTAGTACTGTCCTATATGAATCACAAAATGGTGAATCACCATCAGATAATGAAGATCATACACCATGTCATCCAACAGGTATTTTCAGTAGATGTGATACATATAAAAATCATTTAAAGGCATTACATTTTATTTATCCTCCAGGTACAAAGAAAAAACAAAGAAATGAAGTTGGTGGGAATTGTAAAAAATGTGGTAAATTTTTTGAAAATGTTGATATTTGGTTAAATACTCATATTGAAAATAATGAATGTGGTTGGAATTTTGATTGATATAGAACTATATAAAAGAGTAGGGCTGCTTTAATGCCCTTTATGAGATATGAATTATACATTATGGGATTATGAATATAATACGGATTTAAAAATAAAATACAAAATTGCATATATGATTATATTTTGTAGATTGATACCTACGTTTTGTTTATAATTCATCAACTGATAGATGTTCATATATATCAAACTCTTCGCCAATTTGCGCGATACTTTTCGCAAATTTACAACTCCTCGGCACAAAAAACTGCAAAAACATGCGAAATCTCCGAAAAGGGAAATTTGGCGAAAACTGAACTTTCCCAAATGGTTCGCGCAGCACAACACCGCTATTTGGTGGACTTGGTTTTTTTTTTCTCAAGGCTTTTGGTTGTTCATATTTCAAATAAAGGGATCGTTTTACAAAGGGAGTTCACCGTAATGATTCTTTAGAGGCCATATAGCGTAGTTATTGGATATCCTTTTATCCACCTGAATAATAATCAGTAATGTGATGACGTTTAGCTTATAAGTAGAACGCGTTAATTTGATACACGCGTAAAGGATTCTGGATTCTGGAGTACAAAAGTTTAGATTTAAATCGTAAAAAATAACCAATTGAGCATGGATTTGTGTGGTTGAAAATCTAGAACTTTGAATTTATAAAGTACAACATACTAAATGCCGGTGAGCTGTTGAATAGCTTACATGACTTTACTTGATTTTACACAACCACCAAATGGAAAGGGGTTATCTTTAAATTAGGATCATTCTGACCAGTAGGATACAAGATATATATTTAGCTACACACGTAATGGAACACTAAAGACTGAACACATGAGATGTCAACAAAAACTATGATTGCTATATGCTATATAGAAGATCAATCCTTTGAAATAACGGATTGATTTCGCCAATGTTTCCAATTTAGTAATGTATAACTGTGCAAATTGGCGCATTATGTATATTGATGCGTTTAATTTGCGGAAATTTGTTGCACAATTTGCGTTCACAAGACTGAAAAAAAACTCAGTTGAAGCAACGGCAAAGTATGTGCTGCTCAAGTTGAAGGAAACTATCATGGAAGAGTTTTAGTTTGATCTTTATTCTTTTATTCATCAAAATCCAAATATAGTGTTTGATAATCTTGAGAAAGTGTAAAATCAGATCCAATACTCCAAGAATTTCGCCAAAAAGATCGAGAATCTAGATCAACAAAAATTATATCGCTAAAGAGGCTGAAGAGATCAGGATTTAATCAAGTCAAAGGAAAAATCACTAATTCTCTCATAATTCACAATATAAACCACTGGGAATTAGTCATTGAAACATAGCGCTTAGCTTGAAACACATCATACATAATGACTGAACCACCACATTCGAATTTGACGAGGTCGTTGTCGTCTTTCAAGTCCAAATTGAGCTCAAAATTCAAGAATGCCGCCGCCATCAATAACAACAATGGTTCAATAGAGAGTGATTCTACAGATGAAGACGTGTTATTGGCAATGAAGTACGAGAACTTCCCAGATGATTGTGAAGATAAACCACAGGCTGAGATTGTCAATGTTCGATCATCTAAATCATTTACAAATCTAAATCAAATCATGAATAATAATGTTGAGTTGAATCAAGGGTCAAGAAACAGTTCAGTAACTTCAAGTGTCTCATCAGTGATGAATTCCACTGTGCCACCAGCTTTGGATCATGAAAATTTATTGCCACCAGTATCTTTCCATAATTCCAACTTAAACTCTATTGAATCATCAGTCTCTACAACACCATCATCTAAATCAGAATTCTCTATCAAGGAGAAAGAATTTAGTTTCCTACAATTACAAAAATCATCAAATCCAACATCACCAGTTAATTCAAGAAGAAATGATTCAATTATTGATCCATTATCTATACAATCAAGTCCCATTACTGAAAATTTAAACAAGGCGCTTAATAACGATCAACCACCATCACAACCACAATCAATTCAACCAATTACATCAACTTCATCTATAACCACTAAACAATCAATCCCATCACAAATTAATCTAACTGGAGTTAGTAATTTTTCATTACCAAATAGTCGAAAATCTTCAAATATTTCAACAATTTCTAATTTAAATCAACCAATAACTCCAACAAATGAAACTTCATCAAATGTATCCACTTTAGAAGTTCAATCATTAGAACTTGCTGATGCTATGGCTCTTAGTATCTTGGATAAAGTTGATGAAATTAAAATTGAAGAAAATATAAATACTGATGAATGGAAAATTTAATTCATTTATTGCTCATAGAACAATCATCATTTGCATATATCAGTTATAACTGCTAACCAAAAAACATTTATTTGCATATCATTTCAATTCATAATAGCATCATGATATTGATGTATACCTTTTTTACATTTCATTGCTTCATCATCTTTGCATATATATTTAAATTCTCATAATTTAATGATACTAATGTGTAGTCTACAAATATCTCTTTAATTATGGAATATAATATTAGAAACACACATGACCTTATAAAAAATAACCTTTCATATAAACTTTTTTAATACTAAATCTAAGCCTTAACAGTTCTTAAACCAGCATTTGAACGGAAAATAGCATCACCTTCAGCATAACCTCTACCTAAACCGAAACCAACACCTATCCAAACTGGGAAAGCACGACGTTTAAATAATAAAACTGAAGCTAAAACACCAGCACCAAAACCTAAACCAGTTTTAACAATTGTGTTTGATAGGACAACATCCCATTTGTCATTTAGGATGTTTTGAGATGGGGATGGAATGACTTGTTGTTTCACTTCAGACATTATGATCTGTAATGGTTAATATTGTTCATGGGATACTTTATGCCGAAGTTTCAAGGTGAGATTATACCCAATTCAAGATCTGGAAAAGCAGGAGTGACCCTCTCCTCCAGATCTAAAACCCCAGCATTCTTTCACACTATAACAACTCACTTTTTCTATGCTAGATGGTTAGACAATAATCTCTGTACAATACATCTTTTCAGGCCGTTCTCGACGAACAAATCACAATTCCTACAAATTTGAACAAATTCGCGGAAAGTTGATTTCTTATGCCGCGAAAATTCGCGACTGTATGTGACACTTATGCACCGATAGGTCAAGATACAATAGAGGCAAATTTACACAGTTTTACATCAACTATTTATAAAGGAATCAATGCTAATTACTCAATTGAAGTACTCGACTGCTGCAAAAGTACTAGTAACATCTGCATTGGCATACCAGGCAATCCCAATAGTCACGTCTCAATTCAACAGGTTTAGATCCAATAGAGGTATTAAGAACATGTCATCATTTATCCCACCACAAGAACCTCCATCATGGAATCATACTCCAGAGGAATTGCTTAAGCAAACTGATGATTATATCAAGAGAAGCACCAAAATTAACGATGAGATTGCATCGGTGGAAACACCAACTGTTGAGAATGCATTCCAACCATTAGCACAATTTGATAATAATAATGATGGATTAGTTAATGTCTTGACTTTTTATCAACATGTTAGTGCTAATAAAGAGTTAAGAGATGCTTCTACCCAGGCTGAACAAAAATTTAGAGATTTTGGTATTGAACAAGGTCTTAGAGAGGATTTATACAAAGTATTCCATCAATTATACAATGAAACTAAAAATTATGATTCATTAACCGAAGAGACCAAGAAATATTTAAAAGATATTGATAATGATTATAGACGTAATGGTCTTGCATTACCATTAGAGCAACGTGAAAAAATTAAAGAAATTCAAAAAAAATTATCAAATTTAAGTTTAGAATTTGGTAAAAATTTAGGTGAACAACAAGAATTTATTGAATTTACCAAGGAAGAATTAGATGGTGTTCCACAAGATGTTATTGATCAATTTGAAATATTGGATAATGGGAAATTGAAAATGACATTTAAATATCCAGATATTTTCCCTGTTTTAAAATATGCTAAAAATTCAGAAACTCGTAAAAAAGCATTTATTGGTGATCAAAATAAAGTTTCTAAAAATGAACCATTATTAATCGAAGCTGTTAAATTAAGATCTGAATTAGCTAAAGAATTAGGATATGAAAATTTTGCTGAATATGTTTTGGAGAAAAAAATGGCTAAAAATGGTGAAACTGTCTTGTCATTTTTACAAGATTTGAAAAAAAAATTATCACCATTAGCCTTGAGAGAACGTGAACATTTATTAAATTTAAAAAATGAACATTTAAAAGAACAATCATTACCAATTGAAGATCAATATTATGTTTGGGATCATAGATTTTATGATACTTTATTATTAGAAAGAGAATATAAAGTTGATCAACAAGAAATTGCAAAATATTTCCCTATAAATGAAACAATTTCCAAAATGTTGAGTATTTTCTCAAAATTAATGAATTTAAAATTTATTGAAACTGAAGGTGATAAAAAATCAGTTTGGCATGAAGATGTTAAACAATTTGCAGTTTGGAATTTAGATAATGAATCATCTCCAAAATTTGTTGGTTGGTTATATTTTGATTTACATCCAAGAGATGGTAAATATGGTCATGCAGCAAATTTTGGTATTTATCCAGGTTTTAACCAAAAAGATGGATCAAGATCATATCCTGTTACTGCATTAGTTTGTAATTTTTCCAAACCAACAAAGGATAAACCATCATTATTAAAACATGATGAAGTTACAACTTTTTTCCATGAATTAGGTCATGGTATTCATGATTTAGTTGGTAATACAGAATATGCTAAATATCATGGACCATCAGGTTGTTCATGGGATTTTGTTGAAGCACCTTCACAAATGTTAGAATATTGGACTTGGTCAAAAGATGAATTACGTGATTTATCATCACATTATGAAAATGGTTCCAAGATTGATGATGAATTAATTGAATCATTAATTCGTTCCAAACATGTTAATGGAGGATTATTTAATTTAAGACAATTACATTTTGCTTTATTTGATATGACATTACATTCATCAAATGATTCAATTGATATTGCAAAATTTTGGAATGAATCAAGAGAATCAATTGCATTAGTTAGTTCTGGTGGAGAAATTACAAAAGGTTTTAATTCATTTAATCATATAATGGGTGGTTATCAAGCAGGTTATTATGGTTATTTATGGTCTCAAGTATTTGCTGCAGATATTTATTATTCTAAATTTAAATCAAATCCACTAGATAATAAAATTGGTGTTCAATATAGAGATATTATATTAGCAAGAGGTGGTTCAAAAGAAGAAAATTATAATTTAAAAGAATTATTAGGAAGAGAACCAAATAATGATGCTTTTTCAAAAGAATTGGGATTAAGTGCCTAATTAATAATATATTGATTAATTACAATTGTTGATATTATCTAGTAAAGAGGATTATAGATCGATTGTAAACTGTCTGATGTAATAATATATACAAGATTTCATTAGCGATCAATGCTAATATAGCATTCCATATTATTTTACGCTTAAAAGAAGGACTAGTAATTCGCGAATTCGAAATATTCTAGAAAAAATCATATAACATATTCAAAAATTTATAGTAATGATTCGATGACATCGTATATTTCCATCCGATATCAATTTAAATTGGGAAGTTGTTGATCTGAAGAGGATTGAAACTGTTTTTTTCCACTTAAACGTCACCAATCTCAAATGTGGTTGATGTCTTGATGCCTTTATGTTTTCAAGCAGTATTATACAATTGCCCGTTGGTCAATGATTTAGAGTGATACATAATTGGATTTTATTGACTGATCATGTACTTTGAACTACTCAGCTTTGTTGAAACGATAAAAAGTTCTTTAGATCGATCCTCATATGTTCCACCAAGCAAACCTATACAATTGAAACCCATATTAACTTGTTGGAAAACTTGTTAATTAAGGAATACAATATTGTTTTAAGGATTTGGTGAATGTATCTTTGAGAGGGGCATCAATAAAAGATTTCAATCTATTAATTTGATGTCTTTAATTTTCACTATACAAATTTGTAGCGTGTATTATTAAAAATTGCTAATCCAACATTGTCCATAGAGGACTGTTCAGATGTTGACGTAGGTCTTTATCTGGTATGTTGTTACTAGTATTGGATGAGTTGGCTGGCGTATTGTTGTTGGAGCTTAAGTTGTTATCTAACGGTGTATCTGGTGTGTTCTGTTGTAGTCTACTTGATGATCTAGTAATTACCCTATAGTTCAGTAGATCGCTCACTAATTACCAACTATAGGAGTGGATTTCGCGGATTTTTAGCTTCATTACTCAACACTTGATGAATACTCTTCGTTGAAACCAATGAATTCTACCAATTCCGCATTGGGAGATAACTTATCTTTGACTTGCCTGTGTTTGGTCCCTATACGACTATCATTAGAACAAGGACAAACAATCCTCATTTCATACGATATTTGTTAAATAAATGGCTAATTAGGAATTCTTGATTGCGCCAACGTCCCGTTCGTTTTTCTAGCAATTAAATACCGTTAGTGGTCCATAGGTCCACGTATATACTAACACAGCTACTGATTTCATATCAATTGACACCCATTTACAAATGGGTTACAATATTGATTGAAGATAATAAGTTGTTTATACACAATTTTATACATTCAAGAGTTGGTTGATGATATTGTAGATCACAATACACGTCTCGAATGGTATTTTTACTAGTTAAACATGTAGTTATGTCTATGATCTAAGGGTTTATTAAAATTAGTCATTATAAAGTTTAATAAAGTGGCTAAAGACTGCGATTTTGAACTTGAAGCTAGCTGTACTGGTCATTCTATAAAATAGATCAGAGCTCGCTATACGCTACCATTTAATAATCACCTGTGACAGTATTCGAAGGAATATGAACACGATTGTTTAATATGACTGATAATTTATTAATACATAGATTCCCCGTGAAGCCATGGACATTTTAATTTCTATTATTTTACAGAGATCTTTTAAGTGATTTGTGAGTTCACTTATCTCTTATATATACCAATAACTAGAGTACAATAATTAAGTTGATTATGTATTAGGATTCAAATTGGCTAACGTGGCTCTAACCAACAGCCAATCGCGATCTTATGGCATTTTCTTTTAAGAATGTAGGTTTTGACCTTTAACTTAATGTGGTATCTTTTATCAACGTGAATTCATCTGACTGAAGTCTGTGACAACTCTTGGTTCTGTATCCTTGTGTCTAATAACGAACACTGGTGATCATGGGATTTCATCTCCTTCGTTCCATGATATTGATAATTGGTCAACTTGAGATGGATTTTTCAAATGGGTATTACGTGTTACCGTACCAGTAGTTGCGCATATTGGTTACCCAATGAAACTCCTAATTTGAAGACATATGATATTTGCTTTCCGTAAATTTTCTTACACTTCTTATCAATCATGACAAATTCAAGGATGATTGCTACTTTGCAGTTTCTAACTACTCACCTTAAGCTATAAAGATATCAGATATCGATTGATATCCATTACCAAATGGATTACAATACCGATTGAATGTCAATAATAAGCCATGGGTGCCCTGTACTTTCAAGATTTGATTTATGATATTATCAATATACAAATCTCGAAAGCTTTTTTTCAAATCTTATGAAGTTGTAGATTTAATCATGAAGCTGTTTATTTTTATACCAGGTGCGCTACGTGGTGTTAATATACAATTCACATTCCAATGCTTATAGATCTGACCTACATATACATGATGCATTGAGATCTACTATTTTACACATTCTTTTACATTCCCGATTTTACTATATATATAATTGAAGAGTTCCTTAATTCTGGAAATTCGAGTTTTGGTATGATTCCAATACAGCTACGCGAGCATTAAACCGGTCTATTTTTCTCAGATGTCCAGTGAGGAAAATATCCATGTGCAACCTATATAACAGCCTTTAATTGCGTCGTTATAGATTGTCCAAAGTTGAACAGATGTTTTTGAATCTTTTGACCGGTTGCTACCACGAATAATGGGCACATGCACATTGTTTTTTGAATATATTTGTCTTTGTTTCAAGAATTCTTTAAAAGGGATAAACATGGTGTGTTTTAGCAGTTGAAATTCGTATACTACTTGTCAAATGACAAGCGTATGAACTATACAATATTGTTGACGTCTATTGTTTGAATCTCTTGAATTGGAGTTAGATATTAGTTTATGGTTATTTGTACATACCTAATTAATGATTTCACAATTTTGACAATATAGTAAATTAACATCTGACCATATGATTGGATGGAATCTCGTTAAAGCTAATGATTGGTCACGTCCTTTCTGTACATCTTTTATATTGTACGTTATACATTAGTATATTATAAATACCAGTTCCACATATCCAGTTGTTGGCCACTTCTTGATAGAACCAAGGTTATTATATGTTACAAACTACACTATAGTATAATTCAGTAATTCGCTATTTCAGTGCTGCTCTTATCAATTACTGAGAAAATCTGAACTTGACAAAGTTGATACGGGACGCACATTGAAGCTTAAGGACAAAACATAGTTATATAGATGAGTCTATACACGCCCCACTAGGGAGTAAAACTATATAAAAGAAGAATAAATAACAGGGAGTGAAGCACCCTTTATATAGTTGTGTAAAGATGCCAACGCATCACTTTCTAGAAAACCGTAGAAAATGTAAGTATCCATTCGCGAATAGCTCATGAATAAATTGACTTTTCACAAACACATCTACTGCTCCTATAAATTGTTGAAGGCTTTTGCACTGAAGTCAGATGATTTACCCTTAAGATCATAAAATGTTTTGATAAACTAATTTGGCATGAAACTAGCAACCTCCCAGTCACTTAGCCGTTTAATTAATTCTTCTAGAATGATCTCCATTGGGTTTGGATTTGGAGTACTAGAGTGTCATGCTCTTAGTCCCATTCCGACTTTTATTGATTAAGATCTCCCTAGATATAGAGAGTTATTTCTTATATTTACACCAAGCAAACCTATACAATTGAAACCCATATTAACTTGTTGGAAAACTCGTTAATTAAGGAATACAATATTGTTATAAGAATTTGGTGAAGGTATCTTTGAGTTGGACATCAATAAAAGATTCCAATCTATTAATTTGATGTCTTTATTTTTCACTATACAAATTTGTAGATACGCGTGTCTTATCTAATTCAACATTGTCCACGAATCGAGATAAGTATATAAAGGACAAACAATCCTCATTTCATATGATCCCTTCTTCTTTAAGGGTTGAAAATCGGTTGAAGGTATTTGTTTGGTATGGTTCGTTAAAAATGGTGCTATGAACATGATATTTGTTAATTAATATAAATGGCAATAGTTGATTGACCGTATATACACTGACACAGCTATTGATTTCATATCAATTGACATCCATTACAGGTGGGCTACAATATTGATTGAAGACCAATTATATTAAGGTATATTTACATTCGAGATTTGGTCAATGATAGATTATATCACAATACATGCGTCTCTAATGATATTTTTTCAAACAATTTACGAAATTGTAGGGCTAGATCTATGTTTATGTCTATAAGCTAAGGGTTTCTAATCATAAGCTGATACCATTTCCATGCATAGTTTATACATTAAACTGCTGTGATTTTGAGCTTAAAGCTGACTGCTAGCTTTATTTGGGTAAATAGAAGATCCTACAGTTTGCCACTGTTAATAAGTATCGGAGACAGTATTCTAGGATTAGTTAACATACGATTGTTCAATACTACTGATAATCCTGTGATGCAGTGATTAATTAGTATTTCATATAATTTCTGTTATTTCATACTTGAAATTTAGTGATATTGAAGACCATGAACAACTTTTCAAATGGCAGTGGAAAGAGGCATCAATATTAAAGTGATCTACATACAAAAGTTCCTGGATTTAGCTGATGTGTTTTTAATTACTAGTTATATAATTGCAATTCCAGATTCATATGTAATTCTTATGTAGTGTCTATGTGTCTATATAATTATCTGTTTCTCTTATTAGGGTTGTTTCTTAATCTTGATCTTTGAACAATGCAACAAAGATAGATTATCTTTATTTAGAACAATATTTAGGTTATGAACTATGATAGACTGCGTTGATATTCATTGAGAAAATTTCTTTGGCGTGGCTCCAACCAACATCTATGATTATAAAAAGGGTACAATACATTTAGAGCACCAACTTTAAGCAAACAACAAGTATGTTACTTTAGAACTGGGTTTTGCCACTCACTCTTTGTATGACCAGCTATCTTTCGTTTGCAAATGTGCTAAACATTTTAATGGGCCGTATGATCACGGAAGTTATAATTAACTACCTCGCTATAATGAACGTTTAAATTGATTGAAATTCATTACCAAATGGACTACAATATCGATTGAAGTTCATGATTATAAGTTGGGTATCTTGTACTTTTAAGATTTGGTTTATGATATTATCAAAATACACAATCTTGAAAGCTGTTTTCCAAATCTTTTGACGTCACGTTGTAGAATCATGAGATCATGACTCGTATTTTTATCAAATGATATTATATTATAATGTGAATAAAATTCACATTCCAAAATTAGCTACATGATGCATTGAGTAATTCTACAATTTTACACAAATTTACTTTCGATCCTTAATTAACTTTAAAAATAATTAAACGTCTGTTCCTTAATTCTGGAAATTTGCCACGTGATATACTTCAAAGAGGCAACCGATCAAATGATCATTAACAAAAATTAAAGCCTTTTTGTCTTCTACGAAGTTCACGTGACAGCAGCCTTTGACAAAATTTAAACCAAGACAACCAATATTCATTCCAACTTTTTGTGATTATGGAAAATAACACATGTGAATACTTTTGTGGATGAATGTTGATAAATGTTTGATATGACACTTTGATCATTATATTTGTTAGCCATCATGATCGCACAACCACGAAAAATTTTTATGATTACTAGTGAATAAGTGATTTTGCATCATTATAGATTGTTCTAGTCTGTTCAGTTTCTCTCGACTTAGAATTTCTATATACTTTTTTAGTCTGTTGTTCATGTAATTTGAGTGTTGTCTTTTCTCGATATATAATTTTTTTGAAAGAGATAAACATGGAGTGGTTTAGCAGTTGAAACTCGTACTACTTGTCAAAGTGTATGAACTACAATATTGTTGACGCCTGTTTAAATCTCAGGAACTGAAGTCAAAGATTAGTTTGTAATTATTTGTACATAACTAATTAATGATTTCACAATTTTACCTTGTAGTATTTCGTGACATGTGGTGTTTACCTTTTGCTTTTGCCGTGTGGTTCAACAAGTTTAGCCACAAACACCTTTTGTTAGCGATGTTTTAACCACTAACGTTTACTGGAAACGATTGACAAACTTTATATCATCACCAATATATAAAGACTTTGTTATTCCTTTATTTCCACGGTTAATCTTACAATATCAACAAAATGACACTCACAAAAATAGTCTTTGAACAAGTAAACGATCCAGACATCATCAAGTTCTGCTACCATAACCACGCTGTTGTATGGGCTGGTAAACTAACACCACAACAATACGTTGAAAGAGATTGTCACTTGCTGGCGAATTCCAAAGTGTTGCAAAGAACAGAAGAGCCATTAGGTGTGTATCTGTATGTGTTACGAGACTTGTCTTTACCAGGAAAGACCAAATTTGATAATATCGTTGCCTCTGTGGAGACTTTGAATAGGAAAGCATGGAGAATAGATGGTGTAGATGGTGAATTGCAAATTGTTAACTCTGCAGTGATTGGTAATGTGTTTACATTGGAACAACACAGAAAGAAAGGTTATGCATCTGAACTAATCAAAAGATTAAATGATGAATTGGATAGAAAATTGGGTAAAAATGGGTTCTCATATCTTTATAGTGAAGCTGGTAATTACTATGAAAGATTTGGTTATAATGATTTCCATGTTCCTACTCATCATTTCTCCATTGAAGACGTGGCACCAGTGCAAATTGATAAATCAAGTTATAGATCGTTACAATATGAAGAATATTCAGATATTGTTGAAATTGAAGCAAAATGGACTGAAAACTACCTTACTCAGAAGAGATCCAAATTGGCAAAAGATGAATCTATTGTTACACTGATTCCAACAGAGAATTTATATAGTTGGATTCATGATAGAGATCAAATCATTGCTGATAAAATTCAACATAAGCAAAAAGTGGAAAATTTTGGTGCTGTACTTGAAGGTACTAATGATCATTTCATATGGCTGCATGATTGGAATGAAGATCAATTGTTTATAGTGAGATCATTTATTGAAGATGAGACCAAAGGTGCTGAATCATTCAAGAAATTGTTAAACATAGCTATAGAGGAAGCTCAAAATCATGGATTGAAAGGTATTCATATATGGGATTCTTCATTAGGTGAAAATGAATCAATTCATCAAGAAAATTTAAAATTATGGAGAAATTTCCCCGGTGCTCAAATGTTTGAAGAGAATGGTTCATTATCTGCCATAAGATTCCATGATAAAACACCAAAAGATAAATTCCAATGGGCTATTAATGAAAAATGGTGTTGGTTTTGATTGAGTGAATATTATATTTAGCATAGTTTGATTATTGTAGTTAATTTCCGACCTTGTCACACCTCGGTATTTATATTATAGAGAGATTTCCCCAGGTGAGCTCGAAACTGAAAAGAACATTAACCAATAAAGAGAATAAAGAGAAGAGATCATGACTGATAAGATGATATTACCAGATGATATAACAACTTCAACACCAATAACCAGTTCATTCCCATCAAATGAATTAACCAGGGCAGAATTTGATTCATTTATAAAATCTCCCAATGAAACATTAATTAATGATGAAATTAAATATGTTCGTACAAATCAAAAAATGGTTAAATCATTACTTTATATGGGTCATTTATTAAATTTAAAACCAAAGAGAAAGGGTGATGGGGTATTAGTGGATTCATTAGAAACAATCACATCAGTTATGGATAATATTTATCTTTTAACAAAATTTGGAATTGGTAAGAATTCCAAAGTTTTGAGTAAAATTGGTTCAAATGCAAGTAAAGTTTGGTTTATAACTATAATCTTCTCTATAAGGAATACTATAATGGATTTGATTAAATTATATAAATTACAAAGGAAATTATCAAAAGAGATAATATTGATACAAAGTGAAGTTTATCATAATCATCTTGCAAGTTTAATATTAGAGAAATATAAATCAAAATTACAAGATTTACAAAATGATATAACTTTAGATTTCATTGAATTAATTGGTTCATTAAATGATTTAGTATTTGTATCATTAGAGATATTCAATTGGAAAATACCAAAATGGATTGAAAAAATGTTGGGACTTATATCTGGATTAATGATGATTTATAGAATGTCCAAGAGATAATGATTTTCTAAATGCTTCTAAAGCGTCTTTATCATCCCTCGAGATCCATCGAGAACAATCATCAACATCATCAGTGTATAAACAATCCCTTTGGAAATTTGCATAATGAAATCCATTACATTCTTTACCTAAATAATTCCCTGTACATATCCATATATATCTACCACGTATATCTGGTTTTTTATAACTTCTTCTAAGATCCATTTGATTACCACATTGTGAACACATTGGTAAATTATCCTGAAACCTTGTCAAATAATTTCTATACGTTAGATTAAACCTTAATGAACCCGAGATATCATGTTGATGGAATTCAGTTGTTGAAGATATACAATGCTTGTATTCTTCTTGAAACCCAGCATGCATTATAAATAATGTATTATGTGGTAATGGAACGGCCATTATTGGATAATTACCATATTCTTTCCTTATTCTAAAATCTCTTGTTGCACCAAGAGTTAAAGATGCAATTATACAATGTGGTCCAATATATGTCATTCTATCCGAATGCCAATCTAAATTATTTGATTTTGATTCGAATCTATTACAAACTAATAAATCACCTTTCCATGGTTCATCTGTTTGGAATGGTAATTGTTCTCTTTGTGATGTTTCTTTATTAATTTGATCTTCTATAATTAATTGAACCATCTTCATATCATTTGTATAACTTGATCTTGAAGTATATTTATTCCCATTATAATATAATTCATCACCTGTTTTCGAACTGTATACTTTATTTGTATGATTTGAAACACATTTATTACCGAAAAGATAGAATTCTTGCGGACTAAAACCTTCTGTATCACTCATAAGGAATCTTAGCAAGTTATCTGCTAGTTCTTGAGGAAGGAAATCATAATGGATAGTGGCGTAGGGCACAGTTTGCTCAACATCTTGCTTAGTGTATAGATAAACCGGTTTATTTGATTTGGCAATGGTTCTAGGCTGGTCCTGTTTACCAAATAAAGTGTTGATATTTGATTGTCTAACGTTATATGATAAATTTGATGAAGCATCTGGAAATGACTCTAATAAGATAGATTCAGCATTTGACATGGATCCATCACAGCTTATCAAGATCTCCAACAAAGAGGCCTCTTCAGCCTCGGGGAATCTTTTCTTCAACTTGGATATCTTTGAGTCTGTCATGGCATTACTGGGTTTGTCTATGCATTATTTAATATCCACAGTGTATAAGCTATAACCACACTTGTCGCGAACACAATTAGCCTATAAGATCACTTATAAGCTCATAGCAATTACTAATAGCTTATTTTGCATGAGATGAAATTATATTGCTGTCAATTAAACTTTCACGGTAATTATTTCCAATTCCCAATTTTGTATGGCGTATTGGTGATTTGATACCCTGTTTCAGCCACCCAATGGAATATAAAATCATATAAATACGACAATCCCCTGAAATTTGCTACAAACTACAAACCACAACCAATTGAATCTACAATTATCAACACAACATGTCTTTAAAACCATCAACAGCTGAAATCACACTAAACACTGGGGCCAAGATCCCAGCATTGGGTCTAGGAACATGGCAATCAGCACCAAGTGAGGTCTATGGTGCTGTCTTGCACGCCATCAAGGAGACTGGATATTTGCACATTGACGGTGCAGCCATCTACAAGAACGAAGACGAGGTTGGAAAGGCCATCAAAGACAGTGGAATCGCTAGAGAGAAATTGTTTGTCACCACCAAGTTGTGGGGGACATCGCATAGAAACCCAGAAGCTGCTCTAGATGCCTCTTTGAAGAGATTGGGATTGGATTATGTTGACTTGTACTTGATCCATTGGCCTGTTGCTTTCAAGACTAGAAACTTGAAAGATGGTGAATTGTTATCAGTCCCTGAAAATCCAGATGGTGAAGGTAAAGATCTTGACGTTGAAGATTGGGATTTTGTCAAGACTTGGGAATTGGTTCAAAAATTACCAGAAACTGGTAAGACTAAAGCTGTTGGTGTTTCTAATTTCTCCATTAAGGAATTAACTAAATTGTTATCAGCTCCAACCACCAAGGTCACTCCAGCCGCGTTACAAGTGGAAATTCATCCATTATTACCACAAAATGAATTGATTGAATTTGCTAAATCTAAAGGGATTGTTGTTCAAGCTTATTCTCCATTAGGTTCAACAGATTCTCCATTGTTCACTGATAAAAACTTACAAGAAGTTGCTAAGAAATATGATATCACTGTGGCTCAAGTCTTGATTAGTTGGGGTCTAAAGAGAGGTTACGTTGTCTTACCAAAATCTGTTACAAATTCAAGAATTGATTCAAATTTCCAAGTTTTCGAATTAGATGATGATGATTTCAAGAAAGTTAATGATGTCGTCAATATTGAAGGTGAAAGAAGATTAGTTGCTCCAGACTGGGGGTATCCATTCTTTGAATAAGCGTAAATAGCCCTGGATTGGCTGTGTAATGCTTTGAATAGATGTTATATAAAAGTCTATACGTAGTCAATGCTGACCCTTATATTTTTGGCAGACTGTGGCCCTTGCGAAAAACAATTTTATTCGCGAACCACATTGAAAATTTCCAATATTTCAACAAAAAAGTGAAGAGTATTAGAATCAAGAGTATTATTTAATTATAGACCACTCAAGATGCTTCGTTCTCAAGCTTTCAAGTCTTCTAAGAGACTACTGAACACTGCTGCCTCGGAGGCTAAAGCTGCTGCAGAATCCAAAGCTGCAAAAATATGGTCTTCAAATTCAACATCAAATAGTTTCAAAATTCATGATTCTGCAACAAGATCAGCTGTATTAAATGGTATTGATTCATATGGTCCTCCTTCAAGAAAATCTAGAAGAGGTAAAGAATCATACATTGCACCAAATGGATTAGATGAAGCTTTTGATCATGCATATGAAATTTTACAAAATAAATCACAATTAGTATATAAAGAAATTTCTGAATTAGAATCTCAAATTAAAGAAACTAAATCTCCAGAAGAATTACAAAAATTAAAAGATTTAAAAATAAAGAAACAAATTGAAGCTGAAATTGATAATCCAGAAGTACGTTTTAATTATACATATAATGAAAAAATTGAAAATAATTCATCAATTATTGATTATAATGAACCAGTTTTCAGAGCATTACAACAAAAATCATGGGAAAATTATGGACAAATGCTCTTAATGCAAAGATTAGAACAACACGCTGCAATTCCAGATACTTTACCAACATTAGTTCCAAGAGCAGATTTACAAATTAAATTTTTAAATCATACCACTATAAATAGATGGATTGAACCTGGTAAAATTTTACCAACAAATGCAACAACATATGCACCATCTTTTAAAATCCAAGAATTTGAAAATGTTGACCCAACTAAACAATTATATACAATTTTGATTGTTAATCCAGATGTACCAGATTTAGAATTAAATTCATTCAAGACTCATATTCAATATGGGTTATCAAATATTAAACTTGGATCATTTAATGAAAATTTTATTGGTCCACAACAATTATTAAATGATTCAAACATCAATGAAATAATTGATTATTCACCACCAGTTCCTGAGAAAAACGCACCAACTCAAAGATTTATCACATGGGTTTTCAGACAATCTGAGGAATTTTCATTAAAATTAACAGAGAGGGAATTTAACATTAGACAATTTGTCGAAGAGAATAAATTAGATGCAATTGGTGGTCATTTATGGAGAAGTTCATGGGATTTAAATGTTGCTAATGTTAGAGAATTATATGGGTTACCAAAGGGTAATGTTTACCATAGAGTTCGTAAATAGAATACCTTTAAATTAACTTGTAAATATACGTGATTGAATATATCTGTACATGATGTTTTAAAACGATCGTTTGTCACCGAGATCTATGGCTTGATCAAGCAATGAGACTTCAGATGGTGATCTCTTGCGAGTTGTAGTCCCATAGCTTTGATGAAGTGCGACTCCAGATGATACAACCCCCATAACCAACGGTGCTATGCAACCCACTTCAAATGAAGTGCAACTGATTGAGTATACAGCAGTCCAGGCCAAAGCCAATATCAGTGCATTATTGTTTCCAGTTACACTGGGATTAGCAGCTACCACAAACACCAGCAAACATAAGAGCACGGTGACTGCAATTTGGTGTGTCATATGAGTCTTGATCGTCTAAAGTATATAATTCAGGAAACAGACCAGCTTATAGCTTATATATAGGCCTATCCAAATATTTAATACCTCGGATTTTGTACTAAAAAAAACACACCATCAAGTAATGCATAATTCAAATGTTGCAAATGCTAGAGGATTAGATGGGTTAGCAAAGAGTAATTGTTCGTAAATAGGAAAACCGTTACTTGTTAATATATACTTCATGCAGTTGTAGCTACAATTTCATTAACTATTAATCCAAAAGATTTATCTAAAATCTAAAATTTCATAGGATACGTAAAATTTATGTCTTGTATATGCTTTATACTTGTGATTTTCTTGGATGAGAATATTCAATAAATACAGGTTTATATATGTTTTCTTTTAAATGGAATCAATCCTCTTAATTTTTAGCAGTTTCTAAATTTTCAACAGCTGAAAGGATAACTTGAGCGAAATCTAATTTATCATCATCCAAGTTAATTTCACTGGTTGTAGAGGCAACTGGAGCAGCCTTTTTTGGTTCTTTAGCAGCTTGTAATTCAGCATATTTAGCCTTGGCTTCAGCAATTAATGATTCCTTTTTAGCCCAAATTTTAGCTTCTTCAGCTTTAACAGCTGAGGATTTTAATGAAGCAGTGTGGTAAGCACCGTATAGCACACCAGCAGCTAAGGCAGAGTATCTGAAAACCTAGAAAACACATGTTAGTTATGGACCTTTTCACAAACAAAAGGATTGAGATTGTACCCCTAGGCATATTGTTTATAGACATGAGCCTATTCACTCCAATTGAGCCCGGACAAGCCCAGCTTCAAAACGTCTAAATCCCCCTCTCAAAACCCCTCTGAATTCACATACGTTAACAGTGGACATCTTGTTATCTTATTCCTGTGACAGATCAACTATTCCTCTATAGACCCAATATCTATACCTTTTCCCAAATTTCTTCAGTTTGATTCGATCGAGATTTTTAAACCCGGGTAAATCCGAAAAGCGTAATTACCTAATCAGGATATTTTATTATATTTTTTCTCTATATAGTTTTAAATTCAATTTGACCATATAAAGATCTTGTTATATTCAACATTTATAGCCAAAATGCTAGCTCGTCCAATAAGAAACAGTGCGTATACTATATTTGCCATCATTGGGATAATCATTACTTACAACTTAGACGCAATACCTTTCAAGAGATCTATTTTCAAAACCCCATCAAGATCATTCACATCATCATCATATTCAAAATCTTCAACTTCTCATATTGGTAATGATTTACCTTTAAAATATAATACATCTGTAGCGTTTCAACCTAAAGAACGTGATGAAAACAAATTTATAAATGAGATTTACAAAACTAAAAAAATAGATTCTCCAACAGGTGAAGATAATTATTTTATAGCATCAAGAAAATCAAATGAAATAGCTGTGGGAGTTGCTGATGGTGTTGGAGGTTGGGCTGAATTAGGTTATGATTCAAGTGCCATTTCAAGAGAACTATGTAGGGCCATTAAGGCACGTTATTTAACACAAAGAGATGATAAACCATTGAAACCACAACAATTATTAGAAGATGCTTTTAATAATATTAAAAGAGAACATTTGGTAAATGTTGGTGGTACAACTGCATGTCTTGGAGTTTTCTCACCAAGTGGTGTATTAAAAGTGGCAAATTTGGGTGATTCTTGGTGTGGTGTTTTCAGAGATTCTAAATTAATTTTGGATACTAAAATTCAAACTCATGGTTTTAATACACCATATCAATTAGCAATTATACCATGGGATTTATTAAATAAAAAAGATGGAGGAAAATTTATAATGGATAAGGCTAATGAAGCTGATGTTTATGAATTTAAAGTTGAAAAAGGAGATATAGTATTATTTGCTACAGATGGCGTTATTGATAATATTGATACTAAAGATATTGAGATTTTCTTGAAAGATAACCAAGATACAGAATTATCTAAACTTTCACAGGATTTCGTTTCAAAAGTTAATAAACTAAGTATTGATGAAGATTTCCCCTCTGTGTTTAGTCAAGAATTATCAAAAATAACTGGTCAGTTCTATACCGGTGGTAAAGAAGATGATATCACTGCAGTTTTCGTTAAAGTTGACTAGATATTGATAATACCTCTCTATATTTATTCAAATTGACAATTTATTCATTCAATTCCCATTATATTCATTATCTTCAAATTTGGCTTGTAAAATAAACTTATTAATTTGTTCTTTTTGTGTCTTTCTACGTTTTTCCTCTTCAACAACATTACTTGCAAATGCAACACTTGAAGGTAATTCAAAATTTTTGGTAGCAATGGTTTTACCCTTTTTAGTAACTAATGTAAATGGAATTTTACTTGGATCTTTAGGTACTTGAGTTTTATTTTCATCATTTGGATCAAATAAATCTTCAGTTTTATTTGCCTTAATATTATGTGGTAAATCAAGTGCAGTTTTTTCACCTTTAGTATGGCTCATACTATCGAAAACCATTCTTTTAAACTCTCTTTCCAATGCTTCTTCAATCTTACGTTCTTCTTGTTCTTGTAATTTACGTTCATATGCCTCATAACTCAGCTTCATTGTGGCTTCATCTTCATCTGTGGCATAATCCAATGGTGATGTGGTATTTGATTCATCCTTGATTGTATCATCTTGCTCTTCAGTAACATCGCTTTCATCATCATCGTCATCTTCATCCTCTTCATCCTCTTCATCTTCATCATCACCATCATCTTGACCCGAGGCTCCTGGCATGATACCTTTGGATTTAACAAGTTCATTCAATGTCTCCACGGATTCTCTTAGGCCTGGTGATCTTTCAAAATTGAATTTCTCAAACACTTTAACAATCTTGAATTCACAATCTTTAGGTATTGGTGAATCTTTGATGTAGATATAATAATCAAAATATTTCAAGAAAAAATCAATCTTTTCAGTGAATTTAGCACTTCTCAGTGTAATGTTTTGCAAGATGGCACAAATTAAATGGATTCTAAAATAATCATCTAATGGATCCAATTCACAATCTCTTCCAGGCATTGGATTATTAAATGGATGTCCAAATGTAATGATTTTACAAAGCAAATCATGGATTAATCCAATACTAACAATTTTTCTCTCATAAATATCTGCAATGTATTTCATATGTGCCATTCTAATTCGATTATATCTAAAATCATTGATTTCCAAACCTCTAATAATTTCCTCCAAGATGGTATCAACCACGTATATCTTGAAATCTTTTCTCAAATTTTTTAAAATTTCAGATAATAAGGCAATATTTTCATAATTAACCTTTTGTGGTTTGGTAAATAAAGATCTCATGGAAGATAAGATGTCTGGATCATCTAAATCTAATGATCTGATGATTGTAGAGATTTGTCTTAGGTTGGAAGGAGAAAGTTCACTTCTTATCAAAGTCTTGATAAATGCTTGTTCCGGTTTCAAAGTCTTAGTTTTATTTTGAATTGATTTGATGCTTGGTGGTTTTAGAACCAAAAACAAATTTGAAATAGCCATCTTGTTATTTATAGTCAATTTATCATTTTTTCTCTTGATTTGTAATATTTCCAACATCTCCTCCATTAATTGATTGTGCTCAGAGAGTAAATATTTCCCACTAATTTCAAAGAAAATACTCAATATTTCAATATTGTTTGGTGTTGTCAAGTTTAATATCAACGTTCTAATCTTGTGGAAAACAACGTGTTCTGGGACAAGACCAAATTTAATCATTTCACAGAAAAACATAATGTTTTTGAAATTCAATCCATTGTGATAAATTTGTGATCTAAAACCTTGATCCAAGTACTGTAAAAGTTGTTCTTTCAAATCATCTAAATGTCCATCTGATGATTTTAAAAATCTAGCATATATTCTTCCCCTACCAACGTCTTTACTAGTGGTGAAATGCTTCAACAGTCTGTTTTTAGAAGCTTTACTTGTTAACCCATTTTCCCAAAATTGCAATGTGGCATCATCAATCTCTTTCAAACTGCTTGCAGTTTCAATTTTCACCAAAAAATCATTCATTTCACCAGCTTTTTTACTATCTGAAACTTCCTTAGATGATTCAAATAATTGTGCTGGGATTTCTGGAAATACATTGTAGAATCTGCGTTCTTCATCGTTTGCCCAAATACCATTGTCTTTATTCACAATGACAGAATCACTTTCTGCATTAGCTTTTTCCTCATCCTCAAAAGAAGGAATTTCAAGCTCAAAGAACGAGCATAATATTTCAGTGGCTGCTTTGAATCTTTCGAAAAGCACATTGACTTTTTCAATATCAGCTTCTATTTCCTCCACGATTCTACCAGTTCTAACCTGAGCTTTATGATTCTTAGCTTTCAAGTTTTTAATCATAGTTGCCAAGTCCCTTGTACGGGAGTTGATCACCTCAGTGTATGATCTTAAAGTAGCATCAATATCTTGTCTTTCATGAACCAACTGGGGAAATCTCTTGACAAATGTGGTTGCAAGGGAAACAGTCAGACCAACTTTCATCTTATAAGCCAATGTCTCCTTAAGTATGGCCAAAACTAATGATTCACGTCTACCAGCTCTGAGTTCCATATAGTGAGGCAATGGATCAACTTTTTCAAACCCATTGAAAATACCAACCAGTTCAAACTCGACTAGGAAACGGGTCAAGAGTTTGACTTTTTGGATACGCTCTTTTTCCTCCTTCTCTTCCAATTCAGCCTTTGGAGATTGGATGTTGGTAAGCATCCAGCTTAGTAACTGCGGAGTGAACTCCTTGCTGAATCTCTGATGTAGTGCACTGATGATTTCCAGAGCTGCACCAACATCTGCTGACTTTGTGCAATTCAATAGACCTTCCTGCGCAGAGATGATGATCTCGGACAAGTACTTGGTCAACGACAACGCACTGATGTCCTTCAACACCGAGGCCTGGTTCTCCTTGTTGATCGAGGTCTTCAACTTCCTGATGAAGGCGTTGTTCTTCTTCAAACTGGTGTCGTACTTCTGTGTATCTTCTGCTTCATTGTCCCACGCTATGAGATTGAGCTTTAAAAGCTCGTTTCGTCTTTCCTGGAAAACAGTTAGTCTACAGCTCAACATAGAGCGCAGCGTCCACTCACCTCTTCCATATCAACGAATCCATGAACAAATGCTCTGACTTTCAAACAAACTCTCTTGATGTGATATAGTAAAAATATTGACTTTTCTTTGATTAAAAGCTCATTCGCGGAAATTGGGTACGGGCACGCAAATTTGGCAGCTCATAACAAAGTAGAACATTTAGCTCATTTCTTGTGGAGGTTTGTTGGTGAGGAACAATAGAGAAGAGCGTTGAATATTCTGCTGTGCCTGGGAAACTGCTTTTATAACTAGAGGTATCTACGCAGTCAGATTCCCTGTTTTCAAAGCATCTTAAAAGGTCAAATATCCATTCCGTTGAAGCCAGATAGACCCTTTTGTCGGTTAGTTCTCAAAGAAATATTCAAAGAGATAGTTTCATCAGCAAAATTGCTTGATCAAGATATTAGACCTAAGAAAGCTGTAATACTGGCTCAGATATTGTACTAGACTACCGGGCTTGTAAGTCATTTCACTCACCCAGCATCAAGACATGTCATCATGAAAACAAACGGATCCAACAATACAACCAAGAATGGACCCAGAAGAGTGATAGGTACTGCTCCAAAGAGACAATTGGGCGTACCGAGACTGGAACCACACTCAAGATCAAGCTCAAATGGGTCTAGCATAACACCGGTGCCCTCACCTTTATCCAAAGAATTACAACGTCATGATTCACCCTCATTAGAAGACCACATCACACCGACAAGACCTTCCAAATTACAACCTGTTTCAGTGAATCCAAGTATTGTATTTTCAGAAGCTGATGTTATCGAGGGCGAAGAGTCATCTGATCCATTCTTCGGTACGAGTATACAGGCACTTGAACCAGATATTAAGGAGAATGGAGACTCGGTTGAAGAGATTATGTGTCCTATATGTGCAGAGAAGATGGTCAATTTGCTTCAACTAAATCGTCATTTGGATGATGAACATCGATTGGAGAATGGAATGAATGATGTTGCTGCTAGTGTTACAGACATAGAACCAACGAATGACGACCTCAAATCATGGCTGAAAAAAACAAATGAGATGAAATCAAAGATACAAACAGCCCTACCGAGAAAATTTGTTAAATTAGATATATTTGATAACAATAGTAATCATTTCAGTATGAGTGACTCTTCACCTTCAAGAGAAAGTTCATCTTCATCAATAAACACCGTGACTTCAGAGATTGCAGTAACGAGGAAACATTGGAGGAAACCAACAGGTCATGATAGATGCTCAGCTTTAGGCTGTAAAAAATTATTAAATATCAAGAATGGACTTGTGAATTGTCGTAAATGTGGTAATTTGTTTTGTCATGAACATTCAGACTATAAGATCAAGTTAAATAACGATGCAGAGTATTATGCAGAAGGTGTTTGGTGTAAATCTTGTGAAACGTGTTTCAAAGGGAAACCTGGGTATGGTGATTATGGTTTAGTACATTCACCTTTTGAGAAATTTAAAGAAATTCGTCAATCTAGATTAGATGATAAACAGTTATATTCAAATAAGCTGGAAAAGAGAATTATAAACTTGACCACTGCTCTTAGCAGGATCAGTAAAGAGTTCAATTCCAATGAGTTCAATAGCAATTTCCTAAGGTATAGGATGAACAATAGGAAAAAGGAAACCGAACAACAATTGGTCCAATGGGAAGATGAGAAGCTAAAATTGAACTGCTTCTTATGCCTAAGGAATTTCTCATTCACAATGAGGAAACATCATTGTCGTCTTTGTGGGAAAGTTGTGTGTGCGTCAGAATCCACGGGGTGCTCTAAAGAGATACCAATCAATATTTTAACAGAGATGCTTGAAGATTTACCAAGAGTTAATGATGATTCATTACTTAGAATGTGTGTACATTGTAAAGATATATTGTTTTTAAAGAGAGACTTCTTCAAAGACATCAAGAAGCCATTACCCCCATTATTGGAAAAATTTGAAATGCAACAGAATATCAAAAAGGCTATAATGTTACTTATGCCCAGATTTCAAGATATGCTATCCAAACTACAAACTGATACAGAGATTCAAAGTCATTACATAACCGCTGATGCGTCTAAGCTAAGAAGGAAACTCATGGGATCCTTTGCAATGTTTGATAAACTAACAAAGGAGATTGTCGCCTTGGAACCACGAAATGAAAGTGAATTCAGGATTCAATTAGCTGTTCAAACAGATTCCATTGCATTCATCCAGAGAAACATGATCCCATTGAAATCACTACCAAGATTACTCAAACAGCAAGAAGAACAGAAAAAGCGTGAACATAGCCCATTATCACACGGGGATATCCAACAGATTAAACAAGATCGAGAACAATTGATGGTTATGAATGAACAAAAATATCTCATCGAGGATATGATTTCTTCGAGTAAGTCACAACGGAAATTCGACGAGCTACCTACTCTAACGGAAAACCTCCATGAGATCAATAGTGTGATTGAAAGATTACAAAAATCGCTGGGAAATGAAGGGTTTTAAATGTATAGATTATTGTGATAATTCATGTTATGTTTCCCGTAACGAAATCCGATCAAGTTATTTGGAAAAATCCGAGCCGTATAAACTGAAATATGTCACTATATAAGCCATTTAAATCACAATAACAACGAAAATGGCTCTGGAATTGCCCATAAACAACACTGTTCACCACAGGGACGAACAATTGGAGCTTCTCTCGGCTTTCGTAAGGCGAGACACGAGAGAGGCATCACCTTTAGTGGTCTTATTTGGTGGTTCATCAACTGGGAAATCATACACAACGAGGTCTTTTTTGGCCAATGAACAAATTTCACATTCATGGATCAATTGTGATGATTGTGTCTCTGTGAGGATCGTGTTGAAGAGAATCTTGCATCATGTTAAGACGTTGGTCACCAGGGATTTAGGTGATGATTTCTTAATTGATAGAAGTGATACTGTTAATTTCGACAAGTTTATATCCACATTACAAGAGATATTTACACTGGGTCGAATCAAAGAGCATCATTATCTAGTTTTGGATAGAGCTGACCAATTGATTGACCAAGATGCTGATCTGTTTCGCAAATTCGCAAAATTACCGGATATCTCTAGGATATCTAATCTTTCCGTAATATTTATAACATCAACACAACCAAGAGAGTTAATCACCACTGGTATACCCACAATATATTTCAATGCTTATACAAATAATGAGATTATACAGATACTGGGGCAGAGACCAATTTGTCATTTTTCTGAAAAGTTGAGGATATCTAGTGATGAAGAATTGAAATTTTGGAAGAATTATGTTGGTGTTATTGTGGAATCATTTTTCCCATATACGACGAGCTTAACAGTGTTGAGGAGGATATGTGTGAAATTATGGTCTAAATTCACAAGTGAAATTGAAAAACAAAATGTGAAGACAAATGAGTTTTTAACATTGTATAGACAAAATGTTGGATTGTTATCATCAAATTATGCATTTGAAAATGGGTTAAGTATATCAGATGAAGATACAACACAATTGAGCAATAAAATTGTCAATGGAGATTCTGGGTTTTCCCTTGTGACAAAATATTTAATCATTGCAGGATATCTTGCATCATTTAATGAATCAAAATATGATCAATTGTTTTTCTCCAAATTAAAAGATTTCCACAAGAAGAAACAATTCTTCAGATCATCTAAAAACTCAGCAACAAGATTAAATCCAAGATTATTAGAGCCAACACCTTTTGAAATGGAAAGATTATTGGCAATAACACATGCTATCTATTCATTAGAAACTTCTAAACCATTAGAATCAAATTTAGATCTTTCTACACAGATTGCAAATCTTTCAACATTGAAAATTTTCTTAAAATCTAATAGTAATGATTTTATAAGTTCCAAAACTAAATGGAAAATTAATGTTAATTTCCCCTATGTTAAGGCAATTGCAGAGGAGATCAATTTCCCCTTGGAACTATACTTGGCAGAATAAAATGCATATTTTAGAAACTATCCACTTGACTTATATGTATGAAATCAGTAGTACCAATTCTCCTTACCTCAACTCTATCTTGGAAATAGTTGCCCTTCCAATAGTTCATCTCATGTGCAGTGTAAGGACCATGTACCTGGTCATCACCAGACCATTTAAATTCCCATTTGATATCATTGGATTGTTCCACCACTGATTTAACATATGCCTTACCAGATTCTTCTTTATATTTCAACATTAATTCTTCTTTTTCCAATTCATAAACATCTGTTATTCCATTCTCTATCAATCGCTCGGCGAGTCCAGTTATCTTGATCACACTGTCCTTCCGTTTCTTATCCTCAATTATATCTTGCTCAGTCTTATTCTTCTTTTTTTTATTCCCTTTATTCAATCGTTGTAATGCCTCTAATGTAGATTCTACAGGTTGTAACTCTCCAATCAATTCAAATAAAATCTCTTCAATAGGTCTTTTATCAACTTGTTGTTTTTTCAATTTAAGATTTTGTTCACGTTTCAATTGTGCCTGTTTAGCCCTTTTGAAATCTTTCTTCTTTAACCCATCAAGCCATTGATTATCCAATTCTTCATCTTCCTCTTGTGCCGCGATATAATTCCCATCCAAATCAAACCTTCCTTCTTTTTGTTCTTGTTTTAAATTAAATCCATCAATCTTTGGTTCCCTTTTGGGTACTTTAGTGGAAAGATGTGTACTCTCTTGATCATTATAATAATCATCATCTGGTGCTTCTTCATCTTCATCATCATCTGACTCTCCATGTGAATCTTCCATATTACTATCTCTATCAACCTCAGCCTGTTTTTCAAATTCATCAACATCCAAAAACTCAACTTTTGGTGTTTTTTTCTTTGGCTCATCTTTCTGTTCTTCTTCATCTTCAGAGGCAAACATATCACTATCTTCATCTTCCTTATCCTCCTTGTTTTGTTCCTGTTTTTCATAATCCTCATCCGAGGAATCATCTTTGTATTGCGTTACATCAACTTTCGAAGGTTTTTGATACCGTCTCTTTTTGTTTCCACCAATATCCTCTTCTAAAATTTGTGTTTCTGGGTCTTGTGTTTCCTCTTCGTCAGAACCATCATTGTGCACCCTTTTAAGCTTCAATGGATCTGTCTCATCAATCACGAATTCATCTGACATTTTAACAGAAGCAATTGTGAGAAAGTATTGTTTATTACTGAATTTATATCTTTGTTTATACTACAAATTTTTAAAGCATATGATCGACACGATGTATTTTGGCAGACTTACAGAAATTTCAAAAGTTTTGTTTGACTCAATGTGTTTTTGGAGAGAATGGGTGATGATATGGTCTAAATATTCACCACTTGGAGGTTCTGTTGTTATTTTTCTGTGTTTTGGGGGCTTTTTACTTGTTCATAAGTCTAGACTCCAAATCCCGTACAGGCTAATACGAACAATTAACACACAATTAACAAGGAAAATTCCAGTGATTAGCAAGGCAAAGAGCTGTCGATATCAATACATTAGATCACTAGCTGATAAATCAATAACTTATACCTTCAAACAAAGAAAACCACCCTATACTCAAGGTAATAACCCAACTCACCACATACCCTCATCATTAGTAAGATTACCAATTGAAGCCTGTGATTTATCCTCTTTAAGCCCCGTAATGACACTAGACAATTCATCTATACTATTCAACGATAGATCCTTCTTTGAACCCAAGATATTCAATAAAAGTCTTAATTTGTTTCGTATCTTAACTATGATTCTCTCAGATTCCACAACGTTACCATAGTCATTATCATACTTTATAGAATTCACAAGCTCAATCAACTGCAAAAGTTGGTTCTGTGCCTGTTGCGATATCACTTGGTCCTTCAGTATACTGATAACACCATTGACTTGTCCTATAAATACATATTTCTGGAACGCAGCTTGGAACCCATATTCTTTCCCTTCTAAAAGTGATTTCTTTGTAGAAGCAGCTTGACCTTCTTCGAAACCCTCGTTATAAAACCTGATATAGTTAGTGTTTTGGCTCCACTGAAACTGGAGATGATACCTCTCACTTACTGCTCTTCCAAGTTCAGCACTTCGTCAAAGTCCATTGTCTTTTAAGCCTGGAATAGTTTAGCAGAAATTGTCTTAATACTCAGTTTTTGTCTATACTTTTTTTTTTCGTGATTCTGCAAGGTGCCAAAAATCAAATCTGTAAAAGCACAATTAAAAGGTGTCAGAAATTGAACTTTTAAAACGCGTGAAAATTTAAAGAGAAAACAGTTGTTGTTGATAAATATTAGACAGTGGTGAATCAGTGTCATGTCGTTTGCTGGGTTTGGTGAAGATCTGGGCGTTGTAGGCTCAGATATAGGAACCACACCTCTTTTGCACCTGAATGAATTTGAACAAAACATCCCATATAGACTATACATCAACGATGAGAACTACGAGCTGGACTCTGATTTCTTGAACTTTGTGTACAACTTGATCCTAAACAGTGACTTGGATTATTATAATCATAAGATTATGTTATCAAGTACAGAGTTGATCTCGATATTGAACAATTTAAACAAACGATTCCAGATCAAAACTAAAGAACCCATATTGATGAAAGATCCATATGATGAAGGGATGGATGATTTTGAGGATAAAATCATGGATATACAGGGGCTTATATGGGACGATCCACAGCAGAGAGAGAATTTCCTAAGGATTAGAGAATTAAAACATAATTCATTTACAAATATATCAAATTCCAAAGATGATGCTAAAACTGATGTAAGTCATGAATTGATCAATGAAGTGGATAATTGGAAGTTTAGACAATATTTCAAAACGCCTAAACCTAAATTATCACATTTCCAATTACGGAATAACTTGATATGCTTGAATAATAAGAAGGAAATCTTCTATAATGAATTATCTAATGATAAGACCAATGACGACGAGGATATAACATTACCTTCATTACACTCAGTTATCAAGAAGCTTAATCCATTTACAGGTGAAATAGACACAGCTTTAAGTTTGGAAGATGATCCAGTGGATAGAATCTCCACTATTGAATGTACAGATGATTTAATAATTGCAGGGACATTAACAGGTTCATATCATGTTAAAAATATGAAAAATGGTGATATTGAAAAAAAAATTTTAACAACAAATTCTAATGGGATAATAAATTTTGCTAAAGCATATGATTCATCAGTTTTATTCTCTACAAATGATAGTCATTTAATAACTACAGATTTAAATAATTTCCAAATAAAGTCTAATATTGAGTTCCCCTGGGCTATAAATTCTGTTTCATTTAATCCATTAAACAGGAATGTTAAATTGATTGTTGGTGATAATGTTAATTCTTTTATAATTGATGATCGTGTACATTGTTCAAGACCTGTTAATATGCTTCAAGGTCATAAAGATTTTGCATTTGCATGTGATTGGTCTCATAATGGACTTTCTTTGGTTACAGGTAATCAAGATTCTACAATGAGATTATTTGATATTAGAAATCTTAAAGAGAACATGGCATGTGTTAAAGGTGAGATTGATAGTTCAGTGAGAAATGTTGTTTTCAATCATAACGATACAATGGTTGCTTTCAGTGAAGGAATAGATTATGTTAATTTAGTAGATTTAAATAGTTTTGAAGATGGTACAGGATCCAAGCAAGTTATATCATTATTTGGTAAAATTATAGGACTTGATTTTAAAAATTATGATGATGGTAATGGTGAAATTTTAACCATAGGAGTAAGTGATGATGCTATTGGTGGGATATTACAATATGAAGTGGAAAGTGATGAAAAATGTGATGATTATGAATTTCTTTAAAATGAATAGATGAAAGTATACATATATCTAAGCAACAGTCTTACCACCCAAGACTTCTTTACCAGTTTTTTGAATTGTAGCAAGCACATCATCATATGGTAAACTTGAAGTGACATCAACACTTTGATTTTCTAATGAAATGTTGATATTGGAAACACCTTCTTTTCTTGAAAGGGCTTTATTAACGGCATTTGAGCATCCTGTAGATATTGTTAGTATTGATCATGAAACATACCCTATTTTAAACTCACCTGAACAGGACATCTTGACATTGAATTGATATTGGTGATCAGACATTTTGTTGTAGTTAATTATGTATAGCACTTAGTAATTGATCTTTTAGATAGATAAATTGGATCCTTTATATATTTCGTGGCTCATAACCGGAAAGTCATCTCACGTGATGCAAAATTACCGATTTTGGTCTTCAATAAACTATGCGCAAATTTAGCTGTATTTTAACATGAAAATACACAGCTAAAAAGGCTCAAAATTGTTGAAATGGAACAAGATAGAAGACTGTATTTGGGTGTCAGGTCACAGGGGAAGAGTGTTAATGTTGTTATCAAATTGGCACTGGAAAGCAGGGCACAAGAAACGATAAGGAATTTCTATGAGTTGATGATATCTGGTGGTTATAGGTATACAGAGTTTCATAGAGTTGTTTCTCCAGAGTTTTTGATCCAAGGAGGCTCGATTGAAGGGTTTCATGGTGATCTGCTTGTTGAAGAGGAAGTGGGTCCTGATACAACCTGTTTCAATCAAGCTGGATTGATTGTTGTGGCTAATGAATCTGGTCAAGTAAAAACTAGTGAGTTTTTCATTACATTAAATGATTTTACAGAGTTTGAGGAATTACAAGGTAGATTTGTTGTTTTAGGTAAAGTTGAAAGTGGGCTTGATAAGTTGATTGAGTTGACAGGGGGGTTGGGTGTTGATAAAGATGATGTGCCGTTGGAGAGTGTATCCATTTTAAAGACTGGTGAATTGCAGAAAAAGAAGAAACCTGTACCTGAGGAGTCAAAGGTTGAAAGACCTAACAGTGATGAAAAGTATAGGGATAGGGAGGAAAGGGATAGACATCGAAGCCACAGATCTCATAGACACCATGGTGATAGTTCGAGACATCGTGATGAACCAAGACGTTACGAACGTGGGAGTCGATACAGCAGTCACACTTCACATAGATCAAGGTATAATAGAAATGACTACTCCGACAGGGATCCAACAAGACTTAAAAAGGGTTATGGTAGTCATGATGAAGTTCGAAAGGGTAGAGGGTTTAAATAACAATGTTATGAGTTACGAAGTGAATAATTGTAGATATAATATATTAAACTATTCAAAGAAGAAACTGAAGAATATTGTTAGTACTTGATCCAAAAGCAAGTATTAATCTCCATGACGATAAATTTAACAAACAATGTTGAATCAGATTTTTGATGAATGTTGGATTAGGAAAAGTTATCAGCATTGCAAGGCTCTGAGTGAGCTGAGTAAGGTTTTCATCAGAACAGTGTTTGTTGAGTTATGTTGTCATTGTTAGTGGGTAACATACTGTTTAGTACATAGAGCGGACTAGCTAATGGTCCAGTTTGGTTGAATATGATAAGTAGCTGGTTCAAGAGTTGACGAATAAAATTTTCCACCAAATTTATATGAATTTTTTGCGGTTGAGGCAGCAGAGATGATTTTTTAGGGCCTGTGGGAAATTGGGAAATGGAGATGGTGAAGACAGAAGAGATAAATGTGGTGATAATAGTTGCTTATTAGACAGATGTTTACAAAATCTATCTCTTTATTAACTTTCATCCATTTTTACCAGCCAAACACCTCCCCAATTCAACATTATACGCTTATTCAGCAACAATAAGCACCCGACTGACACGTTTTGTTGGCAGACAGTAAACAACCAAATAATATCTCCATAAAAAAGGAGAATATCTATCAAGTTTCAACAACAACCACAGCGGCAAATCACGAGGTTATTGGGCTATTGAAGAGATGTCTGGCGGTGCGAGGGTGCAGATCCAGGAACAGTCTCACGAACAGCGGAACCAGCTACACAGAGATGCGGAAGAGAAGGCTAGGCTCAACACCACCCCAAAGCTCGTCAAGTTGATATCGGTGAAGCTGAAAGAGGCCGCGTTGGACTCGCCTTCTTTCAGGGCCAGCGTGAACAACTTCAATGCACAGGTGGACCAGACGGAGCACTGGATCGAGGGGCTCTTGAAGTCATTGAAGAAGTACCCGCAGCAATTCAACGACTTCAAAGAGGTGAACAATGTGCTATTCAACCAGTTGATACCGGACTTCTTGAAAGACGGGCTGATCAACCAGGACAACTCTGTCTCGATATTGGACACCAGCAAGACAAACCTTGGGAGCCTTTGGGAAACAAACACTAGAATGTTGGATGTGAAAGATGCGGAAATCATCGAATTGCTTTCCGAATTCTCCAAGAATGAACTACGACATTTCAGAGATGTAAGGAAGAATTTTGAATTTTTCCAATCAAAATTTGATCAACTATTGGCAAAGTTCGCTGCGCAGAGTAAGACAAAAGAACCATCTGCCCTAAGAGAAGATGCATTCCAATTATTTGAAGTTAAAAAATCATACTTGAGTGCCTCACTAGACATTTGTGTGGAAATTTCTAAACTACATCAACAATTGGATTTCACATTTGTCAACATGGCAGAACTCCTCTTTATGGGGAAAGATTTATTTGATGATAAATATTTTGAAAAAGCTCGTGCTTGGTCCAGCGCCGTATCAACTTCAGTTAAATCCTTAATTGATGATATGATATATTCAAGAAATCAGATCGAAGAGGCTACAGTGAGACAATTTACACCATCAAGAGATCTTAATGATCATAATCCAGCATTGATAAACCCATCAGCTTTAATAAGTGAAGATGAATCAGATGAAAATAATGAAAAACATGGTTGGTTATACATGAAAACCACTGTGGGGAAACCTGCAAGAACTATATGGGTTAGAAGATGGGTATTTGTGAAAAGTGGTATATTTGGATTGTTTTCATTAGCACCTTCAAAAGTCTTTGTACAAGAATCTGATAAAATTGGTGTACTATTATCAAACATAAGATTTGCACCTGATGAAGATCGAAGATTTTGCTTTGAGATCAAGACCATTGACGTTACAATTGTTTTCCAAGCTGAAAGTCTTGAAGAATTAAAATCATGGCTTACAGTATTTGCAAGAGAAAAACAACGTGCTATTGAAAATTCAGATTCAGATGCTGGGAAATATGCATTTGGAAGATATCCACCTTTACTATTTGAATTTGCATCAACTTCATTAACATCTATTGATGTTGAATTAACTACATCAAAATCTGAAAACTCCAAGAATGATGATACACAAACCACTGTGGTTTCTTCTTTTTTATCACAACTTGTTGGTAGTGGTGAACATATGGATTTTAGAAGATCAGGTACTCTGGGTGAATTTCAAGAACCTGATATTAGCGCACCAATTTCAACTAAAATGACTAAATTATCAATCTTGGCACACGCTTTTTTAAATTCCACCATCATACCCACTGCTGTCACTGCTAATATATGGGGTAGTGTTAATTGGGGGCTTTATTTCATGGGGTCATCATTAGTCTCCGTAGATGAACCTGATCCTAAGAAATCAGAGACTTCTGATTTTAATATATCATCACTCTCAAAAGATAAACATTATCCATCATTTTATCCTCAAAGTTTAAAAACCCATGATATTCAGCTCAAGGCACTTTTCGATACAGGGGTACCTACAGATGAATTGGTTGTTATGCATTTTTCATGTCTTTGGGCATTAAACCCTAAACAAGAATTGTCAGGTCGCTGCTTTGTCACAGCTAAAGCGTGTTATTTTTATTTGAACAGTACAGGATTTGTGGCATTAATTAAAAAACCTATAAATGAACTTGTTGCAGTTGATGTTACCGCTGATAGAAATTGGGATGTTTTGAAAGTATATGGTATTGAAGGTCTTAATATGAAAGGTCGAATTTTCTTGGATGATGGTAGATTAATTCAAAAAAAACTTGATTTCTTAATCAATAATCTTGCCAAGGATAAACCCAAAACTCAAGAACAAGTGATTCAAAGCTTAGAAACAATGGAAAGAGATGAAGTTAAAAAATTTGAAACAAAAGGTTCAATACGAAGAAAAAACACAGAGATTATTCAAACACCATTCAATCCTGAACTTTTATCATTTCAACCATTTTCAGGTGTTGTATCTCAAAATAAATCCATGAGAACCAATTATAGTGACGAATATCATGAATGTACAGTTAGAACATTAGATGCACCAGCTAAAGCCGTGTTTCATCTCTTATTTGGTGATCATTCTTCAATTTTAAGAGATGCTGTTAAACTAGTGGATAATGATGAATTTGATGCATCACCATGGTTTAGTTATAAATCAGAAATGGTTCGTGAAGTTAAATTAAAATTAAAATTATCGAGGAAATTTTTCAGTCTAAGAAATAATGATTTTGGTGAAAGTATTATAACACAAACTATTGAAGATTTTGTTGATATGAAATATTATAGAATTCGTGAAGATCGTACTCCATGGAGAGTAACATTTGGACAAATTTTACAATTAAGCAAAAAATATGTAATTATTGAAACAGATGCTAAAACTTCTAAATTATTCATTTATACTAAATTAGATAGTATTGAACCTGGTGTAAGTAGTCTTTGGGCAGGGTTTTTAAGAAATACATCAAGTTCATTATTAAAAGGTGAAGATTTATCAATAATGGAAGGTGTTGAATATAATACTCATAGATTAGGATCACATGGTAAAATTATTAAATCTATAAGAATGTTTGGTAATTTAAGTAAAACTGATAAACCATTTGTTCCAACAAAGAGTAAAATTTTTGAATTTACATTGAATTTTACAATTAGATTATATTTTAAAAGATTTTGGTATGGATTTGCAGGATGTATCTTCAATGGAGCCAAATTTTTCTTCACAACAATATGGCAATTAATACAAAGTTTATCAATGAATAAACTTCTCTTGGTATTATTAACCATTTCATTGTTTATGAATACATTCTTAGTGGGTAAATCCACTGTTTCATTTTGGACTGCAAAGAGAGCAGAACATCTTATTAAAGATTTTGCCAAAGAGTTGAATATAAATAAGATGGAAAGATCTGTTTATATAAATGAGATCGATGCATTATCAAGTTATGATTTTAACAAGTCTTCTGAATGTTTTGATAAATATTTACATAGTGATGAAGTACAAGATCGTGCTGCCCTAGGGACAGATAAAAGATTTAGAGAATCAAGACATGAGATCGCAGTGAAACGTAATGAATTATTAGTTGAATTGAAAATATTGGAAAAGGTTGAAAAAGAATTAATTGCAGGTGGATGGAAAAATTTCTTATTATCAGAATTAAATCTTTGTAAAATTTCATTAGATGATATGAACGTTACAAATCCTGAATTGGAAAAATATTGTTCAAGTTGTATTGATGAATTTGAAAAAATGGCCCTTGAGCCATCTACATAATTAAAAATAATTAATGACACATTCTATAACCCTCTTTTAGCTAAATTATCAGCAATATCTAAATATAATGCCACTGTATCAATCTCAGGTCCTTGTTTCTCTGGTACAATTCTTGATACTAATCTTTTGAAACCATTTGTCCAATTAATTAAATCTAAATGATCAACATTCATTAATGTACCCATATATTTCCCCCAATGTGAAGATTCCACACTAACCATTCCATCATTTGCACCAGCTTTGGAATTTATTATATTCCATGTCCCATAAAATACGTTATACCAACGAGGAACAAAACTTGCACCATAACTAAAATATTGAACTTTGGGGTCATCTTTAACTGTTTGATTAAATTTTTGTAAATATGATGTTGTCAATTGATATATACTTGGTGGTAAGATCTCCTCGTTATTTATTGATTTTGATAATCTAACCAAATGATCAGCAACTTCTGAACCATGATGTGGTGTTGTTATTGTGGTTAAACTAACCACTTCAAAATTTTTATTTTCAATTTGTGATATTAGGTATCTACAATCTAATCCACCCATTGAATGAGCAATAAGATTGACTTTTATACGTTCATGGTTTTCTTTAAAACTTTTGTCCTGTTCAGTATATTGTGGTGTTTCAGGATTATATATCTCAGATTTTGATTTCGATCTTAATGCTCCAGTGTATTTAGATATATAACGATTTAATTCATTTGCACGATCTTCTATACTTCCAAACCCGGGTACTTTTGCCGTGATCACCGTAGATCCCTTGGCTTCCAGTGCTTCTTCTATACCTATCCAATATTCTAATGCAACACCACCTTTAGTAGTCAAGTTTTGATGTGATTTGATTTGTTCCTCTTGTGTCTTCTTCCCTGTTAAAAGACCAGAAATTAAACTCATTGAAGGTAAAAGTAGCACTTTATCGAATCCTGATAGGCCGTGACAAAGCACAATAGGCTAATTATATATTAGTAGAATATCTCATGGAGTTCAGATATTGACAAACTTACATATTTGGGAGCTTCATATTGATCTTTCATCTTTAATTCATTGATCATAAAACTTGTTTGTTCCGGGGTATTATGCAATCCTAGATGTTCATCTCTCAGATCGTCTTTCTTTGACCAATAGAATATCTCTTTAAATCTTTCAAATGTAGACTCCACAGTTTTATCATATGGATCAGAGTTTTCATCTTCAGATTCTGTGAATATCACCTTGTTGAAAACAGAAGTTGTTAAACCAGTGGTCACAAGAGCAGAACCTATTTTCAAAAACCGTAGACCGCTCATGCTCAGTAAAGTATATTGTATATGTAGTGTCTATTTATGGATCTGGGGTGGTATTTATCCGTTGCGACGTATAGTTTTTAGTGTTTCTATTCTACAAAGATAACAAAGTCTGGAGAAAGTATCTTCACGCAAAATTTCACTCTTTATTGTGTCAAAAATGAACAAAGTTTTTTCTCGAAGATTTGATCGTTGCTTTTTTATTTCTAAATATTACGTAATCTGTCACACTACACTTAAAATTGTTACGGGCAGAAAGTGTATAGAGTATTTAACTTTCAACGTCTCGGTTCTTGATCTCTATGGTTAGTTTCTCTGAATCTGCTGCCCTGTTTATGACCATGTTCTCTTCTTGCTTGTTCCACGTTGATGTTGAATGTCAGAGCTGAGGAGCGTGGCATTGTTGGAGGACGATCTCTGTAGTTCTCTTGTGGCCTTGCCTGTTGTGTTTGTGGTTGTGATTGTGGTTGTCTGCCAACTTTCCAAGCATCTGCTAGTCTCGAGACACTTTGACTGAAATCCACATGGATTCTTCTATCGTCAATCAAGACATTATCCATCTTGAAATAGGCAGCTTCACAACTTCTTTTCGTTTCATACTCGATGAATGCATATTGTAGAGAGTCACCAGTGTCTTTATCCTTAATAATTTCACATGAGACAATTTTCCCAAATCTCGAAAATATAACATTAAGATCCTCATCCTGTGTCAATGGATTCAATTTACAAACAAATAATACATTTTCCATTGGTGTTGCCTCTGCATTTGGTAAATCACCCATAATTTCCAATGTTAATGCCTGAGTATCAGCTTCTCTTCTTTGCCTTTCCCTTCTTTGCTCCTCTGTGAGTTCATCTTGATCAACATCCAACTCTTCATTCGCATCCAAGTTTATTGATGATAATTGTGATTCATTTGGTCTTGGTGGACCTTCTGGTATAACTAATCCTTCAATCTCATCGAATGGATCATCCAAGATATATGTATAATGAATCCTTATATCCTGTAATGGATCGTGATTCTCATCAATTGGCACATCATTGATCAGCTCTAACAATTCTAATCCTTCGGTGATTTGACCAAATGTTATACCATTCTTAACAACAATAGGGTCTTGTTTATCCTGTAAAGTTATGAAACATAGTGAAGTACTGAAAATATCATCTGGTCCTTCTTTACTAGGTTTTGATATCAATGACACAGCACCTTTTTTATTTTGAGGTAAAGAATTCCTTGTTGGTTGAAAAGCCCTGTATCCACCAGCTAACCCCCATGCTGAATTACCTTCCTCTGACTGTGGATACAATGGATCACCAAACTCCACAAACAGATCCTTTTGGATATTGTAAAAGGGAGCGAATGTGAAGAAATGGGCTTTACATAGTTTGATGAAATTTTGACACTCTATTGGTGCTTCCTTGGTGTATAAATCAATGACAATTTGTCCTATTGTTAATGTTAGATGACATCTTGATATATTCTTAAAGTCGACATACCTTTAGAGGTCTGCAAGAGCACACTCATGATAATTTATAGATAACTCAATCACAGTTTCCAGTCTCGACAAACTCAAATCTGTATCTATTATTGTTGTTGATTGCTAGGATATAGCTGGTTGTATTATAATTATATAAACAGTACTAAATACAGGTTGCCGGGTGAAATTCGCGGATTTTATATTATCCCAGTTCCAACTTTCAAAACCACTATTCAGGGATAAGATAAGTTGTTCCATAGTACACAGTTCCATACACCGTCCCATTTCCAGACTTATCGCTGCTTCCTGATGTAGGCGGGTAGAACTTAAAGCACTTTAATGAAAAATTCATTTATTACATACACACAAGGATCTCGTCAGCAGTCAGCAAGATTGACTTTTGATACTAGGGTCATTGTCAAATTTACCTTCACGGATCGTGGATCTCGATGAATATGTTATTATTTACAGACATTTCAAGCATTCATTGATTCTATTTGAAGCATTAGATCGTTCTCTTTGATGATAAGGTTGAAATTCCATGTGGATCTACAACACTTTATACGCTAGACTAGAAGAATATATGATCATTACAATTTTGATTTTCCCTTAAGTATATTCATTATCTTAATCATCTAATTATATAAGGACGGGTATTTGTTCTCTGGCCACAGTTAATTTTAAAGGCTGACTTTTTGCATATTAATTAATTTAGTATTTAAACATACTATCATAAGCCCCTCTATAGCTTTCATTAATTTACGTTTTAATTCTATGTTCAAGATCTCCTCTGACGCCTACTATGTCTATTACAAACTTAAACTGAAGATTAACCACCAGTAACCGTGATATATAATAAGTTATAAGTTATAAGTTATAAGTTATAAGTTATAAGTTATAAGTTATAAGTTATAAGATTGGTTAGATAAGATATTACATAATCATTAAACGAGAATGCAACATGGAACATAGAACAATTAAAAAAAAAATTAAGAGAAAACTTGCAACTTTTGAGCGTGTGGCCAGTAGGTAGTTCTCAGTGTAGATAAAATTTTGCAGATCGTTTGCTATTGCTTTGTGTCACTTATTATAATGATTGTGTATTGACTGGGTTTCAGTATCGGAATCATCTTTCCACTTAAAATTGGTCTCGTCATATATTTTTTGATCGAATCTTAAATTATTGATCTCATGATTTTTGATCTTAAATTTTCAAGCACTCGTAAAGACGTGGTACGCTACGTTTTTGGGATCTCTTTAGAATATTACACTTAATATATTATGAAATCAAAAGCTGATCGTATTATATTATAATATTTATGTTGTTAACATCAATTGTTCGTTTGTAGATATAATATGTAAGACCACGCATATGATTAGATTATGATTCTTGGTGTATATGAAAAGGTTGAAGTTCCAAGTGGATGTACAATACCTCTCCGTACACTAAATTAATACATAATTTTTATATTTTGCAACAATTGTAGCAATCTTTTAATATGTTTATTTATATACAGTTCATCTCTATTGCTTTCCGGAGACTTTACCAATCATAAAATCTTTCAAAAATGACATTTGATTCACAGCTTTTAAACCAAAAGATCTTAATGCCACAATTGGTTCTGATCTTATAGAGTATAATTTATGTAATTTATCCACTACACCTAGTAAAAGATGATTTTCAGGATAACGTTCAGCCCAATATGGCTCTAATACCAATGGATTACCAATGTCTAACCCACGGGAAATTCCCTTTTCAATTGCACCAACTAAAGATTGAACATCCATTTGACCCATATTTAAACCTTGACCAGCTAATGGATGTGTAGTATGAGCAGCATCACCAACCAATGCGATTCGTTCACTTACATAAGAATCAGCATGAGATAATTTCAAAGGGAATCTAGCTCTTGAACCTTCCTCAATAGAAACCACTCTTAATGGAAAATTTTCTTCTAATTGTTCATCTGTGTATTTTTGTGTAGCATGATCAATTCTCCATTGCATATCTTCCAATAGTCCCTCGGTTTCACCAGCTTGGATCTGTTTGTAATAATATTGCATATCAACATCTTCTAAAAGGAATGCAGCATTGACCAATCCAATAAACAAATCACTATCCATCTTGGTTAACATTTCAGAATTTTCCACAGTTTGAGACCAAACCAATGTAGCATTATCATCTGGAAGAGGTAACAATGCAATTGGACCAGTTGGTAAAAATCTTTGCCATCCAGCGTATTTAAAAGGTGGATATTCTAATTTCATCGTAGCAACAACACCAAATCTATTATAGAACCAGCCTCTTGATTGGATCCCAGAGAATTTTCTCACTGGTGAATTGAATCCATCAGCACCCACTAGTAATCTTGTCTTAATCTTCTCACCATTTGACAAGTGTACAACGGGCCATTGGTTGAATTCATCTTTGGTTATCTGTTCCACTTTGGTATTGTCAATCAAATCTAGTCCAAGTTCACCTTCTGTGGTTTCCTCCAACTCCTTGATTCTCTGATACAACGATGACTGGATGTTCACATTCTCCACCATGGTAGCCATTGATGGAGTGTCAAACTCCACTCTGGCGTCACTTAGCCCTTCTGTAACGACAATAGAATCATATGGTTGCACTCTATCCTCCTTTATATGCCTCCAGCTGCCAATTTTCTCCAAGAACTGGATCGTCTGTGGTGTCAAGCTCACCACCCTGTTTGTGAAGTGCGCAGGAGTGTCCTCGTGGAACTGCTTCACACTGTCCAGCTTGAAACCCTCCACAAGTGAAACTTTCAGGTCTTTGGCTATTACTGAGTTCTTCAATCCTGCTGCGAGCGTGAGCCCTGCTGGCCCACCACCGACTATCAGCACGTCCACGACCTTCTGCGCTGGCAAGGTATTCTTGACAGTGGCGAGTGTTCTCGTGAAGATCAGCGACATTGTTGTTTTGGCCTGTTGAGATATAAGTTTAATAGTGGTTCGTTTATTGAATTCTATAGACTCGGAGATTCCAGCAGGGCATCTAACCGTAATAGTGAAGTTTGAGGATTTTGGTGGTGAAGTTGTGTATAATATTACTAGATTGCAATTGATATACCAAGGAAATATGTTTATACCACAGCTGATCCTAAAACATTTTAATTGACTTTTTGTAGTGGTTTTTCCTCCATACAAGTTATCCCATACAGTTTTATCTCATCGCGATGGAAATTGAAAATTTATCACCGTATTAAATCAACAGTGTAATATTTACATATATCTCAATTCCCACAACTAGCCCAGTATCAACCCATAGTTAATACCAAACTAGCAATTAACCACACTTCAAACTGTTTCTCTTCAGAGCTCAAAAGTCGGTCAAGTTCCAGACTATAAATCACATATTCCAGACTCAAAAGTGAGTAAATGCAGCCAATTGGAGATATCATATACTAATTTACATAGACATTACACCAAGATGAGCCCGGATATCGTGCTGATCAACAAGCTGCAAGTCCAGGCCATCACGGGTAAGGACTACTGGGACAGGCCTTTTCCACAGCCAATCAATGTCAGTGTTCAATTACGCACAGATTTCAACAAGGCTAGTGAATCTGATGATTTAAAATATTCATTAAACTATGCTGTGATCAGTAGAAATATCACTGAACATTTTGAACAAAACAAGTACAAAAATTTCAAGTCTTTGGAAAACATTGCAAATTCTGTTTCTGAAGTGGTTTTAGATGAACAAAGGGGAGGTGGTGATAATGCAGAGATTAAAGTATCTGGTGAAAAAACTGAAATCCGTGCTGAGGATATCGAAGTGACTATAAACAGATTTAAAAAGGATGGACAGGTACACAAGGTTGAAAACTCAGTGGACACGATCAAAATCAGTGATTTGAAACTATTGACATTGATTGGTGTGTTCACTTTTGAAAGATTTAAGAAGCAATTTGTTACATTAGATTTGGATATCCAATACGATACAGCCAAACCGGTGGATTATTACAAGACAATTGAACAAGTTGTTACATATGTCGAAAATGCCAACTTCAAGACCGTTGAGGCACTCATTGATTCTGTGGCACAGATTGTCTTGCAAAATGACGCACTTCAAGTCACTGCTAAAGTGGAAAAACCTAATGCTATAACATTTTCTCAAGGTGTTGGTGTCCAAGTCACTAGGACCTCAAGGGATTTTGCCAATGTTCCTAAAATTGACGTCAACAATATTCAATCAATAGATAATTTCAAAGAGTCATTCAACTTACCAGAATCAGAAACAAAAATTAAATCTGATAAACATTTGGTATACATTGCATTCGGTTCCAACACTGGGAATCAAGTGGAAAACATCATCTCTGCAATTGATGCATTGAACACACTCCCACAGACCAAGGTGTTAGAGACCTCATCTCTATACGAAAGTGAACCAATGTATTACTTAGATCAACCAAAATTTGTCAATGGTGCCTTGAAGTTAACAACATCATTGACCCCACAAGAACTATTAACCAAGTTAAAAGAAATAGAGTATGACTTATTGGGACGTGTTAAAATCATTGAAAATGGACCAAGATCAATCGATTTAGATATATTACTTTATGATGATTTGGTAATGAATGAACCAAATTTAATAATCCCACATATTAGAATGATTGAAAGAACATTTGTCTTACAACCATTATGTGAATTGGTTTCACCAAGAGATATACACCCTGTGACTGCAGAACCTTATCATAATCATTTATCACAATTGTATAAATCTTCAATTGATCACACATTGCAAAAATCTCAATTATTGCAAACAATTGTCCCGCTTTATAACAAGTTTCAACCAGGTTCACAAAGAAATTTATCATTTGATTTATTAGAACAATCTCACAAGACTCGTATCATGGGTATTTTAAACACTACACCTGATTCATTTAGTGATGGTGGGATGAATGCATCCGTGGATATCGCTATAACTAATGCTTTAGAGATGGTTAAACAAGGTGTGGATATAATCGATATCGGTGGTGTCTCTACAAGACCTGGTTCCATCGCACCTTCACAAGATGAAGAATGGGAACGTGTTGTACCTATTGTGAAAGCTATTAGATCTCATGATTATGAACCATTGAAAACTGTTGTTATAAGTATTGATACATACCGTTCCCATATAGCTAGGGAATCTATCAAAGCTGGTGCTGATTTAATTAATGATATTAGTGGTGGGTTATTTGATGAAAAAATGTTTGATGTCATTGCAGAGACTGGTGTTCCATATATTTTGAATCATACTAGAGGTACACCAGATACAATGTCTAAATTAAACCAATATGAAGAAAATGTTGATGATTCATTAGTGGAATTTGTTGAACCAAATGGTCTCTCGGAGTCTGATACAACTTTATTGAAAGCAATCTCTAGAGAATTGATTGTTCAATATCAAAAAGCCATAAATCATGGTGTTAAAAGATGGCAAATTATTACAGATCCTGGTATTGGATTTGCCAAAAATTTAAAGCAAAACCTGGCTACAATTAGAGGTACACCATTGATTAAATCTTATTCAAATTATAATGAAGAAACCAAAGAATTTAGTAGTTTGAAAGGATTACCAATCTTATTAGGTCCATCAAGAAAAAAATTCATTGGTACGTTAACAAATGAAAAAAATCCAGCTGATCGTGTGTTAAGTACTGGTGCTGTTATAATGTCATGTATCGGTTATAAATCAGATATTGTCAGGGTTCATGATGTTGAAGAGATTAAAAAAGTTGTGGCAATTGGTGATGCCCTGTATAAAGATGAGATATAGCTACCTAGTTCTGTTTTAGCATAATTTGACACAAATATGTCAAGACGTAAATTAATAAACATATATATAAACCAGAAGTGAAATTTTTTTGTCATGAATAAATCTCGTAAATTTTCAATAGTATAGTACTAATAATGACCCCAATCTCCACATTATAATTTTTGCTTCTTCTTTCTTCAACGTCACACAGATCTTTAATATATCCACCACAATATTCCACACACAAAACTAAGCTTAATTAAATCTAAGCTTGAGAACAATCTCTACTGATATGACCAGTTTCACCACATTTATAACAAGTCTTTGTTGAAACGTTAACACCACCAGATGCTGAAGTACATTCTTTACTAATATGACCAGTTTGACCACAAGCGTAACATTTCACAACACCGGCTTGACAATCACGAGCAAAATGATTTGGACCAGAACATTTATAACAAGTTGTTGCCTTATTACCATTTCTTGGACCTCTTGATGGTCTATTGTTTTGTTGTTGAGGTTCTGGACAATTTCTTGAAACATGACCTGGTTGAGAACAGTTGTAACAACGAGGACCTTGGGCTTGTTGAGTACAATCAGCTTGGATATGACCAACATCACCACAGATATAACATTGTTTTTGACTATCTTGACGAGGTTCTGGACATTCAGTACTTTCATGACCTGGGGCCTTACAGTTATAACATAAACGTTCTTGTTGGGTACAAGCTTCAGCTAAGTGACCGACTTCGGCACATTTGTAACAAGTTCTTGGGAAAACAGCAGCCATTTTTCTTTAATATAGTATAATAAGTTAGAGTATAATAGGTTTATATAAAAACTTTTCCAGATTTTTTTATCATAGATCTGCACGATTTCAACTCCGAAAATGTTGGTGTACGGATGTTGGGCGATGAGCGTGCGCATAACAAACGGGTATTGGTTTATCAATTTACATCAAATTAATATAATTTTTGTATTATGCTAGATAGGAACTGGGTCTGTGATGTATTTACCATAGTCCACCGTGTCCAGGAGTAAATCAAATGCCTCACCAGGTGTTATTTGGAGTTCTTCAGCGGCCATTCTCATGGCAACATCACATGAAAGAACATATAACACAAATGAATCCAATGACCAAAATTGCATGGTTTTATTAGTTAGTAATGCAGAGTCCAATGCATCTTGATATTTGGTTTTGATTAAGTTGGCAATTGCTGCTTGTCTTTTGACACCATAGAACCCAATGGTAAATTCTGAAATTGGTAATCTCATAAATTCTGAAGATGATAAATATGTTGTTGGTGATTTTTTAGCGATATCTGATGCATTACCATAATATGGTGATGGTTGTCTACCTGAAAGAATTTTCGGTACACATGATAAATGCTTTGATGCCTTAGATTCAAGTTGAGTTTGATCCAAATCACCGGGAAATGTTTTACCTTGATACTTGTTTAAAACTAATTTTCTTTGCTTTTTGAAGTTTTTCTCTTCATTAAACTCTTCAAATTCATTTTTCAACCCGGTATCAATCTCTTGATCTAAATCTATATGTGTAAAGCTTCTTTCTTCTAATGGTTCAGTTTCTATATTAATTTTTTGCTTCATCAATCCCTTGGAGAAATCCATTGATGATTTAATACCAGCTAATAATTTATTAGCCTTACCTGTTCCACCATCGAGTAATTTGGCTTCCTCTTCTGTTAATTCAATTTTTTTCTCAATTGGTTTTTTCTTTGGTGATTTTAGGTTACCCAAGTTGTGTATATCTCCCCATTGATCCGATGGTAGACCACCTGGTGGTTTAGAGAGTTTGGATAGCGTTTTGGAATATTTTTCATCATCATTCTCTAGTTGTTGTTCAAAATCGCTTAATTCGCTTGAACGAACTTTCTTCTCTGATTTGGGTTTGACGGATGACAATGGTTTGGATTTGGGCATCATTATAGCTGCTTTACTTTTGATCCCAGCATCTCTTTGGGCATCCTTCTTGTGAATAACTCTAGTGGCTTTACCCTTTTTCTGAAGTGATTCATTATACTCATCGATCTCAAATGAAGATTTGGTTTTTTTGCGTTTGAAGCTCTTCTCAGGAGAGCTGAAATCTTCCATTGATATATTCTCCAAGTCAGAATCACTGTCTGAGATGACTTGAGCTCGACTTTTCCCAGAACTCTCTGTTGAATCCCAATCTTGAGGATCACTTAGTACAATCGGTTGGGCTTTTCTTCCACCATTATTTGCTCCTCTATGCAGCGACTGGTACTTCTTAGTCGTACCGCCAATCGTTGGAGGTCCGCTTCTTTTCAACATATTAGCTATTCTTGGTTGATCTGGTTCATTTTGTTTAGATCCCAGCGTGTTCACGGGCCTACTTCCTCCCTTTTTCAGCACTCTTCTCATAGTTATGTAGCCTATGAATTACCTATTCACGCGTAAAATGCACCAATTTACCGGTTTTTGCAATACTTAATCAGCTCAACGCGTTCGATTGTCGAATTTTCCTTTAAACAAAACTGAATATTTCTAGTTGTTTATATAAATTTGAAAATATAAGATCGTCGTGCTCGAAACAAAAAACTCAAAACGAAAACAATAATCAAGATTTCATTTACAAGACATTAGAAGACATTTATTTCTCTTCATCACCAACAATGACGTCTTTCTTCAAGGATTTTACTGCTGTACAGCTGCCAGACCGCTCGAACAAGCTCAGAGAGTCTCGCTACAGAGACAACGAGGTCGTGGCGATCGAATGGAACAACACAGGCTCAAAATTAGCATATAGTCGAACAGATCGTTCAGTACGAGTTTGGAGGTTCAGATTAGGTTCATTGGAATCTAAGGTCCCCATTGTGATTGATGATTGCCACCAGAAAAGAGTCTCCTCGATCACATGGAGCCCAACAGATGAGTCTACGCTGGTCACCGTGGGGTCTGATACCAAAGTGAAGATATGGAATACACAGAGAGGTAGTCTGGTTAAAGAAGTTGAACTGGGTGTTGATGGTAATTTCCTAGTAGATTACTCTGTGGATGGTGAATACATACTAGCTGCTACCAAGCAGAACGTTATAAATATAATTGATGCCAATACATTTGAAATATTGGACACAATAACGTTGAAACATGATGTTTATTCTACAGCGTGGGATAATTCATCTTCATTCATATTCTTTGGACTTTCAAATGGTACAATTGAGCTTTACTCGTTCAAGGATAAAAAATTAAAATACGTTCACACATTAAAAGGTCATAGATCTTCGATAAGAAGTATGAAATTTGATCCAAAGGGTAAAAACTTACTAGTAGGGACATATGAAGGTACTGTGGCTATATGGTCATTAGACTCTATAGCAGTATCTCATATGTTTTCAGATATTGATGAACCAATTGCACAAGTGGATTTTTTCAAAGATGGTTCATTTTTATCTGCTACATATGGTGATGGACAAGCTGCAAAAATTTATGATTTATCAAGTAAAGAATCAATAACTATAAACGATTGTATCTCTGGGATCCAAACAACTGCAAGACTTGTGTTTAATCCTTCAAAAGTTGCATATGCTTATACAACGGCAGATGGTGATGTTTATGTTTCTACTAAAGGTGGAATTTCTAATGATATTAGATCAAGAAGATAGAATTTTTAAAAATACAGGAAACTTCATGTATCAATGCATTAATTCATATGTTTTTTTCTTTTCTGTTTAGCATCTATGACACCTTTCATTATATATACAAGTTGTCTTTCCAACATTTTTATTATACAAGACGTCACCGATTAAATATCAGCATATAAAAATTCTGTAGCGTTAAAGTAATCTTCACCAACATATTCTTTTAATTCATCTTTTGTTAACCAAGCATATTCTTGAGTTTGATCTTCCGGTTTGAAAATACCTTGTAATATACGTGATTTAATGATATATTCTCTATTAACATTAGTAGAGTTTTCATCATTAGATACTAATTTACCATCAACAAACTTTAAAACAGATACTGGTGTATTGGAAACAGTCCATGTATGTATTGATTCACCTCCTAATGTTCTTAGACCTTCTTCAGCTCTAATATGTAAAGCTTTTGATGATTTCTCCAATGGGAATGATGGTAATCTCCATCCTAGTTGTGTATCTTTCACTAATAGATATAAAGTTCTTGGTAATTTACGTTCAAGACTTTTTGTATCATTTTGTTTATCAGCTTCTGTAATTCTTGAATTTGGAATAACGGGTCTATTAATTTCATCTAATGTACTTCCTTCTTCAGTTTCATGTCTTGGAATAACAACTTCTTGTTTCAATCTTCTTTCTCTATTATGAACCACTTCTGGTTTACCTCTAGAATAATAAACACCTGGTTGTTTTGTAACTGGACCTTTTTGAGCAGCTACAAAACGACGTTCTGATATGGTACCTTTTTTAAAATAATAATATTGAGGAAATGTCCACATCAAACGACGTTCAAGTTCATTTTGATAATTATAAAACACTTGTTCAAAAGGTGTTAAATCTGGTGTAACAATTGGACTTCTTGCCAAAAGTATAGTAGATCTAATTGTATTTATTGAAATTGATTCTTTAGAAGCTGTCGCTAGACATCTTTTGAATGCTGGAGATTTGTTAGTACGAATGTCTTCCTAACTCTCACAAGTGTACTGTCACATACTTATCGATCCCGCCTGTATCATTTTGTATCAATCTATAGGTCTTTAAACCATAAATTCTCATCAACTTTAACGCTTTTGATCTTTGAATTTTTCACTTTCAACAAAAAAAATTGTGCAGTTCTAAACAATTCGCGGAAAATGTTGAGAAGATTCGCGAATTTTCTAAAAAAATGACAGAAAACCGGGTAGATTAAAACTACAATTATTATTATTATTATTAGTAGAATACAATACACTATTTTTTTATAATATACAAGCGTTCATGGAAAGCAATAATCAGCTTTGATTGTTTTTTTGTTGTAAAAATGCCATTAGGTTGGACAATTGAGCATTTGGATCACCACCAGCTGGTGGAGCTGGAGCTTGAGTTGGTGGAGCACCAGTTGGAGCACCTTGATTGAATAAATTAGCCAATGGATTAGCCTTATTGTTTTGACCTTGCATGAATGAAGGGATGTTTGAATTATTGAATGGATCAGTGTAACTATCATCTGGTTCACCTGGTTTAGTAGATCTTGGACCATTTCTTGAACCATCTGTAGGCATTTTTTTAGAAATTGCCTTTGATGAAACACCTTCACCAATTTCAATATCTGGTTCCTCCATAACTAAACCTGGAACTAAAGGTTTTTCCATACCAACACCACCCCATTCAGCTGCATTTACCCAACGTCTATCAGCTTCGGTTAATCTAGCTAATGGAATAATACTAACACCATGTTGATAATCACAACAATCACGAGGACCAAATCCAACACCCCAACGTGTTCTTAAAGAATAACGACCATCTTTATTAAATGAAGACATGACATTTTCAGCTTCAGCTCTTGAATAGACTTTAACGAATGCATGTTTACGTTCATTGTTTAAAATAACACTTTGCACTTCAGCATAAGGTCTCAACACTGAAGCTAATTCAACATCATCCATATAATTTGGAACACCACCAATAAATAAAGTACGACTTTGTACTTTGATTGAACCACTTGGAAGACTTGGATCAAAACTTGAATGTTTTTCTCTATAATGAGCAGTACCAGGAACATTACGTTCACCAATAACATGACCTGGAGGTGGAGCATCACCACCACCATTTCTACCTGGTGATCTTGATCTATTACGATCTCTTCTTGAAAAATTATTTCTATCACGACTACCAGATCCACGAGGTCCTTGATCGTTTGTATTTCTAAAACTTCTAAAAGCTTCTTCTTGTGACAAACCAACAGCTGGACGACCATGATTTTGTTGTGGATGAACTTGACTTTGAATTGGAGGTTGAGGTAATGGTGGCATTTGACCACTAGCTTGTAAACCTGCAAGCATTTGTAAAAGTGCAGCTTGTTGAGCATTTGGATCATTTGAAGCTAAACCTGCACTTAAATTATTATTTTGCACAGGTGGAGCTTGAACTGGAGGTGCTTGTTGTGGAGCTTGTTGTGGAGCTTGTCCAGTTAAAGCAGCAAGATTCTTCAAAATATCGTTAGCATCGATAGGTTGAGCTGGAGCAGAAGAAGTTGGTGGATTCCCAGGAGGAGTAGTTGATCCTGTAGCAGGAAAATATTTAGCTTTTAAAGGAATAATCTGAGCTTCATCAAATGTAGCAGATTTTTTCCAAATATCCAATAATTTACCAACTTTAACTTTTTGCTCTTCGTTAATTACTTCCACAACTGAAGGAACAGCTTCTGGAATGAAATTGTTTAGTTTATATAGGGCATCAGCAAAAGTACCTTCTTTAGCACCTTGTTGTACAACTTCACCTAATTTATTCGCTTGTTCTTTATATGCTCTAGCAATTGAGTCAACAACATACAACCCACCTAATTTATGAGTTGGACCTGCTTCTCTTAGATAATTTTGTACTTTTTCGACAAATTCTGATTCTAACTAAATGGAAAGGATATGTTAGTACTGATTGAGATTAAATTCCTTAATGATTACTTTACAACGTGTCATTATAGGGCGTCTTTGATAGATGAGATCTCAAAGTGTTACAATCTGACACATTCATCATCACAGTTTACCTTATAAATGAGCATCTCAGTAAGAAGCACATGTTTTTTTCTTTCAATACTTACGTTAACATTTTCTGTGGCAATTTGAGTTAATTTTTTAATACGTGAGCCTGAAATACCTGATTTCATGGATTTTAATCCATCCAAAACTTCTACGAAATCTTGAACTGTTGACATTTTGAATGCTATTATCTCTTTTGTAGACTTCGGTTTGTTCTTTTCTCAGATACGTTATTCTCAATTTACGTCTCTATACTAATGATTACTCTTTTCTCTTTGTGCTCTTGACGGTGAAACACAATACAATTTATGATTATTGATACAAATTCTTATTTCTCAGATCTGATGGTATGATACGATTACGATACGTTCCGAATAAATTAATCCTTGAATACAACAATTGTTACTTTGATAAAAGATTGAAATGTAATAGAGATGGGGTTTTAATTGAATATGTGTTGAGAAGAGAATAAAATTTGCCCTTGAGAAATCCACTCAATTGACATTCGCGGAACTCTTTTTGTCATTGCCGGGTGACCTTTGATTGATTATGTAATCGTCATATAATAAAGAATAAAGTAATAATTATGAGAAGCTACTAGTTGTAAAGTATAAAAATGCAATGATCATGTATTCATCTAGTGTACGGAAAGATCTTGTAGATTCACATGGAGTTTCAACCTTTCGAATCACTAGAAATAGCAATCTAATATGTTGTGGTAGCTAGAATGTTATGAGCTTGAGTATACACTGTATAGCACAAGTCACTAGCAAAGTGCCCCACAATTCAAGACTACCGTTGTAGTATAGAGTATAAATGGGTTCTTCACATAAGAGATCACTTCAGCAAGTTTTCTTGGGTTGTACGTTGTACCCTTGTAGAGTTGAAGATATAAGTAGAAGGATAAAATATCATGAAGATTTTCATTCCAAGCCCGTAAGACCCGCGAAAAACAATACTAGAACTTACAATTTATAGAGATACAGGTATGGACAATGTTATAAACAATAGTAGGGCTTCTTTGTGTCAATAATCTGTCAATTAGTCACTATAGGTATTTATAGATCGAAAACTGCCACTAGTTGTAACGCGGGAATGTGATTATAACTTTATATATATTCCTCATGTGTACACTAACATGGAATGTGATAAAGCCTTATCGAAAAGGAATCGCATGATCTGGGTCGGGTCTGCACCCCTTTGATAAATCGTTGGAAAATGATAAACAATAGATTATACTGAATTGAATTGTATACCTCAACAACCCATCAATTCAATGGAAAACTATCAGAATAAATTGAGTCCTTTAAGCACAAAAACTGGCACCAAAGTCACTGGTTCCGTTAAGAATGGTCGTGTTTTGAAGCCAGTCAATGCTGGGTATTTAAACAAACGCGTTAAGAAGAGATCCCCGGGTATGAAAGAGCTCAGAATAATCAGATATTGTCCAGTTGTTGATTCAAAAGTGGGTTCTCATTATATCACGACAGCTCCATATGTTGGTAAAGAACAAGAAGATGCAAAGGATTTATCAAAGGCAAAAAATCCTAAATGGACAATGGAAATGTTGAAAAATCTTGCAGATGCATTTGAATCTCTTAGTTCTTATAGAATCAATGATTCAAATGTGGAACTCCATGAAGATGGATACCAAAGTATCAGAAAGTACCTTTCAACAAAATTCCCCTTGGATAATGAAGCTGGGAAATTTACCAATAAAAAGATTAGAATGGAATTGAAAAGACTTGCAAAGATTTACCAAGGATTTATTAAACTCAAGAATCTACCAGGCTGTTCTCTTGATCTTCACAAAGGTTATCTTGTATACAAAGATTTAGACCAAAGGGGTTTAGCTCCAAGTACAAGAAACAAAAGGCTAAATGAATTTTTTGCTAAACATATTGAATCACTAGGTAAAATTTCACATAAGATCCAATATTTTGGTCCCCATGACATTTCATTTTTAGAAGAGTATGGTAAATTTCATAATCCAGACGTAGAAGCTTCTAAAAGTTCCAAGGCAATGACTAATGATACAACCCAGCACAATAGAGATCAGGCTTATAAATACGATTATAAAGTAGTTGCAGATGCATTCAGTGATCAATTACGAAGAGCTTATGATGAATTAGAGACCATTTATGAAAAAAAATTAATCCCCAGAGAACTGTTTGTATTGGCTGTAAAAGAATTAGGTAAAGGTGAGTTTTTACTTCAAGTAATTTTATCAGATCCTAAAAGAAGTCAAGATGATAAAGCTTTTTTTTTGAATAAACCTGTATTCAAACAAATATGTGAAGCAGATATGAAATAAGATACCATCAAATTATATAACAAATACGAATTATGAACACACAACTATATATAATATTGAGATAATATACAAACTTTCCACTATACTATAATCTATTAATTATTTTGTTTTCAAATATTCATCATGAAGTTTCTTTTGTGCATCATATTGTTTTTGAAGTTTTTTTCTAGCACTTTTTGTAACTTCATTACCATCTTTATCCTTAATTGGTAAACCTTGTTCATCCCATTCCAAGTATTCAGAAGTTTTAAAAATTTGATCTGGTGAAATTTTGGCTTTTTCTAATTTTTCCTTCTCTTGTTGTTCTTTCAATTTTTGTTGTGCTTGCTTCTTGGCTAATTTTTCTTGTTCACGTTTCTCTTTTTCATCTTGGAACCTAATTAATTCATTTTTTTCATTTTCTGAAAGAAATTTAATTAAAGCTGGTTGTCCATCTGTACGATCATCCAATGAAACGTTTAAATTTAATAAATCCACACTACGAACTTTATCAGTAGCTTTTAAAAATTCTGAATATGGTTCTTTAGCAATAGCAGCTGAACGAACAAAATCTCTAAAAGTTGAAAGTGCCTTGACGTATGGTAATAGTACCTCTTCAGTGGAACCAGATGAATTATTTGATGAATCAGTTTCTTCCCATCCTAAATCATCAGAGCGTGATGGGAATCCCAAGATTCTTAGGATTCTTGTTATCCAAATTGAAATTTGTAAAATTGGATCTATTCTAATCTCAGTACCAGCATTAACAATATAAGTGTTTGTTGTAGATACTAATTCAGCAATAGTTTTCAAAGCTTGAGGAGTGGATAAATTATCACAAAATGCCAAGTGAACATCTTTTTTAGCTTGATCTAAATCTTCAAATAATTTCTTTTCTAATGAACCAGTTTTTTTAGAAACAATAACATTTGATTCTAAACGATTTTTATAATCATTGTTTAAAGCTCTAACATTTTTGAAGAATTTATTTAATGTATTTTCAAATGATTTAACTTCATTAATTAAAGCCACTTTAAAATCTAATTGATTATTCCATTGAGAAAAACCAAATGCTAATCTTAATTGACGTGGTGTATATAATTCCAAGGCTTCTTGTATAGTGATGAAATTTTTCAAACTTTTACTCATTTTTTGTCCTTCGATATGTAAATGACCAGTATGTAGGAAATAATTAACCCATTGTTTATTATCAAAACATGCTTCAGATTGGGCAAGTTCATTATCATGATGAGGAAAAGCTAAATCAACACCACCTGAATGAATATCCATTTCTGGACCAAGAACATCACTAGCCATTACTGAACATTCAATATGCCATCCTGGACGACCTTTCCCCCAAGGTGATTCCCATTCTGGTTCACCTGGTTTAGAAGTTTTCCAAAGAGCAAAATCATTTGGTGATTTTTTACCAGATGTACTTGTACTTAATGAACCTTCACCTTCAGCGATTAAATCAGCTTGACCTTTATTCCAAGGTTGTAATTTAGCATAATCGTGTAAATCAGATTTATCAAAATTCACTGTATCAAAATAAACAGATCCATCATCTGTGGCGTAAGCATATTTATTCTTGATGATTTGATTAACAAATTCAATAATTTCTGGTACATATTCAGAGACTCTTGTAACAATAGTTGGTGGTAATACATTCAATGCGGCCATATCTTGATCATATTTTTTTTCCCAATATGCTGGTAATTTTCTGAAAATTTCTGGATCATTAATTGTAGAACCTAATTCTTTATCCAAGACTGGTACAATAACATCTTTCACACCATCCAAGAATTTATCTTTGGATAAAGTCTTGTAATTCTCAATTGAAGAAAGAGCTGATTTAGCTGATTTAAGGTACATTGGGAATTTTGGCTCTTGAACTTGTCTTTCAGAGACATTAACAGATTCTGACCATTTTTGAAACTCCGATTCAGAAGTTGGAGCATCTGATAAGTTTTTACTAACGAATGATTCAAATGCATATTTCGATCTTGTTAAAACGGATTCATTGATTTGCTCTTCTTGTTCAATCTCTTTCACAAACTGTTCAAACAAATGATTTTGACGAGCTCTAATGATAATCTTATCGTCAATATCTGTAACGTTTTGTACAAATGTAATATCGTATCCAAAATAGTCTTGTAAGATTCTTCTGTTGATATCGATCGCCACATAGTTTCTAGCATGACCCATATGACTAGAGTCGTACACTGTAGGGCCACAAGAGTACCATTTGATCTTTTTACCCTCAATAGGCTGGAATTCTGTCTTTGTTCTGGTCAACGAGTTGAAGACTTTCAACACTGGCTCAGGACCACCAGCTGGCTTTGTAGGTTCGTGCCATTTAGGCTGGACCACTTTGGCTTTGTTTGCGCTGGACATGTTTCTTATGGAGTTTCCTAGCGGTTTCAGGCTAAAGCGAAGCATACACCAAATCTCAACGTAAACAGATGAAAGATTCATCTTTTTGACGTTAAAAAAATCGTGATATTTTTTCGCTGCATTTTTCCGCGAATTTTTCATGATGTTAGCTTCTTAAACAAAGTAACGCGTTGAAGTGATTTAGAGATCAATTAGCTGGGTTTTGGTATAGTTGCTGTGCAATGTGAGTTGTGTGGTGAGAATTGGTGCTTTCGGTGAACTAACAATGCTGCTAGGTCCGCTATCTACAAGGTGAGTCGGTGGAGTATCCCCCATGTTATAGCCAACACTAACAAGAACAGCTATCGATCCAAGGTGTGAGGTCGTTTGATCCTGGTTCGCAGGAGACGATTGAGTTTGGGAAGCCCCTGACGTTGATCGTGGGCCAGAACGGGACTGGTAAGACGGTGAGTGTGGAGTCATTTTGGCTTTTCTGCTCCATTTACTAACAAACAGACCATCATCGAGTGCTTGAAGTACTCCACGACGGGTGATCTCCCGCCAAACAGCAAGGGTGGTGCCTTCTTGCACGACCCAAAGATGGCTGACGAGAAGGAGGTCAGGGCTCAGGTCAAGCTGGCGTTCACGAATGCCTCCGGGGTCTCGATGATCTGTACGAGGGCGATGTTGTTGACGGTGAAGAGAACGGCAGCCACGTTCAAGACCCTGGAGGGCCAATTGCTGGCACTACACAGGGGCGAGAGAACCACCATCAGCACCAAGTGTGCTGAGCTCGATGCCCAAGTGCCAGCTTATCTAGGTGTCTCGAGGGCGATTTTGGACTATGTGATCTTTTGCCACCAGGACGAGAGTCTGTGGCCATTAGCGGAGCCATCGGTGTTGAAGAAACGGTTTGATGAGATCTTTGAAGCTCTCAAGTTCACAAAGGCGCTGGATAACATCAAGGTGATACGGAAGGACATGGCCGTGGAGATCAAATTGCTGGACCAGTCTGTGAAACACTTGAAGTCTGATAAAGAACGCGCAGAAAGAGTGAGAGAAAAGATCAACGCGAGTAACAAGGCCATTGAAGAGTACCGTGTGGAGACATCGCTGCTTGAAGAGCAGTTGAAACGTATCTCCAAGGAGAGTAACGAACTTTTCAAGTCGAACCAGGAGTTCCAGAAAGTGCTATCGAAGCTAGAAAGTTACAAGCACTCTCAAAGATCACTAAATGAGCAAATAGCCAGGCTTGAAGACTCTACAAGACTCTTACCAGAATCTGATGATGAGTTACAATACAAGCTTGCCAATTTCCAAACCATGGTGAACGAAGCTGAAACGAAAGTGAATGACTTGAAAAATGAAGTTGCCGATAAACAATCCAATTTGAAAAGTTTGAGAGACGACTATAGTCGTATGATTAGAGAGGAAGGACAGCTAAGGGGTAAAGAGTCTGAATATCAAGCAAACCTGACAAAGCGCTCGACTCTGGTGGAATCTCTAAGTTCAAATTTGGGAATTGATGCAACTGATGACCTAGATGAATTTGCAAGTGAGCTCAAGAGCTTGATTCAAAAAAATGATAAATCGCTTCAATCACTAGTTGATGAAGCTAAGAAATCTGAGTCGCTTTTACAACAAAATTTGAAATTGGTTTCAGATTCTAAATTGAAAGAGGTACAACATCGTGAATACAGTTTAAATGATATCAAGACTATTTCCAATGAGATTAAATCACAAAATAATAAAATCAGAGACTTGAATGTTGATGAAGGTGGGTTAGAATATGAAAAGACTAAACTTGAAGATCTTGAAGCTGAACTTGTGAAATTGAAGCAGGGGAAAGTAGTGGAAACAATGATTAAAGATATCAGAGCTAAAAACATTGAAATAAATACATTGGAAAATCAGATTGACTCATTAGGTAATGAAATATCACAAAGTCATAAACAAGCAGATTCACATGCTAAAATCTCTCTATTAAAAGATGAAAAAAAATATAGAGAAAAAGCATTATCAAAACTGATTGATTCTAAAAAAGATCTATTCACCGCTCATGATTTAGATGTTGAAAATTTGGATAAGAGTTATAAAGCTAAAACTGATTCTGTAGCTAAAGAATTACAACAAAAGGAGACATCATTCACCAGGGAGAAAGCTCAATATCTAGACATTGAATCCAAACTATCTTATTTAAACACAACCATCAATGATCACAAGTTGGAACTTGAAGCATCACAGGGGAAATTTGATCAAGAATTAGAAGATGAAGATATTTCAGAATTTGATGAAATACTGGCAAATGCATATGATGATTATAGAGTTGCTTTAGAAAATTTAAAAATGACAAGAACAACTTTACAATTTAATAAAAAAGCCTTGGAAATTGCAGAGAATGATGATTGTTGTTATTTATGTTCAAGAAAATTTGATGAAAAATCAGTATTATCAACATTTATTAAAGAATTAAAGGGGAAAACTGATTCAAGTTTTGAAAATGAATTACAAAAACAATTAAAATCACAGGAAGAATATTTAGATACCGTTAAATCATTAGTTCCAATTGTTGATAAGATTAAGAGTTTAACAAGTAAAGTTTCAGATTTAAATTTAAAAATTGAACAAATCCAACCATCTTTAAAAGAATCTGAGACTAAAATGACAACTTCTAAAACCCAATTAGATGAAACTAAACATAAAGTAGAACAACTTGCAGATGTTAAAAATTCTGTAAATGAGATTATAAGATTAAATTCTGATCTGGGTAATATAAATGTTCAAATAAGTGACAAGGAGAAAGAAATGGAATATTATGGTGTTTCATCGAAAAGTTTAGATGAACTTCAAAAACAACAAAAACTTCAAACTGCTCAATTGAAATCCCTACGTGGTGAAGTACAATCCCTATTGGAAGACAAAGATTCTAAACAACGAGAATTATCAATCTTAGAAGGGAATGTTAAAGATAAAAGATTAGCAATTAGTAATATTGAAAGAGGTCTTGTTGAAAAGGAAAATTTATTAAAGAATATTGAAGATAATAAGGATAAAATTTCTAAACTTGAAGCAATGGTTGAAAAATCTGGGAATGTTATTGATGAATTGGAAGAGGAAATTAATCAACTTTCTTCACAATTGAATGAACTACAAAATAAAAATAAAGTACAAATTTCCAATCAACAAACCCAGCTTACACAGTTACAAACCCATCAATCCGAATTCACAGTGTTGAATGAATCTGTTAATCATTTTTTACAAATCGATTCTAAAAAACTCTTGAAATGTCAAGAAGAAGTATCATTAATTGGTACATTAATCTCGGAACATGAAGAGGAAATTGATAAATCATTAAACATTATATCTGAAGAAGAAAAAAAATTATCCGATACATCAATTGAAGAACGGAATTTGAAAAACAATTTAGATATAAGACATATGCAAATTGATCTTGATAGGATTGATCAAGATATTAATAATATGGATGCACAAACTGCAGAAAATGAAAGGGATAAATATGAACAAAGATCTACAGAGTTAAGAGATGAATATTCCAAGATGAATGCAGAATTCGCAGGTAAACGTGGTGAAATTAAACAAATTGAAGATCAAGTTAAACAATTCAATAAAGAATTACAAACAGAATTTAAATCAATTGAACAAGAATATCAAGAAGAATGGGTTAAACTTCAAACCAAAACATTAGTATCAAATGATTTATCAACATATTCAAAAGCCTTGGACTCGGCTATAATGCAATATCATGGTATTAAAATGCAAGAAATTAATCGTACAATTGATGAATTATGGAAAGGTACATATAGTGGTACAGATGTTGATACTATAATGATTAAAAGTGATCAAAACACCGCGACAAAGGGGAATAGAACATATAATTATAGAGTTGTTATGATTAAACAAGATGTTGAATTAGATATGAGAGGTCGTTGCTCTGCGGGGCAAAAAGTTCTTGCATCTATAATTATAAGATTAGCACTTGCCGAATGTTTCGGTATAAATTGTGGTGTTATTGCATTGGATGAACCTACAACTAATTTAGATGCTGAAAATATTGAATCATTAGCTCGTTCATTAGGGAATATAATTGAAATGAGACAATCACAAAAAAATTTCCAATTAATTGTTATAACACATGATGAAAAATTCTTAACATATATGAATGCTTCCAAGTATACTGATCATTTTTATAAAGTTAAAAGAAATGATTCCCAAAAATCTCAAATTGATTGGGTTAATATTAATCGTGTTTCTGAATGATTGCATTAGAGATCCAATCTCTATATGTTCTTTGAGTCTCAGCCATATTTTGCATAATTTTATATTTAACATTTAATATATTGATTAATGTTGAGTCTTGTTCTGGATTGTAAATTATACCACTGTGATTCAATTGTTTGATTACATTAATCAATGGGATTCCCTTTTGAGCCGATATCCCTAGATACGCAGCACCAATAACACCAGAAAATTCAGGTTTAACAGTTCCAACTTCCACGGGTAACTTAGTAACCAATGCTAATAATTTAACAAATCTTTTATTTTTAGCTTGTGATCCAGATATAATGATTTTCTTAATATCATTACCCTTAAGAGTTTCAATAACTTGCTTAGTTTGAAATGCTAGGAATTCCAATGCACAAATATATTTTAAAGTTAAATCATTGATTGAAATATCTGTTGATTCTCCAATGAATGCACCTCTCATTGATCCATCGGAATAAGGTGTTCTATTCCCAGATAAATCTCCGTATAGAAACATATTTCTTGCCTGGAAATGTATGGACCCTTGGGCCTCCATCTCTATAATTTTGGATTCTAATAAACCAAACGGATCTGGCGTTATAGATTCATATGCTGGATGTGTTTCAAATAAATGTTCAAATAATTTCCCCGTTATGGATTGACCACCTTCAGAGACATTAATCTCAGGAAACAGAGTCGAGTAAGGTCCCCATATCCCTGGGACAGGATTAGAATTATGATGCGCTAATAAGAAACATGTTGAAGTACCGGCAATCATTGTTAATGAGTTTTCAATATTTTCACCACATGAAGCGATCCACCCAGAGTAACAATCGATAACACCTTGTGCAATGACTATACCATCAGGTGAAGTGGCAACTTTAGATCCTGCATATGGTAATGGTAAGAATTCTTGATGTTTTGTAGTTTCTGACTTCCCTATAGCCTTGAAATTATCCCTGTGTAATTGTTCTAATCCTATCTTATCAAGGAATGATTTACTCCAACCTTTCAATGAACCATCTAGTGCCATTGCAGATTGCGAATGAGTTGTGACATTATTGGAGACCCCATCTTTGGAGATCATAAATGTTAAGAAATCATGAAGATCGAAAACAACAATATCATTCAGATCATTTGGTGGGATGATTCATTAACCATTTAACCTTCGGGATTCCCATTTCCTCAATGAATGCTCCCCCATGATATCCCAGCACTGTATCACCTTTAAGTTTCTCATTTATATCACGAGTCTCCTCACTGGCTCGACTATCCATCCAAAACACTATATTCTGATCCTGATCTTGGAACCCATAGTCAACAGGGTATGGCACAAGTGATCCATTCAATTCCCGCATCACCACCATTGAACACGTAGCTGCACATCCTATACTCTTAATCCTCCCTTCTTGTTTACTCTTGATCTTTCCAATACAATCCAAATATGAATTCCATATCTTTGTAGAACTCTGGGTGACAAAGTTTGGATTCTGTGGGCTTTGATGGTATTCTAGTTCCCTGGTTTCCACTTGGACTATTTTGCCCAGCTCGTCCACAACGGCAACTCTGATACACGATGAGCCAACATCGACACCAGCATACAAACTTGTCATATTTCGGTGTTTTAACCCTGTTTAGCCTGTTTAATTATCCTTTTATACCTCATCGATTAAACTTCACATGCAATCGGCAGTCGGGAGCAAAAAAGTTGTATTTCCGACTGCAAACATTTCACAAGACTAAATTGACATCAACAAATAATTATCAACAAATCAACAAATCAACTAATAGCCAACCATCAAAGTTCCAAAGGATAGACCTACAAGATAAATTGATAACTACAAACAGCCTACAACATGTCCCACAAGGCCCAGCAGAAGGTGGTGCGGTCGGCTAGCCCGCTCTCGCCAGGCTCGCCAATTAGCTACGACCAGGACGAGAGTGATCTGAGCGAAGGAGCAGCAGCGTCGTTCATAGGCGGGACCAGCCTAGGCTCAGGTGGAGCTGGCGATGCTGCTGAAGATGCTGAAGCCAACGAGGAACTGCTGCTCAACCAGGTCACCACGACGGACCTCGAGAGCCGCAAGTTCAAGAACGAGCACAAGGTGTTCAACCTGAGCCTGCCCTTTGGAGGGAACCCACTGGGGCTGCTGCCCAGCTGGCGGAGCCTGAAGCACGGGCTGCCCATCATAGGCAGCACTGAGGACGAGGAGTTCTCTCTGGAGGACATCAAAAGTAGGTTGACGAGACAGGAGACGTTGAGCACGCTGGAAGAGAGCTACCTGTTCAAGAACAAGAAGGGCCAGGACAACACGAGACTGCGTGCGTTGAAACGGGCATTGACACCGAACCTGGACATCCTGAGCAACGACGACAAGAAGGAGACGCTGGACACGGTGTGGGACGACTTGGACGGTGATATTGTGATTATAGGTGGTTATAGAGGTAGTATCCTTAGAGATTCACGCACCAGGAAAAGACTATGGATCCCATTGCTGAAAGCAGGTTTCAATATCCGGAAGATTGACCTAAACATTGGGCCCACAGATGAGGATGAAGTCAAGACACAGAAGAAAGTTATACCTGATGGGATCATGTCACATGTTGGACCAGTGGATATCTCTAGGAAACTCGCGGCAAAGCTAGATAATGGTAAAACCAGGGTTCATGATTTTGGTTATGATTGGAGACTTTCACCTCATATAAGTTCGGAAAAGTTACAAGAATATTTGGCTACTTTACAAAGTAACAAAGGTCCTAATAAAAAAGGTGTTATAGTCATTGCTCATTCAATGGGTGGGCTAATAACTCATCATGCTATGCAACAAAATCCCTCATTATTCCGTGGTGTGGTATATGCTGGTGTCCCCTCAGAGTGTCCAAACATCTTGGGTCCTATAAGATTTGGTGATTCTGTAATGTTTAGCTCTAAAATCCTTACAGCAGAGGTTAATTTCTTTATGAGATCAAGTTTTATTTTCCTTCCAAGACATGGTCGTTTATTTGTCAATAAAGATACTTATGAAACATATAATTTAGATTATTTTGATCCAGAAGTTTGGAGTAAATATAATTTATCACCATTAGTTTCTGAAGAGAGGAAAAATGCACCAAGAAGAAGCTTGGAATATGCATCTAATCAAAAACCACAACATTTGATTAGTCTAGATATGAAAAAATCAGCTTCAACCTCTTTACACAAGAAACCTTCAGAGGAATTTCATGCAACATATGAAGAATCAATGGATTACCTAACAAGAACTTTAAAAAGAACGAAAACCTTCCTTGATGAATTAGAATATGACCCTAAAAAGCAATATCCACCATTAGCTATAGTCTATGGTAATGAAGTACCCACAGTTAGAGGTGTTCGTGTAAACAATCTACAAGATATTAAAGATGGTCATTATGATGATTTTTATTATGGTCCAGGTGATGGTGTTGTTCATCATAAATGGTTAATGCCAGAAAGACGTGGTTTCCCCGTGGAGGCTAAAATTACGAGTGATGAAGGTCATATTTCTTTAATGAGTGATTTACCTGCAATGGGTTCTGCCTTGGGTGCTATCTTAAGTGCTGAAAAGGCAAATCAATAAAATTCCACATATATTCTTATTCCTCTTCAAGATCAAAATATTTAACTTTTAACCATAAACTACATGCATTACATTGAACAATAATATCGTAGCCACCATTCCCATCTTCAGTACCATTATCAGCTAAATCATCCTCACTAAGAACAAATCCATCAACCCCGGTACACCGGGGGCAATCCTTCATGAAAATACCTAGTTCATCCTCTTCTGTAAATTTAAATTCATCCAATGTAACAATATCAAGTCCCTCTCCCGTGCTTATAAGTCCACTCTTCTTATAACTCTGTTTCAAATCCTCATCATATTTCTCTCGTAGTCCCCTGTCAACCAATGTAGCATACGCTGTTTTAATCTGTGTGATTATATCTGAATCTAATTGTTTTTGGGTCTTATCTGGGTGAATATCTAGTAATTTCCTACGATATGCAGTTTTGACTTCTTGCACTGTACAGTCTTCTCGGACGTCTAGGATTTCATAGTGGGTCTTCTTAGTGATCGAGGTCATATTATCATCTCAGGTCTTATAACGGGGTATCCCATATTTCATCAATTATAAATCTCTTTGTGAGTTTGATGTTTATACATTTTTTGAGAATGATTTGAGTTCCGGCTCATCAAGTGAAAAAAAAAAATTAAGACTTCCGAGGGTGTTTTTTAAAATTTTATAATTTTGAAATTTTTTGTACGTATTAACCCAAAATTAAGAGATGAGCTTTGTTAAAACCAGGTGAATATATTTAAAATGGGCTCGGGAAACAAGAGAAGCAGAGAAGAATCCACTGCAGAGCTTCGTATCTCATCTTATACAAAACAACCACAAGTTGCCGTGGGATCTTTTTTCAATGGATTTACAACATCTGAAGATACAGAATTTCAACTATATGAAAAAAAACATAGTAATGATGAATATATTTTCCATGGTGAAAATGAAAGATTAGATTATAACGGTGCCACATTAGAAGAAGATAGTAGTGGATATGCCGTGGCAATTTATGACCCAATAAATAAATCTGTGGATCTTTATCAAGCCCCAGTTTTATTAGGTTCAGTTACATCAAAAGCTCATAGAAAATTAAAAGGTCCAGCTGTTAAACAATCAAATGTACGTAATAAAATCCAACGTAATGCATTAGGTGAAGCATTCGGTACCAAGAAGGCCAAGAAGGCCATTTCAGATATGGAAAGAAATCGTATTGATTCTGATAAATTAGCTGATGTTGAAGCTGATATCGTTGATACTGTGAAGGCAAGTACAGATACATTACCAACTAGAGAACAACTTACCCAAAGTGTATTGGATGATAGACCAACACCAGCATGTAATGTTGATGCTACTAGTGTGGAGGATATTTATCCAATTTATAATATAATACCGAAAAGAGAACTTTCATTTATTCGTGTTGGTTCTATACTTTCAGAAGAAGATAACAAGAAAAAATTAGAATTATTACCATATCAAAATTCTCCATATATTGCTAGTCACTTGGGTGCTATTAATTCTGAAAGTCAAACTGAAAAATTACAATTAATTTATTATGCATCTTTATTAATTGGTGTTTATCAAAACAGACGTGTTTCAAATAAAGAAAATTTAAGTACATCATTAAATACACCACCTGATTTATTAATTGATGGTATCTTGGAAAGATTCACAATTTTAAGACCAGGTCAATTTGGTCGTTCAAAAGATCGTGGTTTTACAATTGATCCACATCATGAAGATAAATTATTATGTTACTTATTAGCAACAATTTTACACATTAATAACTTTTTGGTGGAAATTAGTCCATTAGCTCAAGAACTTTCTTTAAAACCATCAAGATTAGTTGGTTTGTTTAAGGCATTAGGTTGTATTGTTAAATCTGCTACTGTTGCTGAAGCTGAAGCTTTTGGTATTCCAAAATCATCTGCTGCTTCTTATAAAATTGCATCTTTGAAAGTTCCATTTAAATTACCACAAATGACAAGAAGAGGTAGAAAAACTTGAATTTAAACAATTATTATATAAAATTTAATCACGAATGTGTTTTCTTCTCTTTCGAATATATTTGGATCTTGTAAATTTTGCTTCACAATTCCATTGTCGTTAAGTTTAAAATTCAATCTCTTCAGGAATGAGAGTTTTGAAAGTGGTTTGTCCTTCACTCCCAAACTCACAATTATCAATTTCAAAATTTGGGACCTCGCAAAGATCAAGAGTCTCTAATGAAGTAAGCTTACAATTTTGTAATTTGATTGTACTCTTATCATTATAGATCCCCCACATGGAAAAGCTCAAATACTTTAATCTCGGCAGACACAAACTATATTCAGTTTTTGACTTTGGTCCGCCATATGGAATTGTAATCGACAATTTTTTCAATCTCTTAAAACATTGCAAATATTTGTCAAGATTCAAAAGATCTATATCAGCACATCTTGTAAAATCAATATGAAGCTTCTTCACGTTCTTTGTAACTTCTTGAACATCCATTTCACTCAAGTTTGAATTCATATTTATACTCATCGAACGAATAGTATTAGAATAAACTTTAATTGTCCCTGGACAAGGACTAAACGGTACAACATCAGAGCCTGTTCTTCCCGCTGCCCCAAGGAAAACAGTCAATTCATACATTCCTCTTAAATGTACTCCATGGAAGTACCTTTTAATTCTCTCTTTGACGTAATCTTTGGCATTATACAACTCCGAAATGTTGTTATTGGACATCCATATAACATACGGTGTTCCATGAATAATAAGCGTGTGATGAATACGGAAATCTTTAGACAGAGTACGACATTTTTGCCAAGTATTTTCCCAAAGGTAAGGATCCCAAGAGTCAGTATCCACAAATGAACTCAACACTATGAATTTACTTGATCTTGATTTAAACTCAACAATTTGATCAATATCATAATCAGCTTTCCAAGATATGGTGGTGAATGAATGGGCATATTTTTGTGAAAATCTATCAAAAAAGTAAGAACTTCCTTCATCTCTATCTTTTTCAACAACGACATGAAGTACTGACTCTTTAACGGCGGCCTGAAACTCTGGGATTTTACCCAAGGATATATATGTTTTCAAACAATGAACTTGTTTGATGATCTCGACTATGATCTCAAAAGGTAGATCGAGTAATTTCATGACGTTATATCAGTTTGTTTTTCAAGAACAATGAAAGATAAGTTAAAGCTTCATATTCATCGAATATCTAATTTATAATTTATCAAGGATTAAAAATTTGTAGAGCTACTCGATAATTTGAGACCTTTTTTACATCTGTGTACATGTTTATTGGCACGTATATTGTGGCAGACTGTCAGTCCGCACATCTACATAAGCTCAATTAGAAAACATACCTCATGTTTGTATCAAATTCATAAATTACATCCTTGTCTTTAAGTCTCAAAGCTCGTCGTTTTATCTATTAATAAAGTCCCGTACTTCCACAAATTTTTTATATCTGGATTTATTCGAAATGATGGCAACAGATTTATTCACCTTCTTCAAACGATCAACTTGTGGATCAATCACCTCTTTAGCAGACAAGAGCTCAGTCATGGTGATCTTCGAGTTAGTTCCGGGTCTGCTCTCAATAAAAGTCATGAGTTTTCTGTAATGTCTCACCAAATCCCATGGTCTCTTTCCAGGCATCCCCAAATCAGCATACAAATTCACAGATGATATGTTCTTGTGAAGGCTTTCGCTTCCATCTATAGACTTGAATTCTTTCAAATGATCTGCATTCGTGAGCTCAAGTTTTTGTAAAGAAGGTGTGACGAAAATATTTTTAAAAGCACCGGTATATTTGTGATCAGAAAATCTTCCAGTAATTGCAACATCCTCCGCTTTAGGTAAAGTTAAGTTGATAATCGAAAGAGATCCGTGTGTCTTGATTCTGAAACTAGAAATTTCACCAAAGAAGCAATTTTCGACAAATTTAAATAACGTTTTTTCTTCTATATCGAGGGATCTCAAGGATGGGAATTCACAATTTTTCATCCCAAACTTTAAGTTTGTGTCTCCTGAACCCAAGTGAAGCGCTTCCAAATTTGAAAGATATAACTCTTCCAACTTGAAAAGTTTTGATGATCCCTGATGATTTCTGTCCGTCTGTGATTCATCAAAATCTATATAGAGTTCAGCTAAAGAAGAACAATATTTGATGTTCGCCAGACAATTGATATAATTCGCTTGTGGGAGATCGCAAATCACAAGCCTTTTCAGCCTTGTCACATCAGAAACGTTTTGGAAAATTTTAAGTGGTGTCAATCCCTCTAGTGTCAAATCATAGATTTTGTTGGGTATCAGGCCAGATACTTTGTACGACAGGTCTTTGCTGTAGTTTACCTGTTTTGTGACAATATGATTTTCGTTTTCCGTCTTTTGAATACGTACTGTAGTACGGTCTTTGTTGCCTTTTCGTGCTTGAATTTCATGCATGTATTTAGACCACATCACCCGAAATTGCATAGTTTCAATCTCTTTGAGATTACTCAAGTTTATGCCGTTGTAGTGCTGGCTATGCAAAATATACGAATGGTGGACCTTGTATGTGGACGTCAACAAAACAGAAGGATCCCATATTGAGCTATCAATTCCCCGGGACCCCACACGACAGTTTATAATGTAATACTTGTTCAATCCCCCTGTCTCCACTATATTCTCCAGCTTTAAAGAATTTCCAAGTTGATATCGGGGAATTTCAGACATAGTTTCCAACGCACGCTCTTCAAACTTGTACAGGTTTCTTTTGTAATCAACAACAAACACCACTGTTTCTTTAACAAGATCTTTGAACTCATCAGTTTTGTACAGTGAAACATAGTCATCTATTGACTTCACGGCTCTAACAATTCTGAGAAGCACTTCTCTTGGGAAGAAGAAGTCCTTGCTTCTTTGACATTTCTTGTTCTTGTTGCGTTGGTGAGACATGGAGTTTGAGCACCAAAGCAAAGCAATATCACAAGTTTGGCTTCATTGCAAATATCACCATTTCTGAAAATTATATGATTACCATCGTTTTAAATATCAGTTTAGGGGTAAATAGGGGATGTTGGAGTTTTTAGTTAGTTTCATGAAAGATAACAAAGCACAAAAGCTAAACCAAACTTTATTTGTCCGCGAAAGGCCGGCCCTTAGATGGCCCATCAATTTGAAACTTTATAATATTACACTGATAGCTCTGACCTCCTTTATTAAACTAATATGTTAAATTTCCAGCTCCTCAAAATGTTATCACAAATTTATCATTATATGTTCCTTCAAGTTCTTTCTCATTGATTGTGTACTTGAACGAGTTTGACGTTCCATCACCAACACTTTGTATAAACTGATCATATGTTCTCTTAACAGAGCCTGTCCCTTTTCTATCCCACACTTTGATGTGACACACTGTGTTTCTGTTCCTTGTTATTGCTCTCAATATCTTGTAATTAACAGCCATATTCCATGGTCGCACTGCAAGATCATTCTTTAGTGTAATTTCAGGTGGGATGAATTTTTTTGAGTTCATAAGCCTGAATTGTCCAACATGAAGTGCTTCTGAGAGTTCAACTGACTTAAGAGCACTGGAAACTTTAATCCTATTTAAGTGTCCTTCATTTTTCTTGTGAGTGAATGGGCCAGTGATTGATATCCTCTTCGCCTTCGGTAAAATCAGGTCTTCAATCATAAGATTCCTATAAGCATGTATTCGAAAATATTCCAACTCACCAAAAGTACAGTCATCAATTTCTTTGATAATTTGGCCCTTTGAAGGAAAACTCAATCCCCGTAGAACTGGAAAGTGACATTCGAAGAACCTGATGTGTTGATTTTCAATATGGAGGTGCTTCAATTTCACCAATCTCAATCCCCACATTACCATTGTACGGTGATCTGAGCCTTCTTTGATTATCAGTTTCTCCAAATTAATACACTCGTTAAGTGATCCTTTATAAAATCCCATTATAGGGTCCATATCTAATGTAATAGACTTGATCGTAGAATAATCTAATCTGATACCACTGAGATGAGGTACATGGCCTGTTTTGACTTTGAGAGTCTCAAGTGTGTTATTTTTGAATATGCCATCTTTCTTAAAACAACAGTCTATAAAGTCTTCATAGGCGTCATCCCAGATAAAGTCTTCAGCCCTGCCTACAATTTCCAATGTTTTCGCTTCTATGAGCTCATAAAAGTGACAAAACTCCATTTCTCTTTCTCCAACAAGGCGCCATCCAATATGAGGCTGATTTGGGTCTAGAGTTGCAGTAGTGCCTGTATGAATCAGACATGCGTAGTCTATTTTTTCGTATGCAAGGTACATTGATTCTAAAAGGGCCCCATATATACCAGTACCACCGGCCCAACTTTCCACAATGTTAAAGCAATTCCTGCACTGGACAAATTTCCCTGATCTAATGAAACGATAAAAACCTTCATCAACTATTATAGAGGGTATCTCTGGCATCGGTGCATACTTGAATTCTTTAGTCTCATCAAACCTGGTTCCTGTAACATCAACAACATGAACAACAGCCTTCTTGACAAAAGGCCTGAATTCCGGAATATTGTACAAAGTGATATAAGTGTCCAAACACTTCAAGTATCTCAGTATCTTCAGTACAATCTCACTGGGTAAGCAATCTAGTGCGTTCATCTCTTCTGAATTGACTGTAGCTGACACCTAAAAGTGATAAGATAAAAATTAAATTGACAATACAATTTATCCTCAAAAACCCGCGAACAGACCCCAGAAAATGTGAAGCTCCAAAATTCGCGATCAAACAAAAAAAAATTCGCGACCATATAAGCTTTGGTTTAACTTTTATTGTAGATATATACTAAGGAGTCATTCTTTAGGCAAATACTTATATTTATAATGTCTGAAGATCAAGATCTGTAAGTTAATCGAGGAAAGCGCTCCTTGCTTGATATTTGACTGACAGAATCATCAGGAAAAAAGTTGAGAAGGCCCTCATTGGGTTAGCCAATGTTGAAGAAGAAATGGAAAAGGCTGAAAAAGTTGCTGGTAAGTTCTTCGAAACCCTCAATTCGAAACTAATACGTTTACTAACACTCGATAGAAATTGCTCGCTTGCAAAGTGTCCAGAGAATCTACGCCAAAAGAAGAAGCCATACGCGTAATATTGATAAATTTTGGCATATTGTCCTATCACAACATCCAGAATTTTCAGAATATATTAGATCTTCAGATTTCAAATTTTTGGAACTGATCAAGGACATTTATGTCAGCTGGGATGTTGCCCAAGATTCTGCTTCTGAAGATGTTACCCCTGGTGATTTCTCTATAACTTTTGAATTTGAAGCTTTAGATGATGATTTCCCTGCACAAACTATTGTTAAACACTTCAAACTTGAAAAAATCAATCTTGATGAAATATCTAAATTTAAATCCAAAAGAAAAAATTTAGATGATGATGAAGAATCCAGTGAAGATGACACAGAGAGATTAGTATCTGAAAATGTTGATATAATATGGCCAAAATCTTATGATTCGATCAATCCTAGCAAGATTACAGATAAAAAAACCGACCAGGGTAAAAAAAATTATAGAGCAGGTATGAAAAGCTTCTTTGGTTGGTTTAAATGGACAGGTCGTAAACCTTCAAAAGAATTCCCTTCTGGTGATGATTTGGCAAGATTGTTTGCCGAGGAGATTTTTCCATATGCTGTGAAATATTATACAGAAGCACAAAGAGATGGACTAGAAGAGGAAGATGATTCCGATGCTAGTGAGCCTTTAGATTTAAGTGATGAAGAGGATGAAAATAGAGGTACCAAGAGAAAACATGAAGGTGATGAAAATGAAGAATAGACTACAAAAACAAAAATTAGTTTAATGTAATGATAAATTAGTGGTTCTTATGTACAAATCGTCCGACGTAATCTTAAAAAATTGAACTTTCTTCAACTACTCGTTCGTCTTCGGCTTCTGTTATGTCGCCATCATCTAATAGATCATCTTCAATATCAGTTTGATCAAATTCTGTTTCTGTTTCTGACGACCCTAAATACCTAATGTCGGGTAGATTTTCTTCGTTGTTCAATGTCACTGATTTCCTGAATATTTTGAACTTCACAAAATCTAATATACCTTTGATCAATTCTTTCGTGGTTGATACTGATCTAACGATAACAAAGCCTATAATTGAGGATACCTTTTTGAGAACATTTGAATTGTCAAATTCAACATCTTCATTGCCCAATTTGATTTGGCCATAAATACCAACATATCGATAGTATATGAACCAAGCAACAGATGCAGCACCTAAAATTGGAAGGGTTATAACTAGAGCCAATGACAGACCTCTCAAACCTTTATGATGTTCCATAAATTCTGCTTCTTTTCCAGGGCATGCAACAGGGTCAACTTTATCGAATTCGTGGCCACCTTCACATGTTGTCAGTGGTATACGTCTGTAACCAGTAGCTAGCCAATATTCATTTGTTCCTGGAACCTTACAAATATTTGAATGGTCCGGAGGTGAAAATCCTGAAACCAATTTACATTCACCATTTGAGTCTCTTTCGTAATTCCAATCACATTCAAAATCGTTTCTGTTACATGGACAATTCTTAACAATTTGGTATGGTTTACTGAGTTTCTCTCCAATATAACACTCTTTACCAGCGATTTTTCTATAATATTGTGCTTCATGACCAAATAGACAGTTATCTGGCTGATGTGGATGCTTTGGGGTCCATAAATCAAAATCATCAGTATCAGGGTTTGCCAGATCCAAGTTACATTTTCTTTTCAGTAGCTGCGAGAAGTCAATTTGATACACTGTTGATTTATCACCTTTGTTTGATGGTAGTTTGGTGAATAGTAGAAACTTTCTTGAATCATCAGATGGAACTGTAGATATGTCATTTACTTTAACCATTATGTCAGTAAATTGATATTCTGACCATGTTTGACCTTCATCAAGTGAGTAAGAAATGGTATTAGTAGAATCTTGACCATTTACCAAAACCAAAATAGATCCCTGGTCACCATACTCCCATTGGTAAACACCCTTTTTGACTTCCTTCCAAGTTACACCACCATCTCTAGTTAGAAATGTTGAGCCATCTAAATATGCCCCTAGCTTGTCCCCAACGTTTCCAACACCAATCATCATACCAACAGCAGATCCTGATGAGAATGTATCTCTCGAGTCACCTCTTTCTGTGTAGCCATGTAAGTGAAGGGAGCATTCAGTGATCGCTTTTCCTTTACATGGGTATTTTGCACCATTAGAGTCGACACTTGGTGGTTGTAGATAATCCCAGTGAGCACCATCATTGTGTGTGATCATTGACTTCAGCACCTTTTTAGAGCCCCTCTTTGAATCTTCCGCATTTCCAACCGTATTTATAACTGCGACACCTTCAAGATCTTGCATCTGCTCGAAATCGACATAACCAAACTCATCTCTATTCACGTTTGCAACTGATATGGAATATGATGTACCATTCGAATTGGATTTCAAAATAGTCCCAAATTCTGTTCCTGCTCTTGAGTTGGTAGTGACATGCAAGAAAACGGCATGTGATGTGGCGGATAAGACTGTGTATGACTGAGTTTTTTCAGCCTTGAAATTACCTGGGAATAGAGCATCTGTCCAAATTTTCCCATCAACAGAAACATGAGCTCTTAAAGATCCATCTGATTGAGCCGTTGCCGCTACTAAATAATCATCAGCTTGAGCAAATCCGACAACATCATTTAAAGGAATCATTGTGTTTTCAAAAAAATCAAATGTCACTAAGAGTTCAGCACCAAATATTGTATGTTCATTTTCTTCTCGTTCACAAATGATCAGCTGAGAGTCTGTTGGCTCTAGTAAATGGCCAATGAATTTACAACTCTGAACATGATCTTTCAACTCTTTGAATCTTTTCCCATAGGACTTCGTGTAATATGTCACAGTTTTACAAGATCCTTTATGTGCAGCATTTTCACAACCCAGTTGACCGATGTAGATGAACCAGTTACTATGTTTTGGATGAAATTGTAATGGCTGAACTCCTGGAATGAATGTTGCTGGGGTCCTGAAGAATTTCCAATTATCAGCTCTATCAGTTGAATAAATGACCTTTTGGTTTGTTGATAACAAATAGACATGGTTGGTATTGTAAGGGTTCACGAATATATCCAAAACTTCTTCATCCGGTGCTATTTGTTCCCATGACGATCCCTGGTCGTGTGTAACGTATGCTTTGTTATGAGTTGTCAATAGCACTATGGTTTCGTCTTTAAGATTTGAACCTTTGACCCTATCCAAATATTCATATCTTTTGATAGCACCGTCAAAAACGAATGCCGAAGTTTTGACTCTTCCATCATTTTTACCTTCTCTAGAATTTTCCTTGTCACCTTCTCTTTCATCTGGGTTTGTATCTGGTGCAGTTTCATCTGGAGTATCGTTTTCATCATAGTCAATCAAAGAATTATCATTTGAATCTGTTTCTTTAGAAAAGTTGGGACATGCTTTCTCGACTGAAACCTCAAGATTCCGTCCACTTGAAGGGGAACATTTTGTTCCTGGTCTCAAAGTATACGCCGAAGGCTCATTATAAGTTCTTGCGTTATTGACGCACTTTTTGCTTTGTATAGAATCTGCAGATAAACTGGGGATAGCATAGACACATTTCCCGGATGAGTCTCTTTTAAAATTGTACGAGCAAACGTAATCGGACTCTGTACATGGACAGCTATCTTCAACAGCAACAGGTTCCCTATATTCATCACCAACAAAACAATTGGCCTCCGCAGCTCTTCTTTTGAACTTTTGCTTATGACCCATGAAACACATTGGTTGAGTTGATAATTGATCCTTGACAAACCATTCTTCGAAATCGGATCCTTCACATTTCTTGTTGTACAATCCATTGAAGTTAACCCCATACGCCTTATATTGGCCGTTGGAGGAAAACCATCCCAAAAGAAACTTGAAAGTGGTAGAATCAGGCGTACTTGTTAACAATCTTGCTCTGATGGTGGTATCAATTGATGCTTGTTGCCATGATTTTCCCTGATTTGTAGAGAATTTCAATGTATCAGTATCAGTATCATCCTCTATGGCTACAATAATTGAGCCTTGGTCACCAAACTCAAACAAATGAGGCCCATTTAAAGTTTTCGTCCATGTCAACCCAGCATCCCTTGAGATGAACGTATCACAGTTTTCATAAGGATATAAAGATAACCCAGTGTTACCAACACCTAATAAAATTCCTGGTACTGGTGATGAATAATATTTTCCTGGTGAGTCCGGATATTGTGTTGCACGTTGAACAATGGAATGTAGATTCAATTGTTGACCATCAGCCCTCAAATCTATCCATGTGTTACCTTGATCAAAAGAAATCTTTGACTTCAATTTTTTCTCTAAATTTGATCCTTTAATTAATTCTTTCCCGTTATCAACTATATTTGCAAGTACAATTCCATCAATACTTTCCACAGCTTCGTAATCTATATTACCAGCAGCATCTCTATTTGTGTAATCAAGTGATCTGGTAAAATAAGATCCATTTAGGCCAGCAGATGAAAACAGTTGACCAACCTTTGGAGCATTTGGAAAAGCGACATCAACGAATAAATTGTTGGTTGTGGACTCAACAATAGAGAATCCATTGGATAATTCGGTACCTGTTGGAAACTCAACTTTATCCCAATCGTATCCATTATAAGAAACAAAGACATTATTTGAGTTTCTATCACTCAAATGAGCACCGATTGCGATCAAATAATGAGCACCGGCTCCAATCTTGGAAACATCTGTGATTAATCCACCTTTATTAACTGCAAATGATTTTGTGCCAAACCAATCAGAAGATCTTGCAATGACTAAAGACGATGTGTCCTCACCACTATCCACAATACAAGTCACCAACTGCTCGCTTTGATCTGTGATTAGCTCTGGGGTAGCTGCTGAAAAGATACATGCATGAGCTTTGGTTAGTTTTTCTAATGAATCAAAATTTGTCTTTGTGTAATAATATTGTCTTTCACATGGAATCTGGGAATCATCTTGATTTGAAGTAGTACAACGACCAGCAAACAATACCAAGCCTGCATTTTTCCCATGGAAACTGATTGGATAGTGTTTTGTGGATAATGATGGAATGGATTCCAATGCTGGGGCTTCCGGTGTAGTGAATTTTTTCCAAACTTTACCCCCAGACACGGTTCTAAAATGAGTAGTGTCGTCAGAAATCGCATAAGCGTAGCTCTTATCGAAAGGATGTTGAATCAAGTACTTTATTTTGACGCCCTCAGTGTCAATTTGAGAGAAACGTTCACCACCATCTCTAGAGAAGAATAAATCACCGGAACCGCTGTCTAAAAAGAGGAGACTCTAGTGGTTTAATTAGTGGCCGCCCTGTGTTAAAAATGACTGTTGATACTCACTGAGCTGTCTTCGAAATACAAAAGTTCTGGTTCTCCTGTGAATGTGAAAGAGCTTATCTTTGGGCTGAATAGAGCATTTGCTAAACTGAACAATAGCAGAAACGTAGCTATTTTTTTCAGAACTGTCATTTTGGCAGGAGATCCAAGGTCAACGTTCTTAAAGCTTTATCAGTGATAAATACTAGTGATTGAGTAGTAGTTAATAAAGCTACGTTAAAATTTATCAAGTCATTGTTTGCAAGAGCTGGTGATTATTTACATCCAGTGGAGTTTAAGTTTACCTTTGGGTGTACAAGGCTAAGAGTTTCTCAGCACACCGATGTCTCCGCCAAAGTTTACTTCGAGTAAACACGGAATTTTATGACACAATTCCTAAGCCAGCAAATGGATTGCACCTAATACCAAGCATACACTACTTAGGCGCCTCGTTGATCTTGTACAATCTCGATGTATTTGGATGTTAATCGTACTTTATCGGAGATGGATTCGAAGCATTGAAATGGGTGTACCGGATTTATTGGGGTTAACAGAGCACAGAACGTAGGTCTTTCCCATGTCAAAGATTGTTAATTTACATCTACAATGTGTTGATTCGTTAACCTTCGTAATTATAAACCGTATATATCGGTGATCTTTTGATCAGCCACGAGCATTTGTAGCTTTTGATGCTAAAAATTTACTTCGTAATTCTTCTTCTCTTGATATAATGGAATGTGTCCCCTTTGATTCTAAGGCCATTTGACGCAATCTTTCCTCTCTTTCCTTTGCAGAATCCTTCACTTCTTCAGCTCTAGGTTTTGGTTCATCTCTTTCACGATAATCGTCTCTGTAGCTCTTCACTTCTCGACCATGATCTCTGTGACTTGATGATTTAGAGCTCCTGCTCTTATCTCTATCTTCCCTGTGACTAGAGTGTCTCGAGCTTCGGCTTCTTTCTCGATCTCTTTCATCTCTGTGACGATGATGGCTTCTGTGATGGTCACTTCTATGCTTATCACTTCTATGACTCTCGCTTCTATGTCTTCCATTGTCTCCCTTTTCATCTTTAGATCTATGTCTACTCTCTGAATTTCTGGATCTTGACTTCAATTGAAGATTTTCCTCCAGCCTTTTTTGTTGTTGCATCTCTTGATATTTCTTAATCTGTTGAGCTTTTATCTTTGCCATCGGATCTTCCCTAGCTTTAGACATCTCATCTTTTTGACTTGTTGTATATGTATCTTCAAATTTATCAAACCCCATCTTCTTCTCTTGCTTTTGAACGTTATCATTATTCAATATTAAATTATCAACTCTTTTTTTACCCAATAGATACTCTTCAGCTTCACTTGTGATTAATTTCCCTCCATCACCAACACCAGAGTTATCATACATCCAATCCATTCGATTAGAAGCTGATACATCACCATTTTTAGCCTTTTGTAATGCCTTAAGTTCATTCAATTCTTTTTCCTTAGCAATCTCTAGTTGACGTTCTTGAATCTTTTTACGTTCTTGTAGTGCTTCCTGTTCAAGTTCCCAAACTTTTTGTTGATTTTTCATCAACCCTGGATGCCAGGATTTCTTCAGATTCAAGTCACCAGGAGCCATCTTGTATTGCTGCTGCTAAGTACTAATTTCAGCTATTGAGGTTAATAATTTGTGTCAAGCTGTCAAGCCAGAGGGAAGAATAACATAGAAAACAAAATTTAATTTACGTATTTCGCTTACTAAGAAATTTTGATTTTCGCGAATTAACAAGCGCTCACTAATTAAAAGTCCGAACACTAGCAGATACAAAACCAAGGTGCTCAAGAACTAGTCAGCAAGACATAGGTGAAGTCATTTAGTACCTCCCTTGCCAAAATAATCAACAATATACACTACAGTCATCACTCATAAACCTAAAATATCAATTGATAGCACAAGTATAAAAAAATCATTTTGTGTCAATTATTAGCAGGCTCTGGACAATAAATAATTCCAGTCCGCAATCCTGGGTTAAGAGATTTTCGAAAATTCAGCACACTAAAGACAAAAGTCTTCCATAAGCGTTTCGTGTAGTGGATCTAGAAACCGTGGATTTTGATGTTCTTCTTTTGAAGACCTAATTGGGTGGTTAAAAATTCCATGACTTTAACACGTTGATCACCTTGTAATTGAATAACTTCACCTAATTCTTCATCTTTGACAATGTTACCGTTACAGGCAAAATCTTTCTTCAAAGCACGCAAAATTCTTTTCAGATCATATTCATCTGGTAAACCTTGGACAGTGGTTAATGTTTTACGACCATTTCTTTGTTGGATACGAATATGGATGTAATTGGTTGGTTGAGTATCGTCGTCACCAGTGTCGGCGAATGGATCTGGATCGATGTTAGTATTTATTCACAAAGAACATTTTTGGCATTTAATGTGGGTTGGGTTGTAAATAGTTCTCATGACAGCGAGCGCGTTACAGTGACACAATAGCAACCATATAGCAAAATAGCACTTTATCCAACGCTACCATCCCAGGGTCAGCACGATACCATCAACATCTCGCATCTCTTGAAACAGCCGCTCTGTACGCCATCGACCCCATCATCAGCTGAAAAAGCAACTCAAAATCACCAAACTCGTGCCATGCACCAAAATACTCACCAAAAGATTTCAAGTTTTCGATAGAGCTCATATAAATGTAAGACGTAGAAGGTTTGGGGTATGAAACTTTTGAATTTAAGTCTCGTTGGGGTGTATGTGTAACTGTCTAAATCAGGAACAAATCGTATTGGTATACGTCTTTGTGTTTTTTCCCGCTCTATATTCGAAATCGAAGAAAAAAAAACTTGACGAGAGCCGGTACGGCCACGGCTGCCATTTCTAATAATTTCCTTTTTGGGGTGTTTTCTCTTTTTTTTTCTATCTTTGACCTTTGACCTTTGACTTTTGACTATCACGAAAATTTCGAGGCTTTTCGAAATTGGAAATTTGGCTCTGGCGGTAAATGCGAATTTCGAGAATAAAGCACAGTTGTCAAACACGGCAAGACCAGATCAACAACCGAGGAAAGATCAATTGAAATAGCTTGAGCTATCTAGAAGTAGGTTTTGTGTGAGACTTTTTCAATTGCTGCTAAGCGCTGTGGTTGTCTGGTCCTTGGAGAACTTTGGTGGGCTGATTGGGTTCCGATATGGCCCCTTATTGAAACCAAGATACCAGATCTATTGCGCAAAAGGCTCAATGAACCCTTCTCAAACTTTGTTCGAGTCCATATACTAACAACTTCAATAGCAAGGTCTCAAGATGTCCAAACCAATCTCTGAGACTGACTTGCAAACAAGTATCAGAAAGGCTTGCTCTCCTGATGAAACTGCTCCAAAGAGAAAACATGTTAGAGCTTGTATCGTCTTCACCTGGGACCACAAATCTTCCAGGGCATTCTGGAACGCAATCAAAATACAACCTATTCAAAGTGATGAAGTGCAAATGTTCAAGGCGTTGATCACCATTCACAAGGTTTTACAAGAAGGTCACCCAAGTGCGTTGAAAGATGCTGTTAAAAACACAGATTGGATCGAAAGTTTGGGAAGATCGATTCATGGTGATGGATTTAAAGGATACGGAAGATTGATTAAAGAATACACCTTTTACCTCTTGAGAAAATTACATTTCCATAGAAATCATAGAGGGTTCAATGGTACTTTCGAGTATGAGGAATATGTCTCGTTAGTTACCGTGCAAAATCCTGATGAAGGTTATGAGGCAATCTTGGATTTAATGACTTTGCAAGATGCATTGGATGATTTCCAAAGATTAATCTTTGCAAGCATTTCACATGATAAAAGATCTGAGTGTAAGATCTCAGCTCTGGTTCCTTTAGTCTCTGAGTCTTATGGTATTTATAAATTTATCACATCCATGCTTCGAGCAATCTATCGTTCAACAGGTTCTGAAGATGCTTTACAACCTTTGAGAGAACGTTATGACTCTCAGCATTCAAGACTATATGAGTTTTACATTGACTGTTCTTCCATTCGTTACTTGAGTTCTTTGATTACCATTCCTAGATTACCAGAGACTCCGCCAAACTTATTTGTGGAAGATGAAGATGAAGATGGTGCTTCAAGACCAAGATCGAGACAATCTCAACCAGTATCTGCACCATCTCCAGAACCGGTATCCGCGCAACCAACAAATTCTCAGTTTCAACAACCAATTCCAACTCAGCCAACAGGTGTGGATTTCTGGACAAATCAACAATCAAATCATGAAGCTGAACAACAAAGATTACTTCAAGAACAGCAGCAACAAGCATTGCAACAACAGCAATATGCTGAACAGCAACGTCAATTGTTTGAACAACAACAGCAACAACAAGCCGAGCAACAAAGAATTGCACAAGAACAGCTTTATCGTGAACAATTACAAGGTCAAGCTCAAGGTAGAGTTGCAGAATTAGAACGTGATTTATTAGCTATCAGAGGACAATACGAACGTGACCAATTGTTATTGGGACAATATGATCAAAGGGTTCAAGCTTTAGAAGCTGAAATCCAAAACACCACACAATCAGCTACTCAACAGCTAGGTGCTAAGGATGAATTAGTCAATAGTTTACAAGAGCAATTAGAAATCTGGAAAAGTAAATATGAATCATTGGCCAAATTATACTCTCAATTGAGACAAGAACATTTGAACTTATTAAACAAATTTAAAAAATTACAACAAAAAGCTGCATCTGCTCAAGAGGCTATTGATCGCCGTGAAAAACTAGAAAAGGATCTAAAAGCTAAGAACATCGAATTAGCAGGATTGATTAGAGAACGTGATAGGGCTAGATTGGATCTAGATAAAGTCAAAGGTGGTAAAGACGGTGAAATTGACAAGTTGGAGTTACAAATCAGAGATCTAACTTTGAAATTAGATGATTCAGAAAGATCTCAATCTTCAAACTTATCATCCATTTTCGCTAGTCATAAAAAGGAAATTGAAACTTTAAAAAGCCAATTAGAAACCCAATCACGCTCTTTGAATCCAGACTTGGAAAATCAATTGAGAGAGAAAGAGGAAGAACTTGAAATTGTGCAACAAACCATGGATGATGCACTACAAGAATTGGCAAGAGTTCAACAAGAAAATGATACTGCCATAGATGAACAGATTGATGAAGTTTTGACTGATCATTTATCGAAATTGAAGTCATTGGTGGATGCAATCTTACAAAGTGGTGTCAAAAGAATTCAAGATTCTGTTTATGAATTAGACTCGCCAATGCAAGCTGGTAATCAAAACTCATCACCAGAATATTTGTTATCAGTCATCGAAAAAGCTTCATCATCTGCAACCGATTTTGCAAATTCTTTCAACGATTTCATTGCTGACGGACCAAATGGTAATCATTCCGCCATCATTCAATCAATCAACGACTTCTCATCTGCTGTATCAGATGTGCTATTGAATGCCAAAGGTATTGTCAGATTAGTTAAGAGTGATCACGAAGCTGATACATTGATCGCTTCTTCAAGAGATACTGCACATGAATCAGAAAGCTTTTTCCAATCATTGTTATCCACCCGCTTACAAGGTACTGAAGAGGAAAAAACTGAGAGTGTTATTGTCGGTAACTTGAATGTTCAAGAGAAATTACAGTATTTGAGTACGTTAGTCGAAGAATTAGCACCAAGATCTGTCATTACAAACACCGCTGGTGATTTAGGTGAAGTTGTTGACAACGAGTTAAGCTCTGCTGCAAAAGCTATTTCAGCTGCTTCATCGCATCTATCATCATTGTTGAATAAACCACAAGATCCATCATTGTCACAAATCGATTTTGAAATCAACAAAGCTATTTTATCAGCAGCTATTGCTGTTACTAATGCCATTGCAGCTTTGATTAAAGCCGCTATTGATACTCAAGAGGAGATTGTCTCACAAAACAAAGGTTCAGGTACTCGTGCTCAATATTATAAGAAACACAATAGATGGACTGAAGGTTTGATTTCAGCTGCAAAGGCAGTTGCAGGATCTACAAAGATTTTAATTGAAACCGCTGATGGTGTGTTAAGTAACAAGAATTCACATGAACAATTAATTGTGGCATCAAATGAAGTTGCTGCTTCTACCGCTCAATTAGTCGCTGCTTCAAGAGTTAAAGCTACATTCATGTCCAAAACTCAAGAGAAATTGGAGGTTGCGAGTAAGACAGTTACATCTGCTTGTAGAGAACTTGTAAATCAAGTTCAAGATATTTTATCTAAAAGAACAAATGGTGGTGATGCAGAAGTTGATTATTCAAAATTATCAAATCATGAAAATAAAACTGTGGAAATGGAACAACAAGTTGAAATATTGAAACTAGAAAATGCATTGAATGCCGCTAGAAAAAGATTAGGTGAAATAAGAAAATTCAGCTACAGGGATGGTGATAGCGACGAAGAGTAATTAAGTGTTCATCATTAGTTTATATCCAATTCAAAAGTGTCGTGAGTTAAGTCGTTAAATGTGTTTTTAGTGATAATCATGCTGTTTGTCCGTAGATGTAAAGTTCTGTTGGTTTCTTTCTAAGCTTTCAATGAATGGGTCGATAGCTATCGACGATCTGTTGGATCCAGCGATGTCATCGAGCTCAAGGCCTGATATATTCATGAAGTTGCTGGAATCTGACATATCGTTCAAAGTTCTTGAAGTTGCAGAGGACGTGATTTGCGTGTCAAAATAATCAAAGTAAATATCTTGAACTCTTCTCCCACTTTTGATGTTCTGTCTCCATTCTCGCTCTTCCTTGTCCTTCTCTGACACTGAGCCAGAACTCTTTAACAGCCAGTCAACAAAAGGGACCTTTACTGAGTCCCTCATTTGATTGTTGTATTCAGCTGCGAATCTTTTCCATGTAATCTGCGAGTTATCGTTCGCCCATGCCTTTGCTAAACAGGCTGACAGATCTCTCTGGTTATCAGTGCTGTTTATATCTCGAGAATGAAATGCCCGGTACGCCATAAAACCATTCAGTTTTGTAACTTTTCGTACTTGGTTAGAATTCAAGCTTGCTGGCTTATTTCTGTTTCGCTTGGCCATTCTCTTTTTGTCTGCGGCTTCTGTTGATGGTTGTGACCGTAAGTTGTTTAGATATTCTTGAAGCTCCGACGTTGGTTGAGGAATATCCGGCATCTTGGAGAGGGAAAAGACTTGCTGCTCGCTCGATTCGAGTGACGGTGAGCTCACCCTTGAGTTTGGATTGTTTTTGGTATCATTGCAGCGTTTCAAGGACTGTACCCTAACATCATCAAATCGAAGGACTGACATTATTCCATCTGGTTTACTTTTAGATTTTTTTCTGTTGGCCGCCGGCTTCTTAACTTTGGAGCTGGACATCCTGTTGAATGTGTCTCTGGCTCGAAACAAGCTGTTTTATATCGACGTAGTCTCCCTTTGGCATCTAAAACAAGATTGTTAGCGTTCCCTAAGTTTCAAAAAAATGCGCTTTAAGAAAAATATTCTATATCTCGGTGAAACAAAAAGTACAAAGTTGTAGCCTCATTTAAACGACTGAGCATATTCGCGGTTTTGTTTTCATTTCATGTGGCATTTGGCATTACAATATGTATATGCACAAAAATTGAAATAATTCAAACATAGGTACATAATGTATCTAAGCCGATATATGTTACTGTGAACAGCGATTTGATCCCTACTTAAGACCAAATCTACTGAATATTGTTGGACAGGGCTGTCTTTATCGACAAAAATCATATCGCGGCCAATCGCTAATCGCCAATCAAGAACAACGTTTTCTTCAATATCTATATATGTGATGCCCCATCACTGAATACTTTGAAACACTTCAGCTGTTTACTGTCTATGTACATTACCTCACATTTAAAAAAGCAAAAATTAACATTTTCCATTACCTAATTTGTCCGTGTCATTATATATAATGTTATCATTAGCCAGTGAGTTGACACTCATAGAGTCCGGTCTTCCAGAACCATTTGTTTGTGTAAATCTAGCTATTGTTGTTATTGTGTCCTTATTTAAGAATCTTGCCTAAGAAAGGCAGCAGTATGTTGATTAACAAGACTGCACTTTAATGTTGTTGTCTAGAATTTAAGTCAAAAAAGAAAACTCTTGATTTTAGGATGAGTCTAACAAAGCTGATAATTCGTCCGAAACCGAATCGCTCTTTTCTTTTCGTCTTCATAAGTTAGTAAATGATTTGAAGAATGAATATTTCATGATTCTTACCTTCTATTTGAGATCCTAGAACTGAGGTTAGTATATCAGGCAAAAAAGGTAATCATAAAATCACGTATCACTTACCAATTTTTTATCTGTACTTTTGTTAGCCCAGTGGAATTTTGTAGCAAATCTAATGTTTCTTCTTTCAGATATGGCTTATCATTATGCTTGATGTACCTAAATGTGGTGTTAGTAAATAACATTTCCAGTTAATTGATTGCAACCTACCACTCTTCTAAAGCGCCAACCTTACCCCTCTCAAATCGACGACGTTTTTGACTTGAGATGAATTCCCCAGTTTCTGAGGTCATCATGCTAGGTGTCATAACATTGAAAACTATATTTCCCGCCCTTGTCCCTTCAAGTTTTGACTTATACGATGCAACAGCATCCGAAATACACCTTCTCTCCTTGAGAAGTAAAATAACTTCTTTTCCAATTTCAGCTATCTCTGCAATATAATGATCGTAAGGTTTCAGATGAGTTCGTGGTATTTGTTTTAGTTCATCCAGGTTCTTTTTTGTCAGTAATGATTTTTTAAATGATATCGTTCGCATACTTACAGAAAGGCCGACTGATACCTCTCCTCTGATTTTTGGAAAGTTGATATCTGTTTTTGTTTCGAGGGTATCAAGAACGTGAACAAGAGCGTCCCTTGTGTGGTTGAGCCTAAATTTGTTAGTATTTGTATCTTCAAAAGTTCATCGATCAACGTACTTCTGTTGCACTTCCTTTTCGCTAATTGTCTTCCCGTTGGACTCAGTTAAAAGGGAAGAAATCGAACACTTATCATGAACACTTGTCGGTGAGCTCTCCATGGTGGCTGATAGTTCAATTTTCTCAAAATGCACTGAAATCTCTTTTAGGCTTTTATATATATATATGATCAACCCAATGCATCGAGTTTCAAAGATGTATCAAAATCTTAGAATTCACGTCCTTTGAGTTGCACGGTAAATATAGAAAATTAAATATTTTACCCGTGTGATTTTGACAGATTTTGGAAGAAAAAGCTTATTGTACGGATTTCACAGTTCACTATAATAGACAATTACAAGTAATTGAATATGAAAAAAGTATCTCCAGAAAGGTTTTGATGATTGATTAACTCGACTAGAGAGAATGATACGCTGGTTTCGTATGCTATATCAGAATGGTCGGCATTGGGAAATACTTGTTTAAAGATCTTTTCTAGCTCGCTTTCAGCTAGTGCGTAGTGCGAACTTCGAAGTGTCATTGTTCACAGTTCACATTTGGGATATGAGGGCTTCTTTCGAACTCGAACATCTATAATCATTTATGCTTCCAAGAGTAGATTTACTTTGTCGTCGTAATATAACATAAAAGCGTATTAAGCCCGCGTAATATATATTGGTGACTGGTGACTCTCCATTTTCCACATTTGTGAACTCAAGTCGGAGGTCATGATTGAACTCATTTCTATAATTGGTGCCATAATGCACATCTGTAAAGATCACCACGAATCATGACAGTCACATCATGGACGTTGAAAACATTTCTGATGAGATCAAAAGCAGAATTATAGCTGCACAAACAGCATTGTGGCTTCGGAGCACTCCCTGTAATTAACCTCTATTTTCATTATTGTGATTTCGAACTTGAGAAGTTTGAAAACGACCCTGTACGATTCTGTGGTTACTTGGGTTTCCCAGTTATTAGCTGTACATATCATAGACCAGTAATGATATGGATTATAAGCCGTATGTGCTGTATGCTAATCACAAAACTTCGGCATCCAGATCTGATTCATTCCCATCACCATCAATTACAGCTAATTAAAATCTCGATCCGACCACCGGGACTTTAAACTTTAAACGTGGAAATCTCCTCCTAATTTTTCCGAATTCGTACGGAAGACGTTCTTAGTCAGCACACGCCCACAATAATAAACTTCACACCTTTTGGATGAAAAAATAGAGATAAAAATATATATCAATCTTTTGCTACTTTTAACAATCCATTGAGATATTATTTTAAAACAGTTGAAACAATCAACAGATCGGATTTATTTATTTATTGCATTCATATACATCAACGATTTCATCACATTGATTCTATATATCCTTATCAATTCATACATTCTCAAGTACGGCTAAATCCACTCAATATGTCCAAGATTGTACAAATTCAAAATCAACAACTTGATGTAAAAGAACCATCCAAATCAAAGATTAATCTAAAACTTGATGAGAAACCTAAAGAAAAATGGCCATTCTGGTATGGTGGATTTGGTGGTGGTGTTGCATGTTGTTTTACACATCCTTTAGATCTTGCTAAAGTTAGATTACAAACTGCATCAATTCCCAAACCAACATTATTTCAAATGGCTGGATCTATTTGGAAAACTGATGGTATAACAGGTATTTATTCTGGATTAAGTGCAGGTTTATTAAGACAAGCTACTTATTCATTAACAAGATTTGGTGTTTATGAATATTTAAAAGAAAATTATGTCCCACAAAATAAACAAAGTTCAATGGCTTATTTATTACCAATCTCAATGATTAGTGGTGGTGTTGGTGGTATTGTGGGGAATCCTTCAGATATTGTCAATATAAGAATGCAAAATGATACTGGTTTACCATTAGAAAAAAGAAGAAATTATAAACATGCTATTGATGGTGTTGTACAAATTATTAAAAATGAAGGTATAACAAGTTTATTTAGAGGATTAGGTACAAATCTTGTTCGTGGTGTATTAATGACTTCATCACAAGTTGTAACTTATGATGTTTCTAAAAATATCTTGATTCAAAATTTATCAATGGATAAAGATTCTAAATTTACATTCTTTACAGCTTCATTAATTGCAGGACTTGCTGCTACTACAATTTGTTCTCCTGCTGATGTCCTCAAAACAAGAATTATGAATGCTCATCATGGGAATAATGAAAGTGTGGTGAAAATCTTAACAACTGCATTCAAAAATGAAGGTCCAAGTTTCATGTTTAGAGGTTGGGTCCCAAGTTTTGTAAGATTAGGTCCAAATACAATTATAACATTCTTGGTTGTGGAACAACTAAGAAAATTCAGAATTGGTCTATAGCGCTACTTCTATAATACATTAATATTATCTAATATTTCATAAATCGTTAATAAATTGAATATGTAAGTTTGCTAATTATATAACACCAATCTTCTTTAATACATCATCTGTACTTTCCCTCTTCCAATCAACACTCTCTAAGATCAATTGAATATCACTGATTTGCATATTAAAGTTAATTTCATTCTTCTTATTCAAGATCAATCCCATGATAATTTGTTGAAGTGGTAAACAACTAAAACTGAAATTTTCAAATTGTAAATATTCAGTGGCTTTTATTCCCATTGGTTTTTTGAAAAATTCAACCAACTCTAGTAAACTTGGATTCCTAATCTCAACATTCGTCAAAAATTGTAACAAAATTGAATTGAACTCTTGGAACCCTTCATTGATTAACATGATACAGTTGATGATGAATAAATCAATAACAAACTCATCAATAAAAAACATTGAGCCAGAATTACCTGTAAATTGAAAATAATCACGACACTTTGTAATGAATCTTTCGAAGCAATTTTTCATTGAGATTAATACATTTTGATTCGAATTAAATCTTTGGACATTATGCTGAAATAGAGATTGTTGACTCAAAGAATGATGTAACGAAGCTCCACTGGATTGATCCCCATTGATGAATTGCAAATTGAGCTTTAACAAGTTTTGAAGGTTGCCAATACTGGACACAGTATCTTGGATTGATCCAGTACTACCATCATAATCATCAAATGAGCTGAAAAGCTTAATATAAGAATCAATAAATTTCAAGTTTTCATCCTTGTCGAATGAAATTTTCTTTCTGTTTGAGTTTATATTCTTTTCAATGAAAGTGATAAAATTTTTCAAAATTTGGAAATGTTCATCAATACCATAAAGTACAACGTTCAAAAACAACGTTGAGATAAGTTTCTTCAAATGAAATTCAGAGTTGAAGATTTCCACACCGATCAAATCTTTCAACTGATCTTTTTGAAAAGCCAAATGGTAACCTGGAATTGAATTGATTAAGAAACTTGAATAAGTGGAAGAGTTTGAAGCCTTATTTTGATTTTCGATGATTTGATAATAAGAATTCAAATAGTCACTCAAAAATAAGTTATAGTTCAACGTGTTTATTGAAGACCCCGTTTGTCCATGCTGCAAATTAGGCGACGATGCTGTTGCTGTGACTGGTGACGAATATAGATCAGAATAGAAAAAACCCACTAAGATAACCAACAAAAACTTGTTCTCCTTGTATAGAGCTTCAACTGAAAAATCCAAATCAAAAAACTGATGGTGTTGATTGTTTTTAAACCCAGGTGTTTTATTGTTCATTATATTTCTCGTTTCGTTATCTCTAAGCGTGTCAAAACCAGAACCGATTTGACAGAAATCACCTTGCATGATACAATCAGCTTGATCATCCGGAAAAACATGACCTTTTGAGAAAAAACGGTCATCGGTTTTATCCAAAGTGTTGTTCAATACCGATACAGGTGAATCAATTGAAGAATTGTCATCGTCTGTGAACGAATCGATATCCATGGATTTCATTGACGATGATGATGTCGATGAAACGCTGCGCTCATCTTCGCTTAATGAAGCTGGTGAAGCCGGTGATAAAGATGCAATTTTGGTGGTTTGATATAGATATGAAAGTCTGGAAGATACACCATTCAATTTTTGTTGAAAATCGTCAATTGATATCACTCTGTTATTGATGATCAAATTTTGATCATCCAGAAGATTGATTGAAATGAAGGAGCCATCAGATAGCTTGATCAGATTGTGTGAATTCTTGTTTGTTTCCTCTGAATCATCTTCACAATCATCATTTGTATCCATTGTAGCTTGTCTCTTCAGTTTCCAATCCTCGAAGCTTTCAATTTTAATGTCCAATTCTGAGGAGATCTTGGTATAATAGTCTTCCAAAACCTCGTAATTCTTTTTGATGTTCTGAACTTGACCAACTAGATTTTTCAAGTTATCAGATCTTTGAGGAGGTAAAACGTAATCTATTTTGCATTGGATTCCTTTCTTAGCACAAGATGAACATGGATTTGGAGCTTGACTCGAAGCATCACATTTTGTCTTGTGTTTTCTGCATCTTATACAAGATTTCAAGATCTTTGGCTTAGGCAATGAAGTTGATGTAGTGGATAATGATGGAGATAATGGATCTGTGGTCAATGGCATGAATAAGCTTGTAGAATTCGATAAATGTAATGTATCAATGAGTGAATTGGACTGATCTAGAGGTGATGATGAAGAAGAAAGAGTTGAAAATGAAGGTGAATTTAAATTCGTATTTGATCTAGTCTGACCAGTGGAAATTTTAACTGAATTGGAAGCGGCGTGATCATTATTGTTAGCGCTGGCGGTATGAGCCGCACGCTTCGGTTTTGCGACTCTATAGTTGAGCTTGTGCGATTGATGAGATTCACTCTTTGGCTGAATCAAAACTTCTTTCTTAGTCATGATCTTTGTTCAATAAATATAGTTTATAGTATAGTAATAAATCAAATTTAGATTCCAAGAATCCTAATATACCATTGCAGCAGTGTATGCCCAATAGAATAAATATAATAAATAGAATGCAGCCAGTGCAATGGAGTCTCTATGGTGTGATGAAGAGATCGTGATCTACCTGATAGTATGAGGTTCTGCTTTTTGTTGTGCGTTGTGCTTTTGCCGCCATGTAAAGAGTCTTTCAAAAGCATTAGAACCAGGATTACGCTCAAAGGGGATCTCTGTGTATAAATACTTGAAATCTAGCATTTAGAGTTTTGGGAAGAATTAGGCGCCAGGCAAGTTTATCGAATTTCGCGGAGGAGCTCATGAAGGAACAACCGTGTTTGTGCTTTTGTGTGTTTGTGCCTAGTTGGGCCCAGTATGAGCTGAATTACAATTTGGCGTCTTGTTATTGGCTGGCAAAATGCCCCATGTCTCATGTACTCCTTATTTCACGGGCTCCTATACATCTTGCTACATGAGAATTTAGCTGTGATTTTTATGCCTCGAGAAAAAGTTTTCAACAGCAAATATGGGGGAGCTCACAATTCCGAGTATGGAATAATTAGACGTCAAGAAACAGGCTACAAGCTACAAGCTACAAGAGCCTAGAGCTGGGATTGAATTGGATCAATAGGAAACTACCATCAAGCAATCAACACTCAACTCGTATGATCGTAACACACAAGGCCACAAAACATTGTGTAGTTCTTGTCACTGTTGCTATCGTTTACTGTTTACTCTTTGTACATCAAACTGGTTTTAATATCGCATTATTCTTGGAACTGAGTGCCGTGTTGTCATAATTAAAACTTCAAATTCTCTATTGTTTCTTTCCAAAAATCTGGTTGCGGTCTCCGAGTTTTCTCTGCACAATTTAAGATCAAACTCCACGGCAAAAGGCAAAAGCTAAACCCAATTAGGCTTCCTGTAATTCCGATTATCGCTTAAGGTAATGTTTTGTCTCTCCTATAATTAGCTACCATAGTTCTGTTGAAACGATAGATCTGGGGAGCTCAGGCATCAAGATGAAGAGCCATAGGGAGGTTGAAGGTTGAAGCTTACAGTTTGAGGGCTACTTGAAGAATAGTTGGATTTGCTAGTGTCTTTTGGACACCAAAGTTTACCTTATGATTAATCTTCAATATAAGCCCGTAGATATCAGCAATTCTAACAGCTTTCCAGCGTGGAATCCCTAATGGAAAAATAGTTCCCAGTTCCCAGGGCCAATTGATCCTTTTCGGGCGGGCATCAAAATGATTGTACCGTCTCTTCTTAACCGTATGTATGCGGTACACTGAAATTTTAGTGGCGCGTACTTGAAGATATTTCCCGTGTTTAGCGTAGATTTGATAATTGTTCAGGATTCCGAATCTATGAATGAAAGCATAACCTTGTTGACTACTTTTGTATTAATGGATAATGATCTTATCATCACAATGATGTATTTTACCCCATACAATTGTATTATTGAAATGCAATGTCAATTGTGGGTTTGGATCATCGGGTGTAATTGGCTGGGCTAGCTTTGTGATGATTAAAAAAAGGTGTGAAAACTTGTCAAATTTGAATCATTTCAAAATTTCTGGGGTTGTACAATGAACTGACCAGTGACCAGCCTGACAGCATAAAGACAATCCAGTTATTCTTTAATTAGAGAGATTGATCTTTGTTCACTCATCTTTTCTCAAATAACCATTGAGGTTACACGTTGGAATTTCATCAATTTGGATCTACACCCCTGGTTCACACAATTTGAACTTTGAAATTCTAGCCTCGAGCCTCAATTAAAGCACGTTTTGATACCTTTCAGGTGATGTATGTTGTTAAAAAGAACATCATCATTTTCCTAATTCATTCGTCCCTCTTGTTGTTGTTTTCTTGTTTGAATCGAGATTCTGGATTCAATTTTACCTAACGCACATCTCATCAAATAAATTCAACACACTTTATCTGAAAGTGACAAGCTTCATATAGATGAGCTCTCAAAATTGAATACTACAACATTCAGTATACCCCTTTCATCTTAATTCTCGAAGTCTCTCGAATGGCTATCCTTAGAGTTAACCATCTAAATACATTTCAGTTGTGAATCTACATTTCTAATTGCTATCTTGAAGAAGTTAAAGTCTCTCAAGAGATTTAAATTCAATCTTTCCAATTCCACCATCCTTTTGAAAGAAAGTTAAGCTTCCCAATTTTTTCTTATGTTAACTGTCGTAGTACTATCGATAAAACATGTTTTTTTGATCTGTGTCAAATACATAGTTGATAAGCTGCAAACTTCAAAGTGCAAACTTACAAATTTCAGTCAATTTTCAAAGTGACAATATTTAAAAATCAAAATTTAGCTGTCAATCGCACATCTCAAAGTCTGGAACTTTGGTTGATAGTTTGTTATTAATACCAGTTTGATTTACTTGTAACGTTTGAGACCATTTGTATCGAGTTTGATATTTTGGTCTCCAAGTTATTTCACGAGAATGAAGTATACAGCTAAATCGTTAAAATTTCGGTATAAAAAGTCAATTGTACAAGTGATTACTCGGATATTACGCTAGTATCGGTTTTCGGACTTATGCTGACTAAGCTTGGTAATATCGAAATTTATTATTACTTTGATATATCATTCAAAACTTGATAAATCAGTGATTTGAAGCTTAGATAATAGTAATTCAAAGTTTTTAAAAATATTCATGGTCCTATGTAAGCTGAATTCGACAATTTTTTTCAAAATTTTTAAAATTTTTTTCAATTTTGATGTTAAAATAAAATTATCAAGATATGTAAACTTTTGAATTTAAAAAACTTCAAAATTTTTAGTCGTTATTTACCTTATTTGAAAGCTCAAAACTCAACATTCAATCAAAACAAGCAACCTTCAATTAATTTGAGGGATATATTTAAGCTCGTAACCTGATTTAAAGTTTGAAAGAACAAGATCATTTTCGGATTTAATAAAATCCTAAACGTACACAATTAGACCCAATGTAGAAATTTCAAAGTTAAATCCGGTAATTTTGACATAATGATAATGTAAAGCGTTCTAATTTAGAAATAAAGTTTAAGATGAAATTGATCTAGTTTCATGGACTACTATGAACATTGATAAAGCTCTCATACAATTAAAGTTAAACAAATCAAATAAATATTAACAGTTGGTACAGGAATTTTCACAATTGGGGGCACAATGCTTGGTTCTAGTACCTTTGTTTCCTACTTAACTCTTCAATTCGATAGCCATAATCCACCGATTAAAAGAAACTCAAGACATTTAACGCATATTGGAAGGTAAACATAAAGCTTAGGGGTCCCTTTTTTTCCAATTCATTTTAAAACTATTTAAACCGCTGTGAAGAATGTTTGAAAACAAATTGATTGAATAGCCTTCTCTGTATTGACTCAAAGGTATAAAACAAACACTTCATTTATCCAGCTAATACAATAATAATGCTTTCATTTAATTTCATTAACCAACTGTTCGTTACCTTCTTGGCATTGACTTGTACTCAAGCCATCCCATTAGCTGATAGATCACAAGCTGCAAGTGGTCAAACTGAGAGATTTGGTTTAATTGCAATCCGTTCTGGTTCACCATTACAATATCAAACTGTTGTTGTTTCTCATGGCGAATTGTTTCTTGGTGGTAACTCTTCTGATCCATACACTTTTTACGGTATATTGGAATGGGATGGTGCTGTCGAAGTTGTTTCTGATCCTTCGAGATTCCAACCACAAGGTGCTTCAAACAAATTATACTTGAGTGTTGCTAACACCACTTCCTTAATCACTTCACCAAAAAGGGATACCTCATTTTCTTCAGTTGGTGGTCATTTGGCTTATAAAGGCGTGGATGGTGTTTCAGCTGTTCCTGATAACAGATTTGGTTATCAATACAGTCTTAAAACAACTGGCGGCGAGGGTTCAGTTGGGATCGCATTGAGAACAGTTACCCAAAGTGGTGGTACCTTGGGTGACTACCCATAAGTTATGAGATTGCTGACCTCATGATGATAGTCTGTAATTTCACAGATTTTATCCATATTTTTGAATATAAATGTGTTTCAACCAGAATGTCCTTTTTTATAACTTTTTTTTTAAAACCTATTCCCTGGCTGTTCTATGATCTTGAATCCATCCTTAATATAATAATATCACCTTAATCAAGTGGTTCATTGTAGTAAAGCTAAACCACCATCACAATTCAGACAGTGTTTCTCTATACGGATACCTTTGCTTCTAGACATTAGCATCATTGAAGCGAATTAGAGAATCAGCACTTGACTCAAGAAGTCACAAATCAAACAGATGAACAAACAATAAATCATTGTGAAATTTAATCTGTTAAAACATAGCGGATATATACCCCAAAAAAGATTACTTAGAGTTCCTGAGAAATGTTGGAGCTATTGGTGTTTTAATCTTCAAAGGCGTCTCTTGAGTAAGTCTAATTTTTGCTTTGTTGATGAATGATAGACATTGTGGAAAGCTGTGTGATTCGATAATTGTGTGGTAATGCAAATTCAAAATGACTTATCCAGAATTCAGGGTCTGTCTGATCCACTGATATCGTATAAACCCTGTATCACTTGAGTTGGGGCATTTCAAATTTAATCAACCCAGACTAATCAAGTTTTGTATACGATGGTATGGTCTGTTCAGAGTTCACAACCATCGAGATATGATCTAGGTGTGAATTTATCAATAATTTAAAGCACCCAATGTCTGTGCAGCTTTGCTATCATATTAAAGCATTATAGAAAATCTTTGTCGTAATCATATTCCCAAGAAACAGAGTTAACATCCAAGGGACCATAAGCAGATCCAATTTAGATCGTCAAACATGATGGCCAAGATTATGGAAATAATGCTCATCATGAGAAGAACACCACCTGGCCATGTATTGATGTGCTTAGACAGCTCTCACCTTTTTGTCACTGATTATTGAACTAAAACGTGTGTTAACAATTGAAGTGTGAGACAGACACAAACAGTTCACTCTAATCGAAGGCAAAAGGGTACTATCTTCTCAGGCGTATCTATAAGCATTAAATGACAACTGCAAGGTGCTTGTAGAGACATGTTAGTACCTGGATGTTGACCAGGTTGTAATTGTAACTTCCCCATTTCGTCGATACTGTGAATCCATCCAAACCATGAGCCATGAGCTGAGGCTACCAATGGTCCAGCTCTAGAGCTCACATACAACCTTAAACATATCTCAGCGCATCCATATCCACTCCCACTTCAATTGAGTTCGAGGTGCACATGATGAACTTCGTTGCTTATTGATATCTAGGTCAAGCATCAAACCCAGAGTCTAGCTCACCACAATCGCCACCACAGAGGTTCCAGAAACAGCTTCACACTTCAGTATCAGCCCATACATGTCCATCAACAGCTAACCAGCGATCTTTCTTCAAAATTGACACAAAACCAGATAAATCACCAAAGGACATTTCCCAAAAAGTTCGGGACCTGGAACCACAAAGTGGCCCGCCGATATCCGATCGCCGAGATCAACGCATTCCAGGACTCAAACTTTGAGATCTTGAATCTAGAGATCTAGAGCAGCATTATTTGCCAATTCTGGCACATTATTAGCTCATCAGGTACCTTTGATTGACCAAGATCTGGTGAAAGCTCTGGAAAGCACGTTCTGGGCTCGTCAAAGGAACATGGACAGCACTTATAAGCAAAGCCGTTTAGATCCCTTATACGTTTATGCTGCGTGGGTTATTCGAGGCACAAGGGATTATCAGCTGGGGATGTTACTACAGGAGATTGATACAAACCCTTTCAATTTTAAGGCAGTGAGGATCTTTAACACTCCATACTTTTTTTAGTTCAAGCAATACTAGTTAGCCTTTGCTGATATGCAAAGTCTCACGAATCCATATTGAATTCATTCGTAGCCAACTCGATTAAGCCATGTTGAGCGGAAAAACCTCAAACTTCACGTCAGTTTTCTGAGACTGAAGTGTTTAAGAAAGTGTGCTATACCCAATAGGCCTTAGCTGTTCTAGTTGATCGTGTGACTCAAAAATTATAATCGCAGAGGGATATTCTAACGTACGGAAATTGTAGCGTATTCTTAGACACATTCTTGCATAAGATTATTGTTTAAAGAAAGCGTTGATCTTTTTGAGATGTGAATAAGGGAAATAATACCCAGACGGTCCCATCCACACTAGCGTATCTTTGATCTCAAAATCATATCATAGGCTGTGAATATATCAAAGGGCTAGCCTATAAGGTATACCAATCCGAATGCTGAATTGCTACATGTTCATCAGTTTTAAACTATTGAAAGTTATGCAAAGTTCATCAATTAATTGCATGATTGAACTATCAGATCTAGCCCTGAGCTTCTCGTTCATTTGAGGTCCATCTTCATATAATCATGTCCACTTTTATGTATGTATGTGAAAAGTTATAAAATCAACATCCTCCACCCACCGGATTTTTGAGGATCTACAATGCAGTGGGTTCACCTCTACATTGTTCTGGACCTTGCAGTCAAACACATTTCTTTATCATAATTGAGTTTCAATTGTAGAGCAATAATTATTCACATCAACCCATGAACCCATCAGCTGGACCACTTATGAACATAAACACTCGTGTATTGCGTGAAAAAGGTAATATTCCAAGGCCCTTTGGACGAAAGTTTGTAGACATATTTCACCAAACTAGTCGTATGTTCAGATCTAGCATCTAGAAATTAAAAGTTGGACTGGATGCATCTCTGCAACACTTTGTCGTGCATTGATATGTACCCACGATCGTTGATCGGTATGAATACTGTAATATCAAGCAATAGAAGGTCAAATTGATGCATTCTATATCATGGCAGGAAGTAGAAAGATGCACCACAGTTTTACTGCATTCAAAAGTTTTAAAACTAGACCATCAAACTTTTCAATCAACTATAAATTTAACTCAATATCCACCCTTTTGAATTAAAAAATTAGTTATTTGAATCATTATCAGTTCTCTGAATAAACTTCAATCACTTAAAACAAAAAAAAACACAACTAATTAACAATGGTCGCAATCAACAATGTCTTAGCTTTAGCTTCAATCGCTGCTTTAACTTCAGCCGCTGCTATTCCAGGTAATGGTAATGGTAATGTTGGTAACGGTAATGGTAATGGTAATTATGGTGACAACAATGGTAACGGTAACACTGGTGACAGCAATGGTAGTGGAAACACTGGTAATAACAACGGTGGTGGAAACACTGGTAATAGTAATGGTAGTGGAAACAGTGGTGACAGTAATGGTAGTGGTAATACTGGTAGCAACAACGGTGGTGGTAATACTGGTGACAAAAATGGAGGTGGTAATGTTGGTAGCAACAATGGTGGTGGAAACGTCGGTGACAACAATGGTAATGTTAACATTGGAAATGGTAATGGTAATGGCAATCAAGGTGATGATAATGGTGGTCATAACAGTGGTGATGACAATGGTAACAGTAATGCCGGTACCAGTAATGGTAACTATAACACCATTCCAACACCAGTTCCAACTGCTTCATCAGTCAGTACCACTGGTTCATCTGAGGTCCCATCTTCTTCAGCAATTCCATCTTCTTCAGCTCCAGTTCCTTCATCCTCTGTTGAATCTTCAGTTGCTCCACCAAGCTCATCTTTCTTCCCAAGTTCTTCATTCCCAACAGTTGGTCCAAGTTCTTCAGCAGAGTCATCATACTCAGAACCATCATGGTCCACTCCATCTTCAGCTCCATTCCCAAGTATCAATGCTTCAATCCCAGTTCCAACTTCTATTCAGGCAACTCATTCACTTCCAACTCATTCATTTGTTTTACCAACTCATTCATGGCCATCAGAGTTCCCAACATCTTGGCCAACTGAGTTCCATTCAGCTTTCACTGGTGGATGGCCAACTGCTTCTCCAACTGATGTTTCAGCCATTGAAGAACGTATTGATGAAATTTGGGCTGAAATTGGTGATAAATATAAACATCACAAAAAAGAACATCATTTCATCTATGGTCCAGGCGGTGCCATCAACTTATTCGCTGGTAACTGATTCTTTGGTCCTGCCCTTAGCTTGATGCTCAAATTTATATGTTTCAATTCGATACTCTCACTTTTTGTTTAACAAGAGAGCTCAATTTTGAATTCCACCTTTTTTGATATAGAGATGTTGTCTTGTTTTCGAGACCTTCATTGAGGAGATAATTCTAGATCCAATAGAGAATGAATGGTAACCCCTCCATTCTATATATACCTCATATCAACAATTTTTGCTATTTGATAAACAATTGTAGCTTCTCTCTTCAATTAGCGCTGCGATTATTGTGTTATTGGTTCTGATGATTGTTGTTGAAATCGATTTGGCTTCAAGTCAACATTTTCGCCGATGATTACATAATATATTATATAAAGTAATACTAATTGAACATCAAGCTGAGAATTGAATAAATTTGACTGCTTGTACTTGTTATTGTTCTAATTGACTGAAATCTAGACGGTAGTCATCTAATGTGATACTGAGGTCTTTTTGAAAACCTTCTACAAAATGATAATAAGGCATATAAATCGTTTTATAGGTGATATCTAATCAAGTATCTATAGTAATTGGTAATTGTAGAATATGGATCACAAGTTACTAGTCAACTCTCTAATAACATCATGAACAATAGTACGAGTCATTAGCTCATGAAGACCATGTGTTTCATCCACCACTTTTTCCTTCGAAGGAACGACACTTTGGGTATAATTAACCAATCTAATGATCAAATTTGGTTCCTTTTTTTCATCTGGTACAACTTCATACTCCAATCTGTGACCACCATTACCTCCCATGAAATCACTGCCAGTGGCAACATCATAAAATCCACCGTTGGTACGTTTACCATAGTCTATAACGTTGAATAGACCATAGACGACAGTGGTACTTGGTAAGAGACTTTGACTTTGAGTAATGGCATCAGCGTTCCAAACATAATTGACTTTTTTCGAATCAGGAAGATGAGTAATTTCAAAAACACCTTTTGGTAGCTTGGACTTGTCTAATTTTTTCAATTCAGGTTCAAAAGCCGTGAAACCTGCAATTCTATTGTATGGACTTTTACTCTTGTAATATGAACTCACCAAGAATCTATGAAACCATAGAGTAGGACCTAAGAAAAACCCCTTTTCAAAAGCTTTCAAAATCTTATCATTTGTATCGTATTTCTGCAAAATCTTCTTTGTAGTCTCAGCATCTAATCTTTGTTCATAGAAATCATACAATGGAACATTTTTATTTGGATTTGACACTTTTTGAGCTAATGAATCGTTAAAGTTATCATTTGTACCGAAAACAGCATTTTTGGCCTTTTGGAAAGTTGAATATTTAGCTCTGTCGTATGGATTGGCTTCGATGTAATCTCCCTGGTAAATAGTATTCTTCAAATAATACCCAGCTGCTAATGCTGGAATTGATATTACTAATGTGGCTTTAGAAAGACGACCCATTGTTCTTGGAATATATATCAAGTTGGTAGTGAATAATGTAGCTTTGTCAGTTGAAATAGAGGGAAATTGAATGGATGTTTAAGAATAAATCACCTCTTTATCTAGAAACAATTATGGGTGAAAAGTGGGAGAATCCTTAACTTTCACACGATCGACATATCCTAAAAAAACTAATGTCCGCACTTGAAGAAAGTGTGAATTCAGCTTGAAACCTGGAGAACAGAATATAGAACTGCAAATGCTGGGGAAACTGGAGAATATAAGCTAATATCATTTACATAAATGGATTAAGTAACACTTTATTCTAGTCTTTTTAATGTAATATAGTCTACAATTCCATTAATGTCCAGAGTTTCCTGTTCTGGCCACGAGTTTTAGTCAAAATTATTTTACTATGTATATTACCCATGACACAAACGAATAAAGTGAGTAGTAGATCTAAAAAATTGGGCATTCAAAAACCAATGTCTTTACTAGCACAGGACTCCAATTTCCCTGCACATACTCTGAGAGGGCACACCAGTGCCATTACAGCTACAGAGTTTGTGAAAATACCCATCTTTTCAAGATCCAAAACGATAACTCTAGATACACAGAACAATCAATTGACCCTAAAGCCGTTTCTCTTATCAGCAGATGACACTGGTGGACTCAAACTTTGGGATCTTACAACGCTTAGAACTGTTAAAACTGTCGATGGTCATAATTCACAAGTTTTGACAATACGACAATTGGGTATAAAAGATGATAAATTTGATTCCAAATATTTTGGACTTGTATTGACACATGGTAGAGATCATATAATCAAGTTTTGGAAGTTATCCGATGATAAGGGAGGTATTGTTCTGGAGATAGTATATGAGCTTCCAGTCAATGCATTAAATTTTAGTAATGTTGATATACAAGATGATATTTTAGTGACGCCCAATACTCAAAATTCAAATGCATTTGATATTTATGATATAAGTTTCCTATCGAATGATAAATTGGATGATACAAGATTGAAAAGATTATTTGAAGCTGTTGATGTGTACAAATTTGCAGTGGATAGCAAATTCTCTGATTTTGATGAATTCAATGTACAAAGAGAAGAAGATGATATGGATGAGACCAACAGAACGGATAAATTTGGTATAATAATGAAACTGCTATACATCACCAAAGAGCGCCTTTTGATTGGGTACGAATCTGGTCATGTTGTCGATATAAAGCTTGACTATGCCAATAAAACAATAAGAATCATGGATATCATGAATCATCATTTTCCAAATCCTATACTTTCATTAACATTGAACAAAACTCATGACGTGGGTTTAAGTACATCTGTTGGCTCTAGTGTCTCAGTCCATAATATCACATCTTTAGAGAATTATCAAGTTAAACTAGATAAATTTGGTAAAATCTCAGGTCTAGCGGTATTTAATGATCGATATATTTTTTCATCATGGAATGGATTTATTAAATTTTATAAACTAGACCATACAAACAAATCATTAAAATACTTATCAAGTTTTAAAAAACCTAAAGGTCTTATCATTGGTGATCTAAATTTAGTGGGGAATATTAATAACGATTCAGAGACAATTGGAGAGAAAAAAATCACAGTGAAACCAACTTGTTTGGAAATTTATGAACAAAAACGTTTGGAAGAGACCATTCGTAAAGAATTAAATAGACGAGATGTTAAAATCATTGAAAATTCCTTATTAGCAGTCGGATATGATGATGGAACAATTACATTGTATAACAATATTTAAATAAGAAAAATCACTGTGATGATCTAAATTTAGCTCTATACAATGGACTTTGTGGGTATAACATGTAGTTGATTCATTGAGTTTTATCTTCAGTGACTGAAGATGACTCTTCTCCATCAGTAACAGGAAGAACCTCATTTTCTTCCTTAACTGGTTCTTCCTTTATTGATTCAACTGTAGGTTCCACTTCATTTAATTTGGGTTTTAATCCTTCTGATGAATCATTTTTAGTCTCCACATCAGACTCAACAAAACTATCATCTTGATCTTCATCATAATCTTCATTATTATCACTATGATCATCATTACTATTCAAAGTACCACCATTGGTTTTTTTACCTCTTCTTCTTCTACGTCTTCTTCTTTTACGTTTTGGAACATCAACAGCTGCATCCACAGTTGTTGATTCTTGATTGGAAGACGCATTTTCAACAGGTGTAGTTGGTGTATCAGGACTCTTTGGAATCACATTATTTTCAGAATTATTATCAAAATGTCTTGATTGTCTTCTATTTTGATAATTGTTTTTTGGCTTATTATCTTCAAAAATTCTTGATGAACGTCTTGAATCATTACGTGATATTGATGTATTTGAAGTGATTCTAGATTTTTGATCATTGTCATCAAATATTTTTGAAGAACGTCTTGAATCATAACTTGAAACTCTTGAATTTTGATAACTTTGATGATTTATTGAACTGTTACGTGAATGACTTTTATAACTTTTTGATCTGTTTAAATTTGTATTTGGCGTGACTCTATCTTTTAATGGTATGGATTTATTTAAATCCTTATCTAATGATAAAAATCTATCTTCCAAGCTTGGTACCCTTTCAGATGATGATGCTGATGGATATGTTGGAGATTTTGAACTAGTTTTTCTTTCAGATCTTTTTTTGATATTAATTTGCTGAGAAGGTGTTCTTTTATGGGTATTGTTGTTATTATTATTGCTAGTTGATGGAAGTTCAACTTCTTTTGGCTGTGCCTCTTCCTCTTTAAATGGATCAACTCTTGATTCATCACCTGCGAGATATGATTTCAGTAATTCCTCTTTATCAATCTCACATTTCTCAGCAATTTCGTGGAACAGCTCTTTAGACATTTCAACTAATTTAGATACATCACGATCATTTTTGTTATGATGCGATCTAATCTGATCAACTTTTTGATTTAATTTTGTATCTCTATCTTCATAAAGTTGTTCTAATTCTGCAGTTCTCAAATTCACAGATTTTAATGATCTACCTATAGTGGCATCACTTTTGACAATCAACGATATATTCTTGTTGATATGCTCTTCCTTCTTCTCAATAAAATCTCCAAGTTTTTCTTTCAACAATTTGATTTCCTTTGTGTAATAATCTCTATATTCTTTTTGACTCGTCACTATAGTATCGTATGCAATTTTCAATCTTTCGAATTCAGCAACAGAAGTTGCCTCACTGTCTTTTATCTTTTGACATCTAACTTCTAAAGCTTGAAATTTGAATTTTAAATCATCATTTGAACTTGAAGTATCATTTAATTGTGATTCTAAATCATTGATTCTTCTTTGCTTTCTTTGTAATAGAGAATTTACGGTTTCGTTCTCATGCTTTGAGTTTGACAGCTGTTCCATAAGCTGATCTCTTCTTTTCTTCACCAATTCATGTGATTTCTTAAGTTCATCGTTATTTGATTTCAATTTAACCATCTCCGATTTCAAATCATCGATTTCCTTATGTAATGATTCAATAACTCTGGTTGACGAGTATCCAGACTTCTTTGGACTGTTTACTCCAGATCCAGCAGATGGTATACCACTCTTGGATGGTGATATGTTGTGCTGGACCAGGGGTGTTCTTGATTTGGAAGGCGTTGAATCATATTCTTGTCGTGCGATCTTCTGATCATCTAGCACTGGGCTATTGAAATCTTGGTCCATGACGGGGTGGTTCTCTTTGTTATCCTCGAATATGGACATTGGATCCCACAAAGATCAACAACCTATAACACTTGAAGTTCAACGACTAATGTTCAGAGGGCAAACTACCGTTCTCTTTCAACGTCGATCGAGATTTGTAGGCTATAAAACGTCTTTTGCTGGCGGTGAAAAAGCACAGGTCTCTATCTCTCAGCAGGGCAGGTCTCTCTCCACAATATAACCACTATGAAAACAACAGCAGCGTTTTACCAGGGATTCCAGGGATCTGAAAGTACTGAAAAGCTGTTCAAAAGATCTGAATTCTAATCAAATCAGTTTTGGCCGGAATTCTCGTTTCTAGCTAACGCCAAAAAAAATTAAAAAAAAATCGTTTGTTTACATTCTCAAAGACACAATTTGCAAATGTGGCCGCTACCGATGAGTTTGTGCTAATAAGGGAATGTCAACTATGGAATTACGCTATCTTTGGCAGAAAGGCAGACTATTTAGCCCTGATGAGGAATGATGGTGGATAATTGTAGTTATTGTTCTCTCAATTGACCTTGGAAACTTTTAAAAACTGGTTCAGAAGCAGTAAAACTCACAGATCCACAATGAAGTCACCAACAAAGTACGAGAACATCAACATTAAACGTATGATAGGCCAGTTTGACAATGTCACAGCAAAGAAGCCGATAGATTTCAGCAGCTCATTGGATCAGGTTCTAGAGGGTGGAAAAGTCATCAAGAAAGAAGAAGAAGAAGAGCATACCACAAAGCATACACAGAATCCTACCCCAGATCAAGAGTTAACTCAAGAGAAAGAGTCAACTTCAAATCAAAGTCAGATTCAGCACATAAGTGCATCTCCAATATATGAGTCTACTCCAAACCAGATTGAAAATTCAGATAAAAGTTCACACAAGGAAACAATCTCTACACATGACTTCCTATCCAGCGAGATTGATGATCCAGATTATATCTATGATGAACCAACGAGGGAACCACCAGAGGAATATATGAGTAATTTTGCTATATTAGTGAACGATGATGATGAGAAAATTCCAATTGAACATTATGTTGAGGAATTTGACAAGATAAAGATCAAGAAGGAGTATGAAGATCAAGATCAAGAATCAATACCGTTCAGTCTCAAAGATAGATATTATGAGAATTCATTTGACCAGGATGATAATGATGATGATACAGATGGAAAAGGAAGAGCTTTTTTCAAATGTACAGTGCATATTGATGTCTTCACAGGGTATATTGGACTTCTTTTATTCTTCATAATGATTGTGATGAGATTTTTATGGATGTGGAAACAGAAGGAAGAAGTAAATTATTTACATTCTGAAGTTAAAGAATTATCAAATATTGTTAAATCATTAGAACTAAAATTTTCCAAACTTGATGTTACAGCTTCAAGTATAAATATCCCTATAAATTTTGGTAATACCAAATGACATATTCCCCTAATATTAATACACACTACAATCAAATAATTATCGTAAGACATGAAAAGATTAAATATTATACAAAATACAATGATTTGAAACATTAACCCATTCCAAATTGTTTCATCATTTGCTGTACTTGAGGATTATTCATAGCTTGTGACATATCTGGCATACCGCCACCACCACCACCCATCATCTTCATCATTTCACTCATATCTGGCATACCTCCAGCACCAGGACCTCCAGCTCCACCACCAAACATATTCATCATTTTATTCATCATTCCTGGATTTTGTTGTAATTGTTGTTGAGCTTTTTGTATCATTTGTGGTGTTGGTTTAAATCCACCTGGACCTCCCATACCTGGTAATCCTGGTGCACCACCACCTGATTTTTGTGCATCCATCATACCTTTTTGACTTTGTGCTAATGAAGCCATCATACGTTGTTGCATTAAAATCATCTCCACCTCAGTTGATGAAGTACCTGAACCTCTTGCAACTCTAATGATTCTTGAAGGTTGTTCTATAAAGATTTGTCCATCACTATCTAATTCCTTTTTAGTCATGGAATCCATTATATAAACCATTCTTTTCATTTTATTTGAAGCTTCATCTTCACCAACTTGACCCAACATTTGTCCCATACCTGGAATCATACTAGCAATTTGTGATAAAGGACCCATTTTCATAATGTTTTGCATTTGTTTTTGAAAATCATTTAATGTAAATTTACCTTCTTGAATGTTTTTCATTGTATCTTTATTATCTAATTCTAATGATTGTACATGTTCCATTAAACCTTGAATATCACCAATCCCTAATAATTTTGATATAAAACTTCTTGGTGCAAATGTTTCAAAATCTTGAACATGTTCACCAGTACCAATGAAAACAATTGGTGTATTTGTTGCAGCAACTGCAGAGATAGCACCACCACCTTTAGCATGACCATCTAATTTAGTTAATATTATAGCACCAAAATTTGAAGATTCTTTAAAAGCTTTTGATTGAGATTCTGCAGCTTGACCAATTGAAGCATCAAGAACCATAATTGTTTGATTTGGTTGAACAGATTCACCAATTTCAATCATTTCTTGAAATAAATCTTCTTCTTGTCTATGTCTACCAGATGTATCCACAATAATAATATCAAATTTCTCTTTTTTAAATTTATCAACACCATCTTTGGAAACTTTAACAGGATTTGTTTCTGTATATGAACCATAAAATGGAATTCTTGCCTTTGTAGCATTTTGTTTCAATTGATCAAAAGCACCAGCTCTAAAAGTATCAGCACAGACTAACCCAACTTTAAAACCTCTTCTTTGATAGAATACGGCTAATTTAGTACATGAAGTAGTTTTACCAGCACCTTGTAAACCAACAAACATTATAACATTTGTTTTACCCTTTTTAGGTTTATATGGTTCAGTCTCGGTATCAACTAATGCACATAATTCATCAAATACAATTTTTTGAATCAGTTTCTTTTTATTTATACCAGGTTTTTCCACTTGATTTTTAAATTTTGATTTTATATCACTTCTTAATTTTAATACAAGTTTAATATTAACATCTGATTCTAATAACGCATTTGAAATTTCCTTCAACATAACGTCAATAGCATCCTCCGTGACATCACTGGTCTTGATGGCACCTGAAATGGCACCATTTAGCCTACGTCCTAAATCAGCTAACACCATTGTATCTTTAAGTGATTCTTAGTCCAGAATTTGATGGTCAAATTTGATGCTTCTCAAGTCAACGACTTTTTCTTCAACAATTAAATTTCGCGGAAAATGCGTGCTCTTACCAGATTCTTAATTATGGAGTATTTTGATTATTATTACACAAGTACAAAAGGTTTATGGGTTTTCTAGATAAACAATAACATCATGGATTTTTTTAATGTCAAGATTGATTCAGAAGTTATACCAGCGAGTGTAAATTTCTTTGCCATTGTGGATCCGACATTAGTGGAAGAAGATAAGGAACTTGAACAAATCTTGGTGTTTTGGAATAAAGAAGAAATTAATGATAATGAAAAATTAAGAAGAATTGGTATAATACAAGGTATTAATGCATTTACCCAAGGGTTTGGTGATGAATCTGAGTCATTAGAACATATAGAATTGGATAATCAATTGATTGTGTTTCAAACTTTAGAAGAAAAGTATCAATTTATACTTGGTATTAATTTAACAAAGATTAAAGATGAAGGACAATTAGAATACCTTAAACATGATATATCACCTGTTAAATTCATACAGAGTTTGATTTGGCAAGGTTATAATACATTTAAGCTACATAATGGGCTGATATTGATGAATTATGAAAATTTAGAATTAATACATTTTAAAGAATTATTAACAAGTTGGTGGAAAATATGGGTTGAGAATTTACAATTGGAAATTATTGAAGATGGTGTATTAAAATTATATAAAGGTGTTAAGAAATCAACTTATAATTACATACCCAGTTTACCTATGGAGGATTTAATCATTTTCAACTTGAATGATACATCTTATGAAACCAGTGGGATTATCTATGATAATTTACAATGTATAAACACAGATTCTAAAGTTTCATTAGTGAATTGGATTGAAGAATTGAAAACCTATGAATTACTCACAACAAAGGGGGTTTCATTACCTATAATACCCAGGAAGTCATTATTTCAAGAAAATGGCGATGAAGATGAAGTGATTTATGATCCTTTCAAATTAGTTTTCAGTACATTAAGTGAAGTATCAAGAGTCAGTGGAGTCACTGCTGGTGTTAATGCCAGTGTGAATGGTGTTACATCAGGGTTGAATAGTATACATGGTGCTCTACCATGGTGGATGGGTGGTAAAACACAAGTTGAAGTGGAAGATCATAATGATTATGAACCTATAGAGTCTCATGGTGATGGATTTTTAGTAGGTTATGTTGGAGGGAATGTTGTTAAAAAGACTGTGTGGCTTTTAAGAGAAGGTGAAAAGACATTGGAACGGTTTAATGTTGTTGTTTATAAACAAGATGAGTTTTTGTTTATCAAATTGGAGAATTGTCGAGCTGAGTTGGATGAACAAGGGTATTATTGCACTTTGAAAGCTGAATTTTTCGATTTATCAAGAGAGATTAATATACCCAATGTTAGCCCCAAAAATTTTTATTTTTTGATATTTAATGATGTATCAAATGAAATTGAAACAAATTTACCAGTGATTCCTAAACATGATGATGAAGAAGTTAATGATTTAAAATATTTCCATGACTTAAACCATAGTAAGACTCAATCAATTATATTACATCGAGAAATTATTAAATTATTAGAATTATCCACATTAGATGAAATTGAAAGATTAAAACGTACAAAGAATGGATGGTGGATATTAAACCTCAGACATGGTTCAAGAAGTATTTTAATTATAAAGAAATGGTCTATTAAACAATCATCAACAAAATTAAAATACCCCAAGTCTGAAGAAATTTTCCAAAATTCAACAAGTTTGCTGGGTAGTATAGGTAAAGATGCAAAATTATGGTTACAAGACTATCTACAGGATAAATATTGATAAACGATCCCCCAAAATTAATATGCATTTAAGTAAACCATTAAGCGCCCTGTATATAAGGTCTATTCCTTATTAACCTCCATTATATTTATCAAATTATTCAGTATCTTGTCGTTTTTCAAAAACAACCCATCTTCATTGAAATTCAATTCTCGTTCACCATCATCACCATTTAAATTTATTATATCATTAACATAATAATCAATTTTTTTCACAGTTTCAAATCTTATGGTTTGTATAATTTTAAAATCAGGTTTAATCAATGGTTCTTGATACTGGAATTTGCTCAATTTAAGTTCTTCCTGTTCCACTATATTCATATTGAACAATGATTTATATGAATTAGATTTTGAATCTTTTTGTAAATAACCATCTAACCTTTCATCTTTTGACACTTTTTGTTTCTTTTTAGGTCTAATCTCTTGTTTAAACAAGTTTTCAATCTCTTTTATTGACTTGTCAAAGATTTCAAACTCATACCGTTGGCGCTTTGAGTAAGACGTGGTATTGGGTATCGTGTTTATTAGTGCAGACATTCTTGATGATTCAAAATACACTTCCAAAGCAATTGGATCTCTAGTGCAATATATATTCAATCACGTCAAACCTCTAATCTCAAATCTCCAACCGTATCATGTGATTCGAACTCCTCTTTGACTTGGAGAAGCAATAAGCAATCCAGAAACACGCTGATTATGCTGGAAAATACATGGTGGAGATTTGGAGAAGTGGCTTCTTTTCTCGGGGAGTCTAATCTAAATCAAGTCATGTAATCATGTTTGTTATCAGCAAATTTGTAGATAGCCAAATCAAATTTCAACCACACTTCCGAGTCGCAAAAGAGGTATCTCCACCCCTCAGAAGCTAGGCGGAGGCTAGGCAGAAGCCAGGCAGAAGCTAGGCAAAGCTAGGCAGAGCTAGGCGGGGACCGCGCGGGGGCGTCTAGGCAGGCCACGCTCGTTTGACAGGTGATTTGACATTTTACCGATCTGACGTGTTTAATCCTTCACTACACTTCTAGATAACGATAACATCTCTTATCCTATCTACCGATCAGTTTGGAACTGGTGTCTTGGTTAAAAAATCAATATGTCCATCAATGAATTTACAAATTTCAGCCTTATCAAATTTTTCAAAATAGTTTAGTTTAATCTTCATCTCACACAAGAGTGATTTCATTCTCTTATATTGAACCATTTCAAAATCAAATGGTTCTGGAAGGAAATTTGCAATATCATGATACATTCTAAAATCTTCACCTTTAGAATTAACAAGTTTTTGCTCTTTCCACAATAAGTATGGATTAAATTTAGGGAAATTAGCATGAATTGTAAATATAGATGCCTTTCTTGTATCAAATTGTGAAAAATCACCATCGGGATGTTCCGATAGATAAGTCTTGTAATTATTAAAATCATCAATCGGTGATCTTTGTCCCATTGATACACCATTAAAATTCCCATCATCAAACCAACCAAATGATTGAATTTCAGATTTTGTTTGATAAAATGTTTCACCTGATTTAATTGCACCTGCTATAAATGTATCTTTATCACCTTCACCACTTTGTCCTTGTGATAATAATTTATAAAAAAAATTTGGTCCATAAAGATTATAAAATAATGATAATAACATTGTTTTCAAATGATCATTTTTACGAATCATTAATTGTCCAGATTCTGATGATAAATCAGGTAATGAACCTTCTAAATCATGTAATGGAATTTTTGATAATTCATCATTAGGAATTATCTCTGTTGGTATATTGGGCCATTTCCCCTTTCTAACTCTATTATTTGTGACGTTTACACCAATAATATCATAAAAATATGGTGATGTTGTACGTGTCCAATAATCTGGCCATAAAACCATACCATTTGTCTTAAATGGTTCTTGTTGGAAAAATGAATCTGGATTACTAACCAAGATATTATCACTATCTAATAATAAAACATTATCAAATGATGAAACAATTAATGCTAATGATTTATATTGATAACCAGAAAATTTCATTGTTTTGGATAATTCTTCACCTAAAACTTCATAAAGTAAAATACATCTACCATTTAATGAAGGTAATATTAATTCACATAATTCTTCTTCATATTCCTCTTCTGTAGGTATAATCATCTCTATAGGTAATTTAGATCCAAATGATCGAAGTGATTTAATTGATAATAATGATAACCATGAAAATTGTAAACCTCCAATTAATACAATCCCATCACCTTTATATAATCCTGATGGGAAATTTATTGGTAATGCCTTATAAACTTCTTCATGAATAGCACTAAGACTTTCAATTTGTGACTTATCTAAATCTATTGGTTCACTTAATTTTTCTCTATTCCATATTAATTTTGGATCTCTTGATGTTGCAGGTTTTATAACTTCCAATACTGGAATTTTAGTTTTTTGTTCATTAAACAATTTGAAAATCTTGTTATAAAAAAGTTGAAATTTTTTGTTTCTCTTTGAAGTCTTGATATGTGATGATAATTCTTTGTTTAACAATTCATCTCCTAAATCAACTTTTGATTCAGTTAATTGTCTAATATCTTCAGTATTATCATTTTGATTAAAATAATTTAACAAATTTCCTCTAATTGAATCGATCTTTGTCTGTTCAGTATTTGACACTAATGAATATATGAAGAATAGTATCAACGAAGACAAAATCAATAGCCTTCTTATACGTGGGGTGATCATCTTTGATCAAAGTCACCTCTTTGATCTTGTGACCAAAATTAAACTATTGTTATGAATCTTGTTCAAAATTTAGTGATCTCGATTCTCAATTCTCGAACTTTTTTCGCGTCTTTGCTTGAAAATATGCAAGGGGAAACACAGGGACCCTTGGAAATTTTACAAATATCTACAACTAGTTTCAAGAAAAGCTATTAATTGATTATACAAAAGTTCTTTACAATGTTAGTCTATGGATCCATTATGAATATCAAAACGAATTCAATTTTCAAGGTATTAATCAGAGTCATTAAATCAGTATTTTTGTTTGTTAATCAATGAAGGGCAGAAACCCCCTCTCGTACAGTGTGAATATAAAAAAATCATCATAAAATATCTTGAAAATTGTTTATCCTTATTGAAACTTACCAATTGATGATATTGAATTACGTTAAAATAAATCAAATCATTAAAATGAAACCTCTAAATACTTGTTAGTTTTAAACCCCAAGATATAAATTTTAAATCAATTTAATTCTTAATTGTCAGCGAAACGACCTTTCATCAATTTCCATCCATCAACATCCTGATTTTGTACACAAAGAATGCGACTACCTTAATTTCTCAAGGTGATGAACAAAAAAATATGTCCGCCCGGTCGATATGTATCCTCATTCAGAATCAAATATAATCATTCAACTTATAAAGATCATACCCTTTGAAATTGTTAGTTATGGATCCAATTATTAAAGAATAATTTAAAACTCATGGGCTCATACAAGGCTGAAACTTAACGATAATGCAGTTGTCGACAAATGGGTATTCAGTCGGAACAATTGGTAAAATGCAAATAATCATAGCCCGAGTTTAAAATTTTACTTCAGTGATGAAACATACTTTTAAAATCAATATAAGCTCATGTCATCATGATCTTGATTGATTAGATCATAATCCTTCATGATCTTTGATGAATAAATAGTTTTGGTTAAAGTGAGAAAAGTTTTTCTCTTTCAAAACTAATCTCAACACTTTTTGGTGTTTAGGTTTTCGCGAAAAGGAATGATTCGGGCAGTATCAAAGTAATGTTATTAGGGCATTGGAATTTTAGATCCCAATTAATTTAATTGTAATTATACAATTTGAATCAATCATAATTGATTCTCTTGATTCAAAAAGTCATATCTCAAATCATCAGTTGCTGAATCATTGTGACAAGGATCTTCATCCTTGAAACTTTGAGACTTACCAAAATGGATAGTTGATGCATCAACTTGAAATCCAAATGATTCAACATCTCTGATCATTTGAACTATGCTAAATGTAGGTGGAACACATATAGTGATTGAATTACATATCACTGTAACTGGTAAAGAGTCAGTAGTATCAATATCAACACCTTGTTTCATCATACAATAGACACCAAGGAAAGCAGACATTATTGAAGTCACTAATAGTGAAAATTCTGATCCATAAGCTGCACCGTGTGACTTTTCAATCACTTGCCCAATGGGTGTGGCAATATGGGTGTAAATGAAAAAGGATTGCAAGCTTTTTAACACTTTTGAATTTTCGTTGAAGTTATCTTTGTGGGAATGAGATGACGTGTCCCCAAAACACCAACGATTGATCATGTTAAAGGAATGCCTCACAAAATAGGCTGGAATACCTTCGTGGATATTTAAAATCTCAAATTCGCAAAAATAATGGTTTTCACCATCTTTCATTTTGCCATAATAGTTTTCATATGGTAATTTAAATGGAGATCTTCTCCAATTATCTGAATTTGTTATCTCTCCATATATCGGGGTGGTAAAAATTCTTTCGATTGTTGTGATGACAGAGGAATATACCCAAGTGCTCGCTTCCGCTTCGTGGTAATTTAATGATTTACCCTTTGCCACACAAACAGGTGGTATGGCATATGCGCCTTTCTTCTGTATATCACTGTAAGTTTTACCTAACAATTCATTGGTCCAATCTGAGCAGTCCAATTTCGTTCTTGTATACCTTAAAAACGGTAGCCCTGGAGAACTCTGTAGCTCGTTGAATTGGAAATTCGGTGATTGTGCATCACCAAAATTGAGCAAAGTTTTTTCACAGCGTTTATCAAATATGCTAAATAAATCCTCAACTATTGTGAAAACACTCTTAAAAACTGGATCATAAATAAACGAGACATCTTTATCAAATCCAACGAGGGGCATTTGGAGGTGATCATTTTCTTCAGATAAAACGAAGGTTTCACTTGATAACATTGGCAAGTTTGGATGTAGCATAGGTGGATTGAGCTGAGTCTCGTAATTGAACACAAATCCTTTAGTTTGTAGATGACTCGTTTTAATGAGTTTCGACTTGCAAGTTCTATCAAAACCGGGAGCATAAGAATGCATATATTCATTTATTCCAGATTTCTGCCAGTTGCTCCAATTATCGTTTCTTTCAAGTAAAGAAAAATGATTTCGCAAGATGTCATTATCCAAGAAAGATTTTAAATCTTTGTGTTCAGCTTTCTGAGTTTCATACCACTCCTTATATAATTCAACAATCTTTTTGTAATACTTCTTTGTATTTTTTGTAGTATTTTCTCTATGTATTAGTGGGTTATAGTATTTGTTTCTCCATTTTTTGATGTTTTTTTGGCGTTGTTTAGAAACGTCTGTCTGACCAAGAATTGGTATGGGTGATAATTGTTCACTCAAATGGTTCCCTCCTAAATTTTGGGTACCAAGATTATTCTGTTCTTGTACTGATTTTTTATCTGGTAAGTTCGAGACCGATCCGGCCTTCTGCAGCGTCTCATGGTTCCTGATCGATCGATTGCTTTGAAGCGTACCAAGATTATTCTGTTCTTGTACTGAGTTTTGATCTGGTGAATTCGAAACCGATCTGGCATTATGCGGCGGCTCATAGACCCTGATCGCTTGATAGCTTTGAATGTGGTCATAAGATCTAAGGCTCTCTTGACGAAGACGCCTTCTTTCCTGTGAAGTAGGTCTTGGACCTTGCAGAAGCCAACTGAAACACAATCCCATCACTTCTGTTCAGCTGCAATTCTTCTCCTATTGAGAGAATTGCTTGTGTGTAACCGCCAAAGCACCAGCAATGTAAAGCTTTACCAATGAATTGACCGCGTCAGTGCGCTTAGTCCACTTCAGCTGTTTATCTTTGAGTTTCTGAATGAAGAGTTGATCCAAGTTGGTCGCCCACTGTTTCTAGTGTGATCAGCCAAATCACAAAGGCATCAAACACATACCAACAGTCAAAAAAAATTGAGAGATCATCAAATTCGCGATTTTATCTTGAAAGTTTTGACACATTTTTGTAACAACCAAAAATGAACAATGTGGCGCGGGTCAAAACCAGTTGATATCCTTATCTTCAGCTTATAGATTTTGGACGATGTTCTTTTGAAGGTTTAAAACTTGGTTCATGACTTTTCAGGTTGGATATCCCATTGAAGCTATCATTTGTGATTATAATGGCTCAGCTTGTGACTGTCTTGTGGCTTTGGAAATTATATATAGGGTCGATCTGGGGTTTGGGTATTTTATGGCTATAGCGATCGAACCTTGACTCTTGACTCTTGATCCCCAAGAAGATGACTTCCATGAGTTCAACTCAAGATCTTCATACCCTTCATCCATATAAAACTGACCTTGAAGAAGTGAAATGGTGGAACTTTTCGATCAGTTACTGAACATTCAAAGCTGAGAAAGCCCATCCCAGAATCACATTATGCGTCTCCTTCATGACTTTCAAGTATATATCAGGTAGTCAACACAGATAAAACGGTGTCTATCAATCCCTGAACAAGCTCGAAATTATCCTGTACCACCTTCTATGCATTCAGATAACATCTACTTCAACACCCATAAACCATAAGTAGTTTTGTTCTCCTGGAAATTCAAACGAAACCTGAAACCTGAAACTAGATAACCCCTGTTTTGTTGAATTCACCCGAGAACATATTCAGGCTCCAGCCATGGTCATTCTAGGTTAAGCACTTCATTATCGTTGATAGGGATTATGAACAGCACAGGTTGTTCAAGTGTGGTTCAAGGTTTGATGAGTTTCGATGCAAGCTGTCATAAATCGACATGACGATGAGAAAGTACTGTACACTTATTTATCACGGAAAACGTTTCTGTCATGATGAGGACTAATTAATTAAAGAAATTTGGATTGCAAAAAACATATCATTCGAGATACGGAGATTTGATGGGGGTCCTTTTATACCGTGTATTTGTAACTAATACTGACATGTGCTTAGTTTATAAATATTTAATACCATATACACGTTTTGAAGTTTGATCCTTATCAAAGCTTCTTTCTGTATCTCTTCTTAACTTATTTCCTGAAACTAGATATATACGTCAATTTCAAGCTTCTACAAACATTTCTGTACAGATTCTCAAATAAAACCCCGGTTAACTTCTACGATCAATCATAAAATGAAATTATCATACGTATAGGTAGACTTCACATCCAAGCCATTAAACCTCCGTATACCCTTTAAACTTGATGAATTTCATGCCAGTTTGAGATATCTAGCTCACTCTTCATACATTCTTATCATGCCATAATTTTAACACCTGATACAGGTCTTCGAAGTTAGTAGCTTGAGCAATCAGATCTTGGATGACGGGGTTGATTAATTATGCCAAAACACCTCCGTGCCCCTGAAGTTGTGGAGCTTAAACTAGGTTCAAACTGGATCATGCTAGACAGCAATTGAGATATCCTTGATCATGAGGTAACTATAATGAAAGTTGCTATCATTTACACATCCCCAACTTTAAAAGACGTAGGCAGATCTATAGTTGTATTTGTGAAGATGAGGTCCAAGAGCATAGCTAATCTATGCACTTTACAGCGATTTTTTGTTTTCTATATCGCCGATCGTTAATTTTTGCACTGGCAAGTTGGAACTACCAACAGACATACCAATTCAACTGTGCTCTCCTCTGAAACTCTGATCTCTGATGTTATGATGTTATCCAACTTATTTGCCCTTTGTAAAAGGGGCACGTACCTTGATCAATACTGAAATTACCTTCCAGCTAAAACTCTTCTCTAGCTCTAGGCTTATTGCTCAAGTCCAGGGACCAACCAAGTAAACGACTGTACGGAGAGCCAGAAACGAGTGATTGTTACCATAGCTAAGCAGTTACTGGCTATTATAAACGCCTAGTGCTGCCAATGCCGCACATCTCACTATTATTTCCTGTGAAATTGATTGGTTCCTTTGTATACATTTCTCCCACTTGAAGTGCAAAATTGCAAGAAAATTTTGAATCAACCTACATCAATAAGCTAGCTAGTGGGAACTCTGGGCAGAGGTTGTGGGAGCTAGGCAGAGGCAAACCTGCCTGTCCCGCCCACGGAGCACCATCGCTGAGCCTAACTCTAGGCAGAGGATTTGCATCCTCCCGTTATGCAAGACCTGCAGGTAAACCTTAAAAAAATTTTTTTTTGCCCTTCGTTACCCAAAATACACAAAAAGAAACTTTGCAAAAAAAATTTGTGCATAATCCTCTATACTTTTGGGTAAATCCCATGAAAAGTTTAGCTATAATAAATAAAATCCGTTTACAACTTGATATATAAACGATCCAATCCCCCCTCAATCTATAAACTTTGATTTAGTTTAGTTTCGACTTTTGGTATATCGATTTGAAAGTGTTTTGAACTGTTCAATTGATCAATCACAATTTACATCCACTTGATTTATAGAATTTGTATATACTACAATCTATAAACATACTTATTCAGTGGCAATACCTTTCTTAAATTAAATTCTATTCACCCCCCTTATACCCAAACAAAAATAACTTTAAAAGTTTACAATAATGGTTCAAACTCGTAAGTCTAGTCGCAATCGCAATTTAACAACCAAAGCTAAACAATTAGAACAACAACAGCAATCCAATATCACAAAGAAACCAATTTTAAGATCAATTAGTACTATCGATGATGATGAAAGTACTTATAATAATGTGAGCTTTAAAAAAAGAAGAACTTCACCAAGTCCAGTTGAGGAAATAACCAAAAGTGGTTCAAGTTTCCAAAGCTCTGATTATAAAAACGATATTGATGATGATGAAAGCATTGAGAATGAAATCTTGGAAAATTCAGATAATGATGACATTTTCAATTCTGATGATGATGAATATTACAGTGCAATTTCAGATTATGAATCAGAATCCAAACCAAAATTCACATTAAGAAGACAATCAACCGCATCAAAATACAACACAGCTAATCATATTGGTCATCATTCCGATGATATGGATCATTTAAAATTATCTCAATCCAAGATGATGATGGATTTTGATGATGCTATCTTTGAAAGTGACGCTTCTGATTCATCTGTCCAATCAACAACCAGTCCAACTTCAACTCATTTCAACATGTTTCATAACGTTGGTGAATTAAAATCATTAGAAGAGAATTTTCAAAAAATCATCAATGAAAACAATCAACAACAATCTCAACAAGAATCTTTCAAGACACCAATTGAAATCATTCAAGAAGATGCTACACAAGATTCAAAAACATTGATGAAATTTGATGAATTTGTTAATTACACCGAGGAAGAAGAATCTGATCTTGATTCAAGTGAAGGTGAATCTACAAATAACAATACAACACATTTCAGAAAACAACCATCAATTTTACATTATAGACATGATGAAAAACATAACTTGGCTTTCCCAGATGTTTCAACTTTCCCAATTAGATTCGATCCTTCAATGATGAAAAAGAATCAAAAGAAAAACATTAGGGCTTTGAACAGAAGAGCCATTTTATCTGGTAAAGCTAGTGAAATGGTTGGTACTGGTATTACTGCTGGTGATTTCAATTTATTTTGAATTTCACACACAAACACATTTGAGTATGAAAAGACATTCAACTCAATCATTCATTTCTGCATAATAATATACTCAAGAGGTCAATATCTCACTGATTTTAATTTTTTTTACGAATATCATACATCTGCTTTTCCAATGGGGTTTATTCATTTCAAGATTATTTGTTTATTTAACTAGGAGTTTACATCGTACATTATAAGAACTTGTATATAGAGACATGTTTCATTTCAAAGGAGTTTATTTCATTTATCCTGTTTTTAGTTTTAATATCAACACAACATTTAGAATTTACTTAAACCCGTAGAAAATATTTTCAACCTAAATGCAACATCTCGTATAAATATGTATGTCATCAAATTCCTAATCAAGACATCCGAGGAAAACAAAGTCACATGATCTTCTTCACCCTCGTATTTCCCTTTTGGGAACCTCATACATTTCGCCGAAGTTTCTCCAGAAATTTTGAGCATAATGTGTTTTTTTTTTTAATTTTTTTTCTCCATACAACCAAAAAATGAGCCCTGCAGTCAAATAATTAGAGAAAAAAATGACTATATTTTATACCAAAATTCACATGGACTGATTTAATTTACGATATAATAGATCTTTCAGATTAGAGCATTCAATTCTTCTTTTGATTTACAACTTCATATTTGGTTTAGTCTTTGCATTTGTGCTAGCATATATCATCCTCCACAAGCATCTTAAACAGGGATATCTTTGCACTTTATCCTGCATTTTAAAAGGTTTTCAGCTTAACGAGACAATATTAAAGAGTTCTCATAACGAATATAAAGATCAAGGTCAACCAAATTTGAGACAATAAAACTAAAAGTTATCAAATGGTTTCATTTGGACAAACTTTAAAGGATACATTCCTACCCATTGCACCAAGTAAAGGTCGTATTACTACAGCAACAGATCAGGAATTAGCTTCATTTGATGCTAAAAATCAATCATTTCAAGGTACTAATGATGGAGAATACATTGAAAATCTATCCATAAGTGACGCTTCCACTTTAGTTCCTCAAACACAGAGGAAATTGAAGAATAGACATGTTCAGTTAATTGGTATTTCAGGTGTTATTGGTACTGCATTATTTGTATCTATTGGTGGTGCTTTACATAAAGCTGGACCTGCCTTTTTATTAATTGGTTTTGCACTTTGGTGTATTCCAATTTTATGTATCACTGTTTCTACAGCGGAAATGGTTTGTTATTTACCAATTAATTCACCATTTATTAGAATGGCTGGACGTTGTTGTGATGATGCTTTTGAATTTATGGCAGGTTGGAATTTTTGGTTTCTTGAATGTGTTCAAATTCCTTTTGAAATTGTTGCTGTTAATACCGTTATTCATTATTGGAGAGACGATTATTCACCAGTTATTACTTTAGTTCTGCAAGTTTTACTTTATTTTTTAATTTCTATATTTGCTGTAAAAGTTTATGGTGAAGTGGAATTTTGGTTAGCTATTGGTAAAGTTGTTCTTGCTGTGGGACTTATGTTTTTCACATTTATCACCATGGTTGGTGGTAATCCAAAACATGATGCCTTTGGATTTAGATATTGGAGAGATCCAGGTGCGTTTGCACCATATTGGAACGAGGGTTCCTTGGGTTTTTTCCAAGCATTTGTTGCAGTATTGATTCAGGCAAGTTTTACCATCGCAGGACCTGATTATTTATCCATGGTTGCAGGCGAAACAATTTTACCAAGATCAAGAACATTACCAAGAGCGTTTAAGCAAGTTTTCTATAGACTTACTTTCCTATTTCTGGGTGGTTGTCTCTGCATTGGAATCTTGTGTGCTTATGATGATCCAGATCTAACTGCTGCTATCAATGATAGTAGACCAGGTGCAGGTGCAAGTCCATATGTTATTGCTATGAACAACTTGGGTATCAAGGTCTTACCACATATAGTCAATGGTACTTTGGTTGTTGCAGCTTTCAGTGCAGGTAATGCTTATACTTTTTGCTCTTCAAGAACTCTTTATGGGCTGGCTTTGGACGGGAAGGCTCCGCATATCTTTACTTATTGTAACAAATCAGGAGTTCCAATTGTATCGGTGATTGTTTGTCTCTTGTGGTCTCTATTATCATTTTTGCAACTAAACAATAACTCTGCGGTTGTGTTAAATTGGATCATCAATTTAATTACAGCATCACAATTGATCAATTTCTCAGTTATGTGTTTCACATTTATATTTTTCTATAGAGCGGTTAATGCACAAGGATTAGATCGTGATACTTTTACGTTCAAGAGTTGGTTCCAGCCATATACTGCCATGTTTGGGTTATTTTCAGCATTTTGTATGATGTGGATTGGTGGTTATACTGTTTTCATCAAAGGTAACTGGGATTATGAACAATTTCTATTCAATTATCTTGCAATTTTTGTCGATATTGGGTTGTACATCTTTTGGAAAGTATTGAAGAGACCTAAATGGAAAAAAGCTGAGGAAGTTGATCTAGTTAGTGGTTTGAAAGAAATTGAAGATCATGAAAGGGAGTATGCTGAAATGTTGCTTCATGAAGGTAAAAGCTCTAAAGGGAAGTCATTTATTAGCAAATTTGGTAATTCACTGGTTGGATTGATTGTGGGTAAAGATTGATTTAGAAATTCACCATGATCATACTAATTATAACTTGAGGCTAGATTAATCAAGCGTATATGTATTACGGTGTGGCTTTTGGTTCTAAAAATATTATATAAAACGTACACAAGACGTTTGCTGATTGCTGATAAGCGGGTTCAATTTTAATTGATAGAAATATACAGGTGTTTCACGTTGTTTATTTATTTTGGCCGTATGTTATTTTGTAAACAAGCTCTTTAAACCGTTGGTGTGGTGATTTGTTTACACTTTTGTAGATCTAACAACAAACATCAAGTCACACGACACTTTTACTTCCGAATGGGGCAGTCTAGAACCTCGCCAAATCGTAATGGAAAAAAAAGATCGGATCTGGAAGCGCACGGAATACAAAATCACGAAACACGAAACACCATGATGAAAGGAGAAGGGCCTTTATACAGTAACTTCAAGGGCCCTCTGTTTATTAATTACAGCTTTTAAGCCACTAATTTCTAATTATAACACAAATTATGCTTCTGTGCAAACCCTTCAAAGTTCACAGGCGCCCAGAGTTTTCACGCAGTGAATAAACAACTGATCTGCTCTGCTTGTTTCTGTGAAGAACGCAAGTCTGGGCTTTGGGAAGAGCTGGATTCAGGTACAATCGCACATTTGTGGAACGGGTATTTTGCACCACCAGCATCATGCTGGTGAGTAGTGAGTAGCTTCACACTTCACCATCTAGTGATTCTATAGCGTCATTACCCACGCTAATCTCATCAGACCTCTCGATGTTTACAACTTGTCGTCTTGTTCAATTGTAGGCTTAGAAATTGAGCTTCAAAACTGGCTACCTTCCGTTTCGAGTTGATTGTTTGAGGAAATGCCTGCTCAATGCGGTAATAGTGCACCGCACAACATGTTTCCCCAAACACTGACACATCTGATCTTGCTCTAACCTTCGGGAAAGTTGGCGGGATGGCAAGAGCTAGTAAACAACAGAAATAATACGGATTAATAGGAAAGCGGAAGCAAAAGTTACCTTTATTGCCATGAAAAACTGGAAAGGGGAACTTTCTCTCCCTTAAACGTCTTCATCCTCTTCACAAAAGGCTCCTTTTAAGCTCCTTTTAGGCTCGTACCATTTCAGTGTGTTTATGCAACTTATTGACTAATTATCACGACTTTTGTTAGCCACCACAACCTAGAACTAGGCTTAAACTGATTTTCAGTACACCTTGTGTAAATCTAAACACTTTAAAAATGCGCTGGAAAAAAAGCCTCTATACAAAAACAGTAACCTGTAGGTACCTGCGTTCCCAGAGCAATCCTCTCGGATACTTGTTTATACACAATTCGTCGAAACTTTGAAAATATCCAAATTTATATAAATACAGCTCAATATCCCTTCCTGTTCTGAAAACTTTTAGCTTTTTGAAAAGTCATACTCAACTTGATAACAGATTTATTCTATCGTTCAAAGTTCATTCAATCACTTATAACTATATCACAATGCAATTCAAATCATTAGCTGTCTTAGGTTTCTCCTCAATCGCTTTAGCTCAAAGCTCTGCTCAAGCCATTTCTCAAATTGGTGACGGTCAAATCCAAGCTACTTCAGAAGCCCCAGCCTCTTCTGCTCCAGCTGCTCCAGAATCTTCTGCTCCAGCTCAAGAATCATCTGCTCCAGCTCCAGAATCATCCGCTCCAGCTCAAGAATCATCTGCTCCAGCTTCTTCTGCTCCAGCTACTTCATCTGCTGCTGCTCAATCATCAGTTGCTGCTATCTCACAAATCTCTGATGGTCAAATCCAAGCCACTTCATCTGCCGCTGGTAACGTTTCAACCCCAGCTTCAGTTGCTGAACAATCTGAAAACAATGCTGCTCAATTAGGTGGTGCTGGTTTCGCTGCCGCTGCTGTTGGTTTATTCTTGTTAGCTTAGATTCAACATTTTAATCAATACAATACATATATAAAAATCAATTACAAATTTCTATTTCAACAAAAGTTCGTTTGAAACGTTTCATTCATGTTATCTTCGCTAATTAGAAGCACAATTGGGCTGCTGCTTTGCAAATCTGTATAGTTAATACTTAATACTGGCTATTTTTTTAAGTTATTAATTGTAGTGAATATAAATTGCTCTGAATCTCATCTGACGCTCTGTGGCTTCTTGATACAAGTCTAAAAAGTAGCGAAGACGATTTACATAGAACTGGCCAGCTCCCTGTCTCGAAGAAGCAATCTGATAAACCTTACAAGTATTGAAGCTGCACAACACATTGAAACTTTAATAAGATTAAACAGTAGAGTACATAATTGCCTTATTCGCTCAAAATTGGAGCAAAATTGGCAACCTAGTTAAAGTTGAAAGTTACCAATTAGAGAAATCCTTGAATTCTTTTTCCTCTGCAATTTCAAATCTTAAAAAATAGCTAGTTGATCTCAATGAACTTTAAAGTTCAATAGTAAGTGATCGATCATCAGGCCACGAAAGTCTAGAATTTGCGAACCAAAATTCATAGCTCATAGCTCATAGCCATCGTAAATTAGATCGGCCCGAAAGGTCCGTACTAAACCCAGCAACAGAATTTATTACTGAAAGAATCATGCTTGAGAGCCAATATACAAGTAGTAGGGATCACGGGTAGTTGATACATCTATAAGCTGTCTTAATTACTTGATATACAACTTGTGAATGGCAATAGCGATAGAGCTTGCACTGTGTATCGTATGTAGTATGTAGTCGGTCCTCGGATTTAACTAAAGCCGGCAGTATAAATCGGCAACAATTTCTTGTGTTTAATAATACCATAAATTGTGGTTCAATTGAGCTAAAAAGCTACAAACTGGTTACTTTTTTGGGAATTTGGTTTCCTGAATATGTTATATCACTAGAAAATAAAATTTTATATTAATTATTTAATAATTTTTAATATAACGGTGACTTAATAAAATTGATTTCAATTTCAAAACTGTATGAAAAAAATTCGCGAAAAATATAAATCCTTGAATTTAGTACATTTGAGTGGCTCGGTATCATTCCTTGTGCTTTAGTTTTGGATGTCATTAGTTTTTGGGCTCAAATTTCTGAAATTGAAGCACTTATCCCAAATTTAACCTAATGTAAGTTGTTCACTACTATAATCATATTATATTGCGTGGCCTGGCAAAGAAAACACTACCGGCGCGAATTTTATTAGATTCTATCGTTGATCTAAAATTGATTCACAATTGGAATTGTTCTGGGTTTAGATTTGCATTGACACCTTTCAACTTTCTCTCTTCGCTCAATCACCAGCAAATTAGCGAACCAAAAGCATCAAAGCTGTCCTTCAGATATAGAGATCTATTATCGGAACCCTTTACAGAAATTTGACTAGTTCTACCCAACGCACAAGAAAAATCAAGGGATAATCGTGAGACGCTTGCTGTACGTTACTGCGATCTTACAGTCAAGCTATCAACTACGATTCAAGATACAAGACCATGTCTTTTAGATCAATTCTAATTGCCTATGTGATAGGTGGACTTACCTTGCCACCGCTTGTGATAATTGCTGCTTTTTATGGGCTGTTTGTGATCTTGCCGCGCTACATTGATGTTGATGAAGAAGACGCTAGAGATAAAGATGATGATCTGTCAGAGTTCTCAACAGATGAATATAAAAACTTGAAGATGACAGAGATTGAGGAAAAGCAAACCAGTGGTGTGAAAGCTTTCAAATCAGGATGGGTAACAGTTACAAGAGAATACCACACTTTTGTCAGCAATGCCAATGATAAACAATTGGAAAACAAAGAAACAGAATCCAAATCAGCATACACCGCATTGTACAAATTGGTCAGAAAGAACAACAAGGCATCAAACAATCAATCATCAGACACGCCTGATAATGCTAGCATCAACTCCACCAACCAGTCGTCTGCGAATGTGGACAAAACTATCAAGAAATCTGTTCGTCGTAAGAATAGATACTATGGGGTGTTGAGACATGGAAACTTGTTCTTGTACAAAGACGAAAACCAACAAGATGTTCAGCATGTCATCGTGCTTTCTAATAACATCGTCACTTTATGGCCAAGAGAATTAACCGATGCTGAACTATTTACCAAAAGAAGTGCCATTTGTATTTTGAAAAGACAATCACGGAGAAATTCAGATCTACCACCAAAGCAATCGAGCGCTTCATTAGACAATAATAACATTGAGATGGAATCAACATTGGATATTTTGAAATCAGGAGTCATACCGCCTAAGCGCATGGGATTCTTCATATACTGTGATACCAACTATGAAAAAGAAGATTGGTATTTTGAACTTATCAAGGCAACTAAAAGGGACAATTTCCAACCTACCGGTTCTGATTTGGATTTAGTTGAACCTTCCATCTATGCTAACGCATTGCATTTTAAGACCTCAGATATAATTAGTTTGATACAGACATTGCATTCTTCTGAAGGTCAGTTGCATACTCGTTGGCTTAATGCATTGGTTGGAAGATTGTTCCTGAGTGTGCAATTTACGGAATATTTTGAAAATATTGTTAGAGTCAAATTATTGAAGAAACTTGCAAAGATCAACAAGCCAGGGTTTTTAGATGAGATTCAAGTTAAAAAGATTGATGTCGGTAATGCTGCACCTTTCATTAGTTTCCCAAAATTGGATGAGTTGAACCCAGATGGTACATTGAAATTATCCATGCATTTTTCATACACAGGTAAACTTTCTTTACAAGTTGCAACTAAAGCAAATATTAATTTGGGATCAGCTTTCAAGACCAGAGAAGTCAACATATTGCTTGCCGTTACAGTGAAGAAACTAGAGGGTCCATTATTAGTGCACGTCAAATCACCACCAACTACAAGATTTTGGTATACTTTCGAGTCAATGCCAACTCTAGAATTGGATATCGAACCAGTTGTGTCTCAGCGTCAAATCACATACGGAATGATCACTAAAGTTATCGAAAATAAATTTAGAGAAGGTATAAAGGATTCCCTAGTTCAACCTCATTGGGATGATATTACGTTCTTTAACACAAGTGATGAGCTATACAGAGGTGGTATTTGGGATACAACAAAGAGACCCGATAATAATGATACACACGTTGCATCAGAAGCCGAGGAGGAAGAAATTTTGAGCAGTAATGCAGAATTGGAAGAGCACCCAACCGATGAATTATCTCATGAGTCAGGACTAGAAGATAAACGTGATATACAATCATCAGGTACAGATATTAAAGACAATGAAGAAGTGGGATCTTTGAGATCCAGAAGCACCGCTACGGATACGTTGAGATCTAGAGGTTCTTTTGCCAATAGTATCTCAAGTGCAAAGAAAACCACACCATCTATAAGCTCATCAAGTGAGCAATTTTTATCAAATGGTTCATACGTTTCAAGGGACAACAGCACTCCAGCATCACCAGCTAAAGAAGGATTAAACAGATCACAGGAAACATTGTCATCGAACGATAAAGAGAGATCTTTTTCTAGGGCAAATACCATCCAAATGTTATCCGATGAAGCTACAGCATCCAAAAAGACAATTTCAAATTCATTCAAAAAAATTGGGAAATGGTATGAGAAGAATAAAAACACTTCATCTTCAAATGTCAAAAGTGCAGATTCAGAATTAGATCCTACCAAATTGTATACACCACCAGAGATGATACAATCAAGAAGAAGAACCCATTCAAGTAATGGAGAGTCACCGAGAAGACCTAAGAGATCAGTGAGCAATAATACACTAAACTCACGGGATAGTAATGGCAATCTGAAGGCTGCTCCACAGGCACATACTTTCCCTGCAGAGTATCTGTATGGTCTTGATGGTAAAACACCCGACACAGACTCAGAGATGAAGCATGTGTTGCCCTCCAAGATTCCAGAAATGGTATCACCATATGATAAATTACAACATTCACAGTCAATTCATTCATCTCCTCCAATTGAAACATCGGCTTCCTCACCAACCAAATCAAACTTTCCAAGAAGAAAACCAGTAGAAGAAGACCTTGCTGCTATTACACCATCCGAAAAATTAAATGGTCCACCACCATTGCCAGAAAGAGTGGTATCAGATCAAAGTGATGACCACGCTCAGGTTCCAGAAAGCTCAGGGGAGACAACTATAGAGTCTCTCAATACTTCATCCTCTTTGCCACCACCATTACCAGAAAGAGAATTACCACAGGAGATTATTACAGACACAGTAACTGAAGAGACGCAACCAAAAGCTCAAATTTCAACATCTTCAGGTTCTGGAGTTGATTATGACGATGATTTGAAGCAAGCCATAGAGGCAAGCCTACATGACAAAGATGATTTGACAGAAGACGTTATCAACGCTTAATAACTAGGTCACTGATAAACTCAAAAGAGCATAACCCTAAACATGTATATGAAGTAACGATAATTACAAAGTCAACTACTGTAGATTTCCTTATTTCATAAATCATTAATTGGATTCTATTAATAAAAGCATTTTCACCAAAATGCCATCCAACCTATATACATTTGAGACAAGTTTTCCAACGAGGTAGCTTGTTGAATTAAAAATTCTGCTTGACCTTGAGTACTCATAGGTAAACCTTCTTTGTCCAAAATACCTCTAATCTTCCTTCTAATAGTAGACAATGCAGATTGTGGTGTAGTTTTAGATCTTCTCTTATGAGACCAGTCCATAATAGGATCATAAAGGAAACTTTCCAAAATATTCATCAACGTAGTTTCATTATTACGTAGCAAAGCCAATGTAACTTCACAAGATTTTCTAAAAGTCCCTTCAACACCAGTTATACCAAAAGCATCAGTCATATTTTTAGTAAGCCTAAAAGGAACTCTTTCTGGGACTGTTAGCTCTAAACCCTTTTCGAAAAGACAATCAAAATCAACGTGTAGAATACCACCCTCCTTTTCATTGAATAAAATGTTTTCACCATGGCGATCTCCTAGACCCAATATATACCCAACCATAGACATGACAGCAGTTGTTTTGGTGTAATTGTTTCTAGCTTCATACCATGAAGAAGGATCGGGGAAATTTTCAATAAACCAGTGGTACAACACTGGTGGATATAGATCCAATATATTAGATTTGAAGAGTGCCGATTTTTCAGAGACATCACAATCCCGTTCTAAAACACGTTTGATCATAGGTATATCTAAACCGATGTTGATGTTAGCATAATGAACCTTGAGTATATCCCTCATGGTACGACTGTTTTCCACCCATTCAATTATACCATAATTTTCATTTAATGGAATGACCGCATACGTTTTGATGTGTAACTTTCTTTGTTCTGACTCATAATTATTTTTAAGTAGGTGATCAACCATAGTAGTGAACTCCATCAACTTAGCATCTTTTCTTAAATCATCGTTAGGTTTACACAAAATACTGTAATTCATCCCATTTGAACCCTTTAAATATAAGCGTCTTGGTTGTTGCATTGATGATAAAACGTCCACTCTATCATCAAATCTGGTGATCGTTACTTTTGATGTGCTTGGGAATGGGTTGTGATATTTCAAAGCCTGAACAGATGAGGGTAGAGTTATATCAAAATTGGTCTTCACAGGAACCACCAAAGGACAAGGAACACATGTATGGTCAAAGCTCATATCATCCCTTAGGGACAAGGGTCCTTTGATTTTAGGAAGTCGTTTTTTGGAGACCTCAATCAATTGATTGAAAAGCTTTTTGGCGACGCTCAAAAGTTGTGAGTTGTTGAAAGTCTGGTTTCGAGATTCAGTACTTTCATATAGTTCCAAAATTCTCTTAGCTTTTCTTGCTCTTTCTGACTGAGTGGACTTATATTGAGCCAAAACCGACCATAAAGCATGTGTTGGATATTCTTGGACAACAAGATGCGAAATCATGATAATCACTTGACCGGTGTGCTTTCCAGGATGCAATAACCTTGAGAGAAGCTGCGAAAACACTGTATACCAAACATACCTAGGAAGCTTTTCAGCACACCTAGTGATATCCTCATGGATAAATTGAAGATTTTTTTTCCTCTCAGATAACACAGTAACTCTAGCTGAATCTTGTAGTTCTAATGGCACCTCTTGAATATTTGCGGAAAAATCCAACCAAACAGTGATGACTTTTGGTAATGCTTCATAGATGTATTTGATACCACATTGCATTGCCTTAAGATAGAAATTGATGGTACGACGCTCATACTCACCAGAGAAATCTTTCAAATTGATTTTCTCAGTTTGTGCTGAAGTATCTAGTTCAAGAAGTTTGTTGTAATATTTACCAAGTGCATAATAATTTTTTTCCCAAGTTGGGTCCAATTTAATAGCCAAAGTGTACTCTTCTATGATCTTCGTAGAGCTGCTGTTGTTCGAGTGATCTAACCATTTAGTATACTTTAATTGTATTGCTGATTTTTCTCTCACTGACAGCGGTTTGTTTTCGTTTTTCAAATCCTCTATAAATTTCAAAGCTCTTGACTGATCACCTTGAGCCCAAAGAAGTTTAGCATATTCTAGCTCCGTATTTGTATTCTTCAACTTGATTGCATTCATAATGGAAGAAGTAGCAAGATCGATTCGATTATGCTTTCTTGCTATTTTTGAGGACGACACCCAATTATCACTTATATCTTTGAAATTGAAATCTTTACCTGCAAGCCCATCTGCGACTCTTCTCACAGACGAGATATACCAATTAGAAGTGAAATCATTCCCGATATTCTCCAGCCGCTTATCCATCAAAGCAGCAGAAGTGTTGAAAGTATGTAAGTTTCCTTGTAAAGAAACTGCATATGCATCACTTAAAGAATGGAGCAAAACAAGCAACGAGCGACTCTTTTTCAAACTTGCAGGTCTGTTCATGCTCAAGTGACTTCCTATCAGCAAATGTGCCTTCTGGTATGAGGCTTGGAATGCCTCTAGATCTCCATCTCTCCAATTGAGCAGCAGGTTACTTATATGGTAATTGACAAGTAGTTGGGCATCATTAATTTCACCAGAGTTCTCAAAATGCTTCGTCCATCTAGATAAATCATCCAATCTACCAGACAAAATTGAAGCTTCCATACCAATATTGAGCCATTCTTTTTTAATATCATGTTTTTTGACAATCAAAAGATTATCTAATTTCTGAAGAGTTTGATCGTACAGGTTATGGTTATATAACGAGTTTAATAATCTGGTATCAGCATCGAGATCTATTTCTTGACCACCAGTTGAGCCCAACGCTTCAAAACAATCTTGAGCCATTTTCCAACTGTCACTGTACTCGAGTTCTGTGATTCTGTCACTCAAACTCTTGGTTGAAAACTTCTTCAAAACACCATCCAGTGCATCAATATCACCAATGTTTGCATACATGTTTTGTATAGTTCCGAAAAACGAATCCCCAAAATCTTCATACGACTGACTTCTATAGCATTGCTCCATATATAAGATAGCCCTGTCATATGAATTCGATTGCAATGATCTTTTGGCCATTAATTGTTGAGGTATGTTATCAAGCAAATGGGTAACACTTTGTATCGCAGGATCTGCCCTTTTGATATTGCGCTTCTTTAACATCTGCTTCCTAGCAAAAACCCATTTTCTAAAATAGTCTAAAAGACTGAAAATCGATTCGTAACAAAGTCTCAAACTCTCAGCTGCCAAATGATGAACAGCATCCAAATCTGTAGATAATACAGTCAATATTTCAGTTTTGATAGACTCAAGATGCTCCCCTTTATCCTGCTGTATAACTAAATTGAGGGCAGCGTATGGAAGAATGAATGTACAAAATGATAAATCTTGGTCTTTCACAAGAGAGGAACAAATTGAAAAAATTGGCTCAGCCTTGTCACCTTTAGATTTTCTGAGCAAATCGAATGTGAACTGTCTTAACCATTTTGTATGTGTCTTTGTGATATAATAGATTGGATATGAAATTGGTTGATAGTTACTAACACTAGCACTATACTTGGAAGATACCAAAGGAGTCAAGGTTGATTTGGAGATGTCAGTAAACTGAGACCACAAAAGATACTCGTGCGTGTTTGTGTCCAAATGGTTGACGTTGATCTTTGTAGAGTCCAATCCACAAAGTTTCAAAAGTTCTTGCATTGCGTATGCTAGGAAAAGTTGTTTCCCTGGATCCTCAGAAGCCCAAAATGCTGGAACTAGATGCTGGTCAATGAACTTTAACAAAAATCTAACAGTTTCCTTCGAATCTTCAAAATCAGATGCAATCACCATTCTATCTCTTTTCTTTTCAATTTCATACTTGGTAGGATCTAAAGCACCGATCATCCCTAAGCACTTGGTGCACTGGATAGTTATTTCGTCTACTCCTTTGAATTTATGAAGAATATCTAGCAAACCTCCAAACAATGTAGAGACTATAGGTGCAAATGTTGGTTTTGGTAGATAACTTGAATAAAATTCAGATTTGTATTGGGTTAAAAACCTGTTCAAGTCAATAAGAGCCTGTTTAACAACAAATTTGTTGTCATTCTTGCATCTTCTATTGATATCATATAATAGCGCATTCACCTTTTCATTTTTTCTGATAATGTTATGAACTTTTGTGTAAATATCCAATAAGTCGTCATTATCAGACAATGAAAAGAAGCAATGAACATGTTTAGCTCTGAAAGATTCAGATTTATCAAAAAAAGCAGACAAAAGATCCTTAGCTTCTTGTTTACATCTATTGTCAAAAGTGTCCCATCTTTGAAGGACGATAGCTAGTGACAAATCTAAAATTGTGACCAAATGCGATTCCGCCAACTGCTGAATCAAAATTCTCCAGCATCTCAATGATGACTCTCTCAATAGCGGTGCCTCTAAGGATGCTTGAAGACAGGTTATAATTTGAGGAAGAGCTGAGACAATGGAAGAGCCTGAAATTTGAACTAATAGTTCAACTGCATTCAAAGCTTTGATTTTCTCCACATATGGCTGAAGTCCTTTCGTATCATGAATTGCATCAGAAAATTGTTGAACCACACCTAGAATATGACGATCAAGAAATTTAGGAATAGGGTTCCTTTGAGATTGACCATTGTCAGAAATTTTGAAAAGAAACTCCAATGCCTTTTTGATCTGCGACTGATTTTGCAACTCTGGAGAGAAAAGCTTAAGTAGTTCCCAAACTGTGTGAATCAAAGAGACAAGATCAGATAGGGCTAAAGTTTTCAATTCAGGACAAGCATTTGACAAAATGCTATGTAGCTTTCCCTCAGTTATATCTGGAACACTGGTAAGCAGAACTGCAAAGATCTTAGGTCTATTGTCTAAAACAAGTTCAATCTTTTTCTTCCCGGATGCTTTAGCAATCTCACCAATCACATCATGTTTGTAGTAAGTTAATAGGTATGGAACCGTTTGTGATGCAGTTCTTGATAAAATTGTTTGGACAGGGACACCAACCAACTCGCTAATTCTTTGGCCCATACCTGGCTTGGTGAAGTATTGTTTGGCAATCATTAAGGAAAGATTGGCCATTGATGGTACCAAAAGTTGCCACGGTGTCTTATCTTTAGCTGCAGCGATCATTTGAAGTTCGTGAAATGCAATTGAAGATTGAAATGCGTTTTGTGTACCTAAGAAATCAATCAATTTGAACAAAATAGCGTTTAGTCTTTCACCTTCTGAAGCAATGGCAAGTTGACCCCAAATAATGATTGTTGATTCAGCTAAATGTAAGTTATTTTGTATATCCACAGTGTTTAAAAGCTTAAAAACCGGCTCTGAATTCGCATCGGTATCATTGTACTTGGATATAAAATATAGCGGTATCACTCTAGCAGTTTGAAGTCTAATATCCCTATTGGTTGAACTGATTTGAGACGACAAGTATCTGAAGAACGGACAATTTTTGTCAATTTTTGGTGGTTGGAAATGACTGAAGATCTTATAGATCGTCATTATTGATGCCATCGATAAAATTAAATCATCTTGAACCGATTCGTTTGTGAGAAAGAACCTCGTGAATAACAAATATACCATATGAATATCACTATTCGTTTCCACATCATCTCGATATTGTTCAATATGATCAAGCTTAAGCGAAGATTTTGTACATTTTGTGCACATTTTGACATTTGAGTCGTAACAGCCGCTTATCATACAGAAATAATCACCCAAGGCTAGTATCATATTGTAGCTTTCCACTTTGGAAGTTGACGTGTCTTGTGGTGAAATTTCGAGCATCTTTTGAATATGATTAACCCATTTAGATAAGGTATCACATTCTCTGGGAACATTGATTCTAGAAGATCTGATAAATGACAAGACGGGGTCTTTTGAAGGTAAATCATTTTCGATTTTGTTCCTTATGCTCTCCAAGTTTGGATCTTCAAAGTTGATACTGGTTGGACTCTCCTGAAATTCACCTTGTATGTTTTGCTGTACACCTTCGATGAAAGCAAAAACTTTGAATAATGGTGTTGACTCAAAGTTTTTATATATCACATCCCTAGTAGACCCTATCGATATGGAGTTGATGAAGAGATTGAAATTACCTGTTTCCAAACAGCGATCCAATGATTTCAAGATAGCAAAAGACAATGTCAGCTGAGTTGAGATATCAGATGTTAATGTTGATGAAAGAATGGTTTCGTAACATAGCTCCATATAATATTTGAATCTAGAAAATGTGATGTACTCATGATTGATCGTATAGTTCAGCATGCTATTTATCAAATTGGATCTTATAGTATCCACGACTTCTGTTTCAGGAGATCGACTCACTCCTGATATGATATAATCTAGCTTTCGACAAGATGATTCAAATTTTTGATCATAAATTGAACTGATCATCATTTTGCTTCGAATTTCATTATCTGTTAAAAGTGAGAGCAAATTGGTACAAATGGATGCCAAACTAATCACTTTGTCCTCTATTGTGGTTTTGAATATATTGGTTAGATATGAATCAAATGTTGAGAGAAAGAATTGTCTGATGTCTTTCTTGTAGCTAAAGAGCCGTAGTTTTGCCGTTATAAGATGTATCATTGTGATAACTGTTTGTTTCACACTTTTCACTAATGCTAATTCATTTATTGCCAATAAAGGTATCAAAGATTCCAGTATCCAGATGTATATCACTTTACCACTTTCTTCAGACTCTCTGTTGAGTAGTAACGGTTCTCTTTCACAGATCATTTCAATAGCGCCCAGGCACATGCCTATCCATTCTGACTGTGCTATATCTAAAAATTGAGTGTTAGCATACCTAAATTTGATACTTGAACGATAAATCCTTCAACTTACGCTTTGGTCTGTGATTTGACTGGATCCCATGTTTAACAATGATGTTCAATAGCTTTAGCTGTGTCTCTGGTGAGTCTTCTTCTGATCCGCCACTCAAAACAGTATCCACCAGCTCTTTCAGAGCATCAACAGCGATTATTGTTCCATTAGACATTTGGTAGTGTCTCTAGGTCAATTGAAGCTCCTGCTTAAGTATGTTGGATTGATTTTTATAGAGAGTGTTGAAAGTAAAGCTAAAGATGATTTGCTGTAATACAAAAAGCTACATTTTTTGTTTACTTTACGCGAAAATTTGTAACATCAAGTACACGTACTAGTGTTTTGGAAAACTGGAAATACGGCGGTAACTATATTGTCTACATTGTTCTCGTATTGAACGAGCTGAAAGCATTGTCAAATTGATACTAAATGTACATGTTTATTTTGTTTGAAGCTCGTTTGTGCTAAAAGCTCCATTTTGACTATTACAGATCTTCAAAAACTGTATTATATGATTGTAATGCTGTATAATTTAAAGATCATGAAAGGGGTATTGAATCTCAAAAAATTGTGATGGTGAACTGTCAAATTGTGTAGTTGTGTGATGGAAATTGTAAAACGTCGTGGATGTAAATGTGATATTGAGTCCTTTGTTTCTCAGAGATTATCTTTGAGCATCATAATTCACCAAACGTCTGATAAGAGAGGTTAATATTCACTTCATTGATGAGCAACAAGGTCTGTGTACTTACTTGAATAGTAAAATGTGTGGTTCAGGTGCTGTAATGAAAATTGTTAATAAAATGAAAGCAAAAAATCATCAAATAGGCCCCAACTCACCATGCGTTTCGTAGTGTTCCCACCCTAGAGATTGTGTGATCCCAAGACCACGCCATTCATCTTCTGTTAAGATCCTCAAAGTACCAGTTTCCGAATTGAAGTAATCACTTGGAATCACTTTTAGCATTGCCTTTGGAAGCATGACATGACTATAATTGTTAGTAAAATCCCATCATAATCCCGTGAAGCGGTTTAGAACGTACCGATATTCATATTCATCATCAGAGTATCTATAATTAGCTGTTAGTATCATGCCCTCATTGCATGGCCATGTCTGTGTTCAAGATCTAGTTCTGGATGCCTCGCTTAGCGAACAAACATTGAGGTGCTGAACACAAAAACCTCCAAAACAACACACATACCTTGGAGAGTAGTGGATAGATTCCTGGAACTCAAAGACTCGAGCTCTCTCTGAATCTGTTAGCTGGCGACCTCTGAAACTCATTGTTTAGTGCTCGGCTCGGACAGAAAGTGCTCTGGACCAACACAGGATCTCATCTAAAAGCACAGGATTTATTCTCTAGATTTCTTCACAAGATCCGCCAGACACCAAATAACGCGTAGCTTTTTTTTTTCGCGCCAAGGCGTGGCCAGACAATAACGCCGCTTCGAACCTCGCCGGGGTTGTTTATTTGTTTTTGTTAAATTTTCCAGTTTGTTTTCCTCTTGAAACGTACATGTTTCAGATTGTTTCATGCTTGACACAGAAGGTCAGGTTGAAACAGAATCAAAGGCACGCTTGTTTATGAAATTTCTGTGATTCCAGGCCAACATTTTCACAATAAAACGTTATTTGCAACGGCTAAACACTTGAGCTACAGCCTTAAGATCAAGAAACAAGATAGAGAGATCTATAGATTTTCCCGTGTGATCTAGATTACTGTTTCTAGAAATAGTCTTGATTCGAGCATCAAATATCAACTCGAGATTCTCAGCGGAGAGCAAAAAACATCAATAGCTGGCATAATAACTTAACTAGACCCATAATATCATTCATATAAGCATATAATCATCACCATACAGCATACCAAACTCTTGTGCTTAGACTTTCCCCATCAACAAGATCTGAACCTCATCTCATCTATGTTTCAAATATGTCAAACGAATTAGGATCACCATACATTGGGGTGAAGCCAGCGCTATCGACAAAGGCTACAGCTGGAACAAATACATCACTAGTGGAGCAATATGCAGAAGTAGGATACGATCAGGTTCTATTGTCCATCACAAATGCAAATTATAGAGAAAAATCCAGGAAAGTATTTCAAAGGGCAAAAACTTTATTTGAAATTGCAATTCCATCACCAACGTTAACGGATGTGAACATTTTCGCAGGCCCTCATATTTCACACACAATAGGTTTGCTTTCAAGTTGGATTGAGCTAGAAAGTGACGATCAATTGGTTTCTGAGTTCTCCAAGCAAGTTTTAATTAAAGAGCTTGAATATGCCAAATTTATAGGTATACAGCATTTAATAATGGCACCACCAAAAGATCTGATAAAACTTGTCAACTATTCTAAAAACGTCTATGATGCATTGGAATTCACTCAAAGTCACCATATCACAATATCAATTTCATTACCGCTATGTGAAGAAATGACGCCCAACTCTTTAAGATCAACCCCAATAGATTCTTTGAGTACTTGGGACATGTGGAACTCCATAAGAACAAGCGTCGACTATAATCCAAGACTGAAAGTATCATTGGCAATACCCAAAAGTGGTATACCAATCAACGTGGTGGAAAGATGGTTTGCTGAACCAGTATCTATCCTATTAATGTCGTCATCAATATTTATCCTAAACACTAAAGGTTATCCAGTTTTAAGCAAAGCTATTCAATCATTATTGCATCATTTCCACATCAAAAATCCAATATATTTATTACACGGGCTAGAGAAGATACCCGAAGAGGTTGAATCTTCTTCTTATATGACCTACATCAATTACATTTTGACCAAAAACCAACCAGATATGGCCAAAATTGATATAATGTCCAAGCATCATCAAGACGTATTACTTCCACCTTTACAACCGCTGGGTACAAACCTTGATGATTTCACGTACAGCATATTTGAAAAAGATGATGTGAAGTACAATTATTATGGGGAGGCAATTTATTCTGCAATGTCTGACATTGCACACTTGAGCACAATTAATGTTGCAATTGTTGGTGCTGGTAAAGGTGGACTAGTTCAAGAGGTCTATAAAGCCACTCGAAAGCTGAATCTTCAATCGAAAGTCTCCATCACCGCTATTGAAAAAAACACTTCAGCTATCGTATATTTACAAAAGAAGAATATCGATCATTGGGAACAATCTGTTGCTATTTTGAATAAAGATATGAGAGAGTGGTCTCCAAATGAAAGCTATAATATCATAGTTAGTGAACTTTTAGGAAGCTTAGGCTGTAATGAACTATCACCTGAATGTCTAGCACCATTAGAACAATCATTAGACAGGGTTAATGGTGTCTTTATACCACAATCTTATAAATCATTCATTGCACCTACATTTACACCAAAGATCTATAATAGTATCAGATCATCAAATAAATCATTGGATTTCCACAAACAATACGTGGTTAAACAGTTACAATCCTGTTTATGCTCCACTAAGATCAATGAGATTTGGTCATTTGAGCACCCGTCATTGAAAGATCGAACATCCAAGAGAAGAACAATTTCAACATTCAAAATTCGTCATAAAACAGTGATACATGGTATTTCAGGATTTTTCACTGCACAGTTATACAAAGATATTGAATTATCCATAAAACCTGACACTCATACACAAGATTTGATATCATGGTTCCCACTTTATTTCCCACTAGAAGAACCATTATATGTACCTGATGATACGGAACTAGAAGTTTTCATAACAAGAGAAATATCAAATGGGAAAGTTTGGTATGAATGGAGTTTGGAAAGTTTCATGTATCTTGTTGTTCCTGGTGAAAATTCAAGTGAATATCAAATGCGTGTTAGAACTGGTGTAACTAAATTACACAATCATAGAGGTAAAGGTTTTGCTATGGATCTAAATTATTGATTTAGTTGCATTGAGGTGTATATATCGTTGAATAATTGAGAACTTCGGGCTATTTTGATTAACTTAGCTCTCTATGTAAAGTACTGCTTGCCTATAGCTTTGAAACAAAAAACTTTATCACACTTCAACATCAGGTATATCGAACTCTATAGTTACGTTTAACCCAACATGATACGAAAGACATAAATTCCACACAAGCATATAACATATGTAAGTTTTATGAAGTCAAATCTCGAGGGTGTGAAAATTATTTGATTTACCACATCTATTGTTAAAAGTCCGACCTATAACAATCAAGGCAAGATAGGTGTTAAGGACAAAGATCTTCAGGGTTGATGAAGCCATCTATATACACAGTCCACAGTCTACAGATCCAGGCGCTCGATTTTTTACCCCTTGTTATTATCGGACTTTGGGTGCTCACTGCAACTATTGTTTGATACTTGTTGTAGTTGCTAGTACAGTTGATTCTTGGTATGTAACATATCAATTTTGAATCGAATGAGGCATACATGACTTGAAAATAATAAATGGCACCATTTTTGATGAGGACAAAACGAGATCGTGAGCTAGTTCAAATTCCAGTGTGTAACCTCTGGTTTTCAATTGTACAGTCAGCGTTTAATATAGGTTGAAGAGAACACATGCTCTCGTTGACCTTGATCTTTTTTCCAACGGAGGTCGTGAAGTTTATTTTCAAAGTGAGGTGACATTTTTAGTATTTACCGATCTGAACGGAACAACTCTTGAAGTTTTTCCGAGACTGCTCGTACAATTAATGCGTGTTTCTCGACATTTCATAATTGACACCTTTCTCAAGGACTCCTATACATGTCCTTGTTCTTAACACCAAAACTCTGACAGAAAGAATGGTGGAAGCCTTTGGACATCGTCGTAAATTACGTTTGTGTCTTTTCTAAAAATTGGATGGCATCAAGTACGTATTTATGATTTATGGAGCTAAAGTACACGTTGTAAGCCGTTTAAACCTATAGCTAGCTAGAGACGTATATACAATTCATTAACCAACAATCATGACTCTGAATTATATCTCGGCAAATTAAATATTGAGCCAATATACGACTAGGCAATGTTATAATTGTTGGATAAGAGTGCATCATACTAGCTCAACACGCTGTAAAGTTACAAACAGCTAAAGTTCAATTGACATATTGACATACACGTTTGAGATAGATTACGGCTGTAGATAGGGGCATGTGTACATACATAATTTATAGATATCCAGCCTGGAGCACTTTGTACGTATGAATGAGTTCATCTTAACGTTGTTTTAAAATATTATATAATTCATGAGCTTCCCGGTATTGCCATTGCAGATGTTGAATATGATATAGGGGAAATCACAAACGCTTGCAACTAGTGGTAGTGAAAATCTCGTTATAGATATATATATGTGTGTGTGTGTTGGTGAACTTGATGATCTTCAGTTCGCCTGAAAGGACTTCAATGACAGAAGTAGGAAAGAGTTCGACAACTCATTTCAATTTTATATCATCGATACACTTCTAAAACAAATACACGAACCCCAAAATCAATTCCCCAGATACTAGACAGTGGGGGAAGCTAATCAAATTCGCTCCATTAATTACCAATTGAATGTAGATTTGAACTCATTAACAACGTTGGGTTTGATTCATGAGTATAAGTTTTGAGACATGAGAATTGTTGAATTCAATTTCCTTAGTTTTGAACCATAGTCGTTGATCCAATCGTAAAGATGACCATAAATCAGGCCCAGGCTCAAGAGGAACTTTCCTCAACTGTAAGTTGCACCTCATCATGAACAGATGATTTTAAATGAACAGCATCAAAATTCCTGTTTGATGCGGTTTGCCATAATATCGAACCATTATAGAATTATTTTCGCTGAAGCCTGTGAACAATTGATTCAACCTGTCACATAAACCAAAAATTTGTCCTATCGATGAAAGTCTTACATGGAAATCAGTTTTTATTTTTGGTTGAACAGCTATGCAAGAGCTGAAGTAAAACACAGCAGTTTCAACATCGAGCTGTGATCTTCGTTCACACTAAAATCGGAGAAACCTATCATAGATCATAGCTCATAGGTTCTTTTCGCATCTCGAATTTGAAGGTGATTTTTTTGCAGCAGAGAGAAATCTGAGGAACTCCAGTGGAAACGGAAAAACACAAACGGCGATTTTGTGACTCTTCCAGTCCGTTGGAGCTTAATTCTGAGCTTTAAATGGATACTGGAACCCTAGGTTTCCTGGCCTTATTTAGTTTTGTTGTAATGACCCCATATTGGAATACACGTTCTATTGTTATGAGTTTGCCTCACTAGTTCAAATGTTACCACTTTGTGCTTTGTGGTATGTATGTGCGTACCTGATTCTCAAAAATAGTGGTGTGTCTTTTTTGATTTGCCTTACGGTTTTTCCGAAACTGCTGGATTTGTCCGAAAAAGTTGTTCCGCCTACGTAGGCTTGCCTAGTTTTAACCGTTTGTCCATACAGAAGCAGATTTTTGATCATTCGTCTCCTATTTATGGTGTAACTATACGTGTCCTTGCCTACTATTAGTGGTGTTGTTGATGCTGTTGCTTTGGTTGATGATGAGCCAGTTGTCTAGAAACAAATGACTTGAAAAGCTTTTGATACACTCTAGATATCAATATGGGTCTGTACTGGAACAGTTGAACAAACGTGTTTAATAGAAGTTGTGAAGGGTCCCTTAAGCCATATCGATGATAATCATTGATTATGCCATGACTTGTCAACGAGATCAACATTAGCTATAGCAGATGAAATTGAACATCTTGGACAATCGTTGAGTTGTTATGGTCAGAGAGGGGATCTCAAGCAATTACAGAACTCTTGACTATAATTCAACTTGGGTAGGCAAAATATAAATACGTAGATGTCTGGTATTTCGTTTCAATTCATGTTTGTACTATGTAGTGACTTGTAGCATGCTTCAATTCGCGTGTTGTTGAGCTTGTTTGACGGATTCATAGATATCCGCAGTCCGAATTTTTTCTCAAAGCGCACTAAATTAATTACGTAAATGGATATGCTAAGAGCTATATAGCGAGAAAAACCCTTAAAGATAAGCATATCAAATCACGTTTATAACGACATGCAAGATTAGCCAATCAGCATACGAGGAATTAGCAGAACTATCTCTAGCAATTGGACAACAAACGTTGAAACATTAGCCAACTTGTTGAACAGCTCACAATTAGATTTTACAGGCAAAATCTGCCCAAATTCGCGCATGTCTTGAAAAATTTTCGAGAGAAGTCATTCATCTTATTTGACCGCGATTTTCGTGACAGATTATAGAAGCGGCTGAGATTTTTATAGATAAAGATGAAGCTTTCTTTGTTCACAAGTAGAGTTTTGTTCAGCTATCGAAAGTTGGACTAGCGGAATCAAAATCAGTACTAATTTTCACTGTTTAAGATCACGAATACATACTGGAAAATGCTATCGATCTGTGTTAATGTAGACAAATTAAGGGTTACAAGTAGTATTGGCATGAATACTGTAATACGATAGCACATGTTGGGTACAAGACACGACCAATTGGTCTTCTCCACTTTATATTTCAACGATTGTTTTATAAGAGAAATTACCACTTTGTTATATGTTGTATAGTGGGGCTTCTGCGGTTGATGGAAATTTCACTTCCGTGAGCCAGGTACAAATGCCAATTCTTAGTACAGTGATATACAGCGTCCAACTGACAGATCTCAGGACGCAGCCCCAGTGGAAAAGCCTTGGTAAAGTTGAAGGTAGAGTTGATTGTGGTGAAGAGTTGCGTTGGGTTTCAGTTTTCTCCTCTTTTTCTATCTTGATTAGTAGACAGTTCGCGGGACGTTTACTACGAAATGATCTAGATCTCATTTTAAAGGGAGGGAACGAAGTTCTGAGGCTATTACGGAAGGGATTAGCAGGGTTGGATAACTGTGGGCTAGCTCGTCGCTGGTTTGTCTGTTCAGTACATAAACTCTATAATAATTTGGAATTATGTTGAGATTGAGGGTTGATGACTGATTCACCATGGATATCCTGACCTTTGGGGTTCCGCTATCCCTATACATCACTACAGTCAGTTAATTGAACAATAGGTTCGCTATATCCTACTAGTAATATGCGCGTTGTGATTGGTGTAGAAATTGAGATTTGGATAGCTCTATAATACAGTCGCAAACTTTCATTTCCAGCTTCACCCTCATCAACAACTTCAACTGTCTCTTCAACGACAGCAAGTCAAACCAAAATTCGAGTTCTGTAGATTTGTCCCCTTTTCATTGAATTTGTCCCAACGGAAAAATCATCTGTTTTTTCAGAAAACTGGTGTGAAAAACGCCAACGGTGTGAGTTTCTTTTGTCGCAAATCAAGCGTGCATCAGGGTGCATGTCCTGAGAACTGATCCAAATGCACTTTGAAACTTTGTTGTGATTCAGATAACCTTCCAGAGGGAATATGCTGCCAGGATGGAAACATTGAGCCATGCTTTCGGTATAAAATAACTTGGGTTGGCCCTTATTTCGAATCTTTATGCTCTTATAGTGTAAATTTTATTTCACTTTAAATCATCAACAATAGTTTACAACTAAGCATACAATACTTCTTAGGAAGGCATTAGCTACAACACAATAGTCAATTGAACAAAGCTTAACTTAAATACACCCTATTGAGGAATTAAGTTATATTTAAGCTGATTAGTTAATTCAAAGCAATCTTAATTGATACCAAGAAGTTTCGTGGCCCTTATTGATCTTTACCAGTTCAATAATAACCGTATATTTATATCCAGAACATTCCCATTACACAGATCTCCAAATGACAACTTTCCAAGATATTAATTCATTTGATTGGAATTCCATGTTAGGTGATATCCAACAACAACGTTCAAACATGGAACAACAACAACAACCATCAATTCCAAATGCCATGTCTGCTGTTACCCCATCCAAACAAGATTTCTATGCTATACAGCAAGCTCAACAACCATCTCCAGTTAGTTCAGATGATAATGATGTTTGGTTTGATAAATTTTTGAATCAAGATTCTCAATTGAACAACAATGGCAATAGAGCATCAACGTCATCGAATGATACCACTACAACTGCATCACCATTAGAATTTAGTTCATTATTTGATGTTGAAGATAGAGATGATTGTGAAAGTATATTTTCATCCAATGTTACAAGTCTTGATAACTCACCAATGATCAAGGCCGAAGATGCTACGCAACAAATTCCAAAGATTGATTTAACCACTCAACCAATCCCAGAACATCCAAGTCCACCAGAATCCGCTCCAGAACAAGAATCATGTTCATCAGCTCAAATGTCCAATGCTGAAGATTCTTGTAATAACAATGCTACAGCTACTGATAAGAAACCAAAGAAGAAGAGAGCACCAAGAAAGAGATTAACTCCACATCAAAAGCAAGCTCATAACAAGATTGAAAAAAGATATAGAATCAACATCAATGCAAAGATTGCTGGTTTACAACAAATTATTCCATGGGTTGCCAGTGAAAAAACAGCTTTTGAAATTGGTGATGGAATGAAGATTGAAAATGATGTTGAAGTTCCAAGATTAAATAAGAGTATGATTTTGGAAAAAGCTACAGCTTATATCTTACATTTACAAGATAGTGATATCAAATTAAAAGAACAAAATGAAAAATTAAGAAAAGAAGTTGAAAGATTAGGTGGTAATGTTGAGTTATAAAGATAATGATGAATGATGATAAGATTAAGTTATAATTATTTAAAGAGTTATGTTTTGTTTCGGTTTTGAATGAAATATATAAAAGAAGCAAGTTTGAAGGATTGGGTTGAACCCACCTTTTCACGATATGAATTATGGGTTTACGTGTTAATAGAATTATAGAATGAAGTTTTGATTTTAGAAGGCCAATTGTAGTTCTATACAATTCGATGGAAAATATTGTTGGGTGTATGTTTGTGGCAGATCCATCGATGAGGTGTGCGCAAACAAACATGACACCTTTTTCGAATTCGCGGATTTTCAAGACCACAATTGGAGGAAACATAAAGGTGTTAATTTGGTGAAAAAGGGGGTAAAGGCTATGAAGTGAATTGAATTATGGTTTGTGGTATTTAAATGATACTGCTTAATATTTTCATTGTCAGTTCACAGGAGATTCAATTGAGTTTCCACTGCCAACTCGAGTATTTTGTATATCAAGATCTCAGAGACACATAGATTTCAAAATGATTCGAAGAAGGAAGAAGGAAGAAGTCCTGAGTGCAATCCATCGTTTTCGAATACTTGTGCTGACTGTATATGGATCCAGGTTTTAAGGAGAGGGTCGCTATGATTTGACACTGCAACTGGTGTTTTGGAAGTTTCTTCCACAGACATGTGTTTGTCATGAATACCAAATTAGTACTTCATATAGATCATGATCTATTCTCTTCTCAATTCATTGCCATTTTCTATATGGGAAAGAGTCCAGAATCAAAGCATAGATGTATTGATACAGATGTAACTTTACGATCTATGATCTTTGATACTACATGTCTGCAACATAATTCAAGACATATATAATGTTTGAAATGTTCAAGTTATCGTTAGCTGCAAGACACCATTGCTCCATTAGGTTATATTGATTAACATGTCTTGAAGCTCTTGTGTATTAAATGCAATATAACTAGGTTCTATGGATGAATTCTTTCATCATACACGTTGGAGATCAGTTTTAATTGAGTTTCAAACAGGTTGAATTGGTGAAATCATTGATCTTCAAGGGGTATAAGGTTGAATATGCGGATGTTTTAAAGAAGTTGACTCTAGATCAGCGGTTTGAAGAGAGAAGCCTTATCCACTACACTCCATAGTCCATATGCTAACACATGGGCATGTGTACAATTGATCAAATCATCTTTGAAAAAACCTAAGACATTTCTGCTGAGACATCTGTAAAGGAATAAGCATCAAACTATATGTATACAAACAGTTTGAAAACTTTATACAGAAACGATGAGATAAGCGTCTTCACAAACGTAACCTTTTTGACACAAAACATGGGCCAAAATCTCTAGCTATGCCGATTGATTTAACGTCAGTCTATTCAATTGATCTCAACTCGCTTTTCATTGTGTTGTAGATATCCTTTCATGTCAGATAAACTAAGGACTTGAGCTATAAGTACATGAGCTTTCCAAGGATAGTATATGCTACATTATTATTGATCATCTTGTTCAAATCTATACAAGTTACGATATGTTTATCTTTTTAGGCAATTTACATGCAGTTATGCAAGTTGAGTTACATTTAACAATAAACTTCCCCTTGAAAAATTCAACTTGTACAGCCTAATCAATTGATCAACTGCAGCATCAAGATAATATTCTGCAACTTGATTTGTACGAGGATGAACAAGAACATCTAAAGGAAATGTCTCTATTCCGTGTTTCCAGATCTCACGGCCCCCTATTTTGTTGAAAGCACAGCTTTATTTTCATGCCTTCTAGCTTGTTTGTTCTGGCCATCATTTTGGCACTTCAATTGCGAATGTCCCGAGATATCAACAGCAGCAATGGTAGCAACTTTAAAACCAACAACAAAAGGGACGTAACAATTTCGCAAGGCAATATTTGTTTCAGGACATTTGATCATTTCGGAAAAACTATAGGGGAGTAATTATACGAATGGCTTTAGCCAGATATACACGTGTAAAATTAAATTCAATTATATATATAGGGGGCTAGAAAAGGCCGCATACATCCGAGATTCTCGCTCACTCCCAAAAGATGTTTAATGATTGAGGTGAACCTTCTTCAATACCACAATCTGTTGTATAATTCTTCCCTTGAAGTTTATTTTCAATGTATTTACCAAAATCTGGTAATGAAATACTGAATCCTGGACCATCTGAATGACCATCAATTGGGATAACTGCATCATTATGGACAATTCTAACAAATGGATCATCATAACCTTCACATTCCAATCTTTCCAAAATTAAACGGGCACCCATTGGAACAATATTTGAAATTTTCCATTGATGGTTAAAACTTTGATGATCTATTGGTAATTCCCCATAACCGTCAAAGATACCTAATAATGAAACGATATAGTAAATATCAGTATCATGAGCAAATGATAATGTTAAATTTTTGTTGTGATCGTTTAATGCTCTATTAATTGCATCAACATAAACAGAACCAATTGTTGTAGAAAGATTATTCGCAGGACCATGTTGATAATAGTATTGAGTATCATATGAATATGAATATGATAAAAATTCATCAGAAGTGAAAATATCACAAATTTGACTAGAACCTTGAACATTTAGTTCAAACCCACAGTAATCTAATAACGATTTAACAGCTTTTGTTGATAAGTTGATACCTGGTGTTTCATTGTTTAATCTTTCAGCTGTTTTGTTCAAGTATTTGTCAGATAGTTTATTGAAAACATCTTCATTTTGACTAATATTGAAGTTTTTACAATTGTTAACTGGTGTCAATGTGTTTGCACCTAGTGACGGATCTTTTTCACTAATGTTGTGAACAAGACTTTCATTGTAAGATTCACCCAAGAACCCCTTAGCGAACATCTTTGCAGAAACAACAACTCTTTCTTGCCCCGCGGACCAGAACTTGATATCATCACCACCATCATAAAGATCATCATAACGTTCCCTAAATGTAGCACCATGTTGATATTGATCTAATAATCCAGAATAAGGACCTTTTCCAGTTTCATGTTCATACTCATCTTTATCAAGACCTTTGAATTCGTAATCTCTTAGGAAACTTAAAGGACCATTAATTTCGTCGGTGCTATTTCTCAACTCGCTCAAATTTTCAGTAATTTCGTTACCTAAATTAGTAGTTGGATAACGTTCACCATGTCTTGAGATCAAATTTGCCTGTGTGACTTTACATTGATAAGGAGCATCTCTTTGAATACCATGACCTGGATTTTGTACATATGGAGCAGCAGCACCGATGAATCTTAACACATTGTATTGATCTAGAGCATCTTGACTAAACGGTTTAGTCACTGCTAGTCTTTGTTGATCGATTGGTAGTGCTTGCACTGTGGCAATGGCAAGAGCCAAGGATGATAAAACACTTGTTGATAATTGCATCTTGATGATTTCCCAATACCAAGAGAAATATCAATCCAAGTGGATAAGCACAAGCTTTTCAATGGGTTTTCTTTTCAACATATATGTTATTCCTTTGGTTGCAAAGGTTATATAACTTGCATGAATGCACAAAGATCTACCCAACGTGTCTTCCTTTTGTAGTAATCTGAATAGCTCCTGAAGCAGCCAACGAATCAGTAAGCGTTCACCTGGTAATTACGAGCAGCTCTAAACGGCAACAAGCCCTTCCGTTTGCGTTGAATTTGATGCAACTCTAGCTTTTGGTGATGATGGTATAAAAGTGTTGATGTTTATTTTCTCCACGTTTTCAACCACGTTTACGAATTTTAATCGCGCTAAACAAAAACATCAACAAACCCTCTACAGCGGCTAATGATTTTCATCATGACAATTTTACATTAGATATTATACAAAATGGGTATATTTTACTGCCTAAATTCTAATCCCAGTAACAGGTCATCTCCGTTGGAGCTCCCTCGTCAATTCCGCACTCTTTAGCAAAAGTTCTGCCATTGACTCTTCCTTTAATGTAGGCTTCGAAATCACTTAATGGTGTGCTGAAACCTGGACCGCTTGTGTGGCCAACGATTGGATAACAGCGTCGTTGTGCACAATTCTCACCAAAGGTTCATCATAACCGGCACATTCAAGTTTCTCAAAGATCAATCTAGCAGCCATTGGTGCGATATTTGACACTTTCCATTTGTGGTCAAATCCTTGATAAGTTGTTGGTAAATCACCATCAAAGATCCCCAAAGTGGCAACAATGAAGAACATATCCCAATCGTGAGAGAATGATAATGTCAAGTTTCTTGTTTGTTCTTTCATCAATTTGATCATGGCATTGGTATAAACAGACCCAACAGTGTTTGCCAATTCATTACCAGCACTTTGGTAATAAGCTGCGAGATCGGTGTCATACGAGTATGCAATAAATTCATCAGTGGTGAATATATTACAAATTTGACTGGTACCTTGGACACCGAGTTCAAACCCACAATAACTCATTAACCCCTTCACAGCTTTTGTAGAAATGTTTAAACCTGAATTTTCACTGTTTAAACGATATGCAATTCTTTCCAAATAATCACTTGAATATTGTTCAATCAAATGATCATTAGTCGATTCATTATATTTTGGACAATTGTAAAAAGGTGTTAATGTGTTAGCACCAAGACTTGAATCATCTTCACTTAACACAACCCAATGATTTAATTCATCATATTTTTCACCAAGGAACCCCTGAGCAAATCTTATACCGGATTCATGAACTCTTTGTTGACTAGCTGTGTAGAAAGTTATATTTGAACCATCATATAAATGTTCATATTGTTGTCTAAATTCTGTCCCGTGTTTAAAAGAATCTAATAACCCAGAGTATGGTCCTTTAAATGATTCATTTTCAAATTCACTCTTATCTAGGGCTTCAAAATTGTAACCTTTCAAAAAACTTAGTGGACCAATAACATCATTTTCCAAATTCTTAATCTCTGCAAGTTTATCTTCAAGTGCTTCACCTTGTTCAGCATATGGATATCTTTCACCATGTCTTTGTACTAAATTTGCCTGTGTAACTCTACATTGGAAAGGTGGATCTCTTTCAATACCATAACCTGGGTTTTCGACATATGGTGATGATGTACCCAAATATCTTAGGATATTAAATTTATCTAAAGCTTGTTGACTGAATGGTTTTTCAAAATATTGAGCAATTGGGAAGGCATCAACTGCACTTATAGCCAATGCTAAACTTGTGATTACTGAACTTGATAATTGCATTGTGTGATGAGATTGATCAACTCATTATTTCTTCAAAAGACAGGGTCTTTATGACCTTTTATACTCTCGAGAATTTCAAAGATAAGCGACCGGAATATTTCTGACTTCGGTTGTAAATGGTTATATAACCTTGTACGTACTTTGTACATGCATAAAAGGTTATACATATCATGATATCCAGAGGCAGCCAAAGGGCATAAAAAGAGCCGCACAGCACTCATAATACTCAAAACACTTGATAATTAGACGTTGGTCATCATAAAACTAATCAATTATCTATTGTATCTGGACTTAGAAGTTTGGTCGTGTGACTAGATTTAAACTTAAGCTTTTTCGCCGATCAAGATAGGTAATAACTTTATACCGAATGTGGAAATTCTCGCCTTTTGTATTACCTAATTTGGTTTAATTGAAATTGTTTACTCTGGTTTATCAACGTTCAGCGTTATGCGATTAGGAAGATAGGCAGAATAAAAGTGGGTTTTATTAATGGAGGACAATGGACATGGCCGATCGTGTCGAGATAATAGATGATAGATAATAGATCCAAACGTTGCAAAAGTTCAACAGCTTACATCAAATTATCGAATCAACTATAGATACTTATTTAGATTTTATAGCCGTCCTTGGCGGAACCCTCATCTATTGCAAGGCTGGAAGTGTTCCTGACAGAAATTACAGACACATGCTTAGTACAATTTCTATATATATTCAGGTCTATCAACAATTGTCTAATTATCCCAGAAAAAACTCAATTCCTGTGGTACATCTTCATCTAACCCACAATCTTTAGCATATGTCTTACCATCTAATTTATCATCAATGAATTTTTCAAAATCACTAATGGAAATACTAAAACCAGGTCCATCACTGTGTCCTTGAATTGGTAAGACAGCATCGTTATGAACGATTCTAACAAATGGTTCATCATAACCTTCACATTCTAGTCTTTCAAACACTAAACGAGCACCCATTGGTGCAATGTTGGAGATTTTCCATAAATGATTAAAACTTTGATGATCTAATGGCAATTCACCATCAAAGACACCCAATAAAGAAACAATATAAAAGATATCTGTATCATGAGTAAACGATAATGTTAAATTCTTATCATCATCCTTAATCAACTTGGTGATTGCATCAACATATACAGATCCAATAGTGGTTGACAAATTGTTACCTGGTCCCTTTTCATAGTAATAAGATACATCTTTGGTGTATGAGTAAGCCAAAAACTCATCAGTGGTAAAGATGTCACATATACGACTTGAACCATCAACATTTAATTCATATCCACAGTAGTACATCAATGAATCAACAACATCAGTGGATAGTTCAATTCCTGGTGATTGTGCATTTAATCTTTCCGTAGTCTTTTCCAAATAGTTCCCTTGTAATGAATCAATCAATTCATCATTTTGTTTCTTGTTATAGTTATTACAACTAGTGACTGGTGTCAATGAGTTTGCACCCAATGAAGCATCATCCTCGTCTAAAGTCTTGATAAAACTTGAGTTATATGATTCACCAAGGAACCCTTGTGCGAAATGGTCTGCAGAAGCAACAACTCTTGCTTGACTAGCGGACCAGAATGTAATGTTTTCACCATCATGATACAAGTCATCGTAACGCTCTCTGAAAGTGGCACCGTGGTTATATTGGTCCAATAACCCAGAGTATGGACCTTTACCGGTTTCAGTGTCGTACCCTTCTGGATCTAGTGCTTTAAATTCATAATTTAACAAGAATTCGAGTGGACCATTAACTTGATTTGTATTATTCTTTAAAGTTTCAAAATCCTTTGTCATCTTTTTCCCTTGCTTTGTAGTTGGGAATCTCTCACCATGTCTGGACAACAAATTGGCCTGTGTAACTTTACACTGATATGGTGCATCTCTATCTATACCATAACCTGTATTTTGAACGTAAGGTGAAGCTGTACCCAGAAATCTAAGAACATTGAACTGGTCCAGAGCTTCTTGAGTGTATGGTTTTTGAGAATGTTGTTGGTTTATTGGAGCACCAGAGACTGAAGTGATGGCAAGTGCCAATGTTGATAAAACTGCTGAAGAAAGCATTGCGATTTTTAGCTCTTTGACCTCAAATAACCACAAATGAACACACAAAGGATACCATCACCCTTTTATAAACATCCAATAAACTGGACCCTTTGCAAAGATCATCGATTGTTGTTTATTTCAGTTGAAAGATCAACACGCCGTACATATATGTACCTCAATTGCAACAGCTTACACCCTTTTATTGGTTGGCCGGTGTCGTAAAACGGCGTAAGTCTTTGAGTTTACCGTGTTAAGATAGAGCTAGAGGCTTCAAAAGTTATTGCTTTATGATGTTAGGCTTAATGTTGTTGATGTTGATTTTGTTTTGCTTCAGTTGGTATTTTGAAAGCATTTTTGTAAACACGTTTTGAAAATTTCGTGCGCTTATGCAAAAGCTCAAAGTGTTGATGAAGCCAAAATATATTCAAAACGTTTTATGGCTGCTTTGATGATGGATTCAATAAAACTTAATAAGTCATTGGTTATATCATGGCTCAGTGGAGTATCAAGCCACTAGATCCCGATGCTCCACCACGTGGGCCTTAGCAATTTAGAAGCCATCATCTACTCTACCTACATTTCATCAAAAACTTAAACTTTTGTATATTGTACATCAGAAACAAATGTTGCCAGCTCGGTAGCTTATTTGTCCTTCTTACGTCTAATCACTTTATCAGCGACAAAGACCGTTCTATCTACAACAGCACCAACGGTTAAGATACCACCAACTGCACTGATAACGTTCAACAAAAATCCACTCCATGAAGTACCATAATCTTCTTTATTTATAATTTTTAGAGGTGACATTTCAAAATGGAAAAATAAACCTGGAATACCACCTCTAGCATGGAAAGTATTTGGATGATCATCATCACGACCACCAACTAATGGACGATCATGATATGTTGAACTAAATTGATTAGTTTCCACTTTGGTACCGTTCAAGTACTCATATCTAGTTGGGACAACTTTGAGGAAATAAGAATATAAATGATCTCTACCACCTTGATCAACTTTTAACCCGTCTAATGGATGACTAGATAGATCTAATGTATCTGAAGTGTATTGTGAATTAACATCTGGTCCAAAACTGAAATGATTAATAATATGACGGAATGCAAAATCTTTGTTTCTTGCATATAATGATAAATCATGAACATGTCTATTTGGTGCACTGAAACTTGCACCTGGTGCAAAATGAATATTACCATTGATTCTATTCAATTTGGCAGTACCTTTAACTCTACAACCTTCACCTAAACGATCATTAATCTTCTTAACATATCCTTCTCTTTCACATTGTTCCACATTTTTACCATCGAAAAATGCCCAACCAACTTCAGCATATGCCTTACGAACAGAATCACAATCATTACAACATACTTTATTCTCTTGTGGTTTATCATCGTTACCATCTTGATTTTTGGCACCATAACATGGTCCACAATATCCATCTGGAATAGAAGCATCAGCATGTCCATGATCATCACCTATTTTCATTTCTTCTTCACCAATCTCTTCACCACTTTCCGTTAACCTCACTTTGGTGAATCCATAATTTGCAACATCCACTTGTAAATCACCACTAACATCCATGATATCTAAAGACATTATATCACATGGTAAGTCTGGAAATGTCACATCTAGATTAATATCTAATTTCAAATTACGATCTCTATCAACAACCAATTCAGGCTCAATGGAAATCTCGTTAAACTGTCTCCATTCACTTATCACCAATGAGAACAACGTCAGGATACACGCCACCGTGATCAGACCACCAGAGTTGGTCTTGACCCTAGCATCGTCAACTGTCTTTGAGAAGGCATCGAAGGACAAAAGTCCACTTTTCTTAGCCATTCTATACAGGTTTCCTTGATCAAGCTATATTTTATACGTAGCTGTTTTAGTTAACACGATGTATTTTTTCAAGATCGAAAGGTCCGAAACGCTAAATCTATGAATTGAACGGGGCCACAATCGTATAACCGTTTTTCACTTTGAGAAACTACAATTCGATGTTTAAATTAAATGACAAGGCCAAACATCATCATGATGGCCCGATGAGAGACTCTATTTGTGGTGTTATATACAGTATTATTATCTATTTATGCTTTGTAGTAAAATCAGTAACCAAATCACCACCAACGTTCAAAATCTCATTAAAGATTGCATTTTTATTAATCTTGATTTCATCACCACCAAGAGGCTCAAAATTATAACCCAATTGTACTTTGAACTTACTATTTTGTAGCTTGTTCGGTACGAAAAGACCAGTGATGACATTTTCACCAGTTTCTGATAAGGTATGTGAATGGTATGAAAAAATAATTGATCCATCAAATGTTGAATTTAATTCCTTAACTAATTTCAAAATTGGATTGAATTTTGAAGTGATGTCTGATGGATATGATGTATTAGTGTTTAATAAATTCTTGAAAGCAGATGTTCGTGGTAACACACCGGATGATGTAACCAATGGAATGGTTTTCAATGAAACAACAAAATCATAATCACTTAAAGATGGGGTAAACAATAGATCTAAAGTCTTCTGGTTTAATCCATTACTATTGATCAACTGAATGGCCACCTTTGATAACGCAGTAAGTCTTGTAGCGATAGGCAATGATAAATTATTAGTCCAAGTTATACCTGATGGGTCAATCTTTGTACCAATGAAAAATTGAGTTTTTATACCATTTGGATCCTCTTTACGAACTCTTTCAAAATTAGATTTGATCTGTTGATGAGACTGAACAGTTAAATTATCAGATAATTTAGACAGAATATTTGCCTCTTCATCATCTTCAGCCTTTTTGCTTAAATCTAAGATCAATGGTTCTTCTTTCCAATTCCAATGGGCAATAAAATGTAAAATTTTCAAAAATCCATTCAAGACAGATGATGGAACATCAAATTGACCAGGATCAACAAATGGTTTTAATGCAATAAGTTCCACTAGTTCTTCACTTAAATGTGATAATAATAACTGATCGTCTAACCATTTCTTGAATAAACGGACTGTTGCTGAATAAAATGGATGTTGATGAGCTATAGAAGTTATCTCTCTATTATGGACAATGGAATCTTGGTAATTCTGTTTGAATTTCAAGTAGATAGCTTCCAACATTTGCTTCTTTTCTCTCTTGGCGTTACCAGCAGCTCTCAAATACAAAGTTTCATCTCTTTCAGTGACAACACGTAATCTGAAACCATAACCTTCTGGAGTTAAAATATTTAATGTTGTAATATCAAAATTATATGGAATTAAATCGTCTTGCTTGGTTAGATAACTCTTATAGGTAGTTTCCTGTGTTAAAGTTTCACTAATTTTCAACAAGAATGCAGTTTTAACTTTTTCCAATGCAGTAATTTCATCTGGCCATTTAGTAGAACTTTCAAATTGTAATACAAGGTCATTAAAGTAATCTTTATTGGAAATGGCAAATGGAACTGGTTGTAAAAATGACGTATATCTTAATGCTGAACTGATGGGTAAGATTGATTTGATGGATAATGGTAAGTCTGCTTTGATTAAAATCTTGTACAAGGAATCGTAACTTTGAATCAAATTGTTAAATGAGCTTGTGGAGATGACAGATTGTTTGGTGGATGATGGTAAATTAGGTAATGGCAATAATTTATTAATGCTTTCAATTTCGCTCTCTATTTTCAAATCCTCTCTAATATGAGCTTTCAAGATGTAATTGATGATTGATAAAACTATTGGTTCTTTATGATCATTTGACCATATAACGGAATGTGTAATATTACCATCTTTGAATCTTCTCAATGATGATTTTGGTCCCCAAAAAGATCTAAATTGAGAACTATCCTCACTATCTTTAGGACCTTTTGTGACCAATTTTTCTGATTCTTGAGCATTAATTAAAATACCAACATTAACATTCAAGTGGTCTTGACTTGATGGTTTACGTTTTGAAGTATCAAATTCATGATTTCTTTCAAATCTCACATCAATACCACGTACACGATCACCTAAACCATACCTTAGTACAGTGGATATTTTATTTGCAATATAGTTCTCATATGTAAGGAATGTGATTTTTTCAAAAGGACCAAATGATTGATCACCATTTGGTGAAAGTTGAAATTTCATATTGAAATCATATTTCAAATAATCAATGTTTGAATTTTTCAAAAATAAAATATCAAATCTATCGACAACATTGTCGTTCAACAGAGCCAATGTCTTTTTAGCATGATGCACCAAAATCTTATAAGAGTTTCTGGTAACTTTGTGTAAAATGTTCAGTTTGGTAGTTTTATCGAAAATGGTTGGTGTATTGAATCCACCACTGATGTATTTTGTAGAATCATTAGAATCAGAAAAGAATTGTAAATGACCGTCAGATAAAAGATCTTGCTCAGCGATGTATCTTATAACACCTTTAAATATTTGATAACTTGAATAACCATGTAACAAGATTTTGTTTCCACTCTCACCACCACCGTTTAGTAAAGCAGCAGTCAAGACAGCAAATTCAAAATGTCCAAATCCACCAGCATCCATTGTAGAGTTTAAGCCACGTTGAGATAACCATAATCTACCTAAAATACAGGCTTCTTTAAACTGGTCAGCCGATTTCTTAGTTTTGTATAAATACTTCAAGTATTGGTCGTATGATGTCATTGTTAATATAGATGCATTGTATAATGATGTAGCTGGTAAATCAAGTTCTTCATTCTTTTGCACTCTGATACAATTCTTATTTGGTAATAATTTCTTGGTGTCAAAGATACCGAATGGGAACCCAATGAGGATGTTGATTGAAAATTTGGTCTTGTGGAAATTATATTCTGATTGTAGGTTATTGCTCAAAGCTTGAATTTTTAATACTGGTGTCAGTATATCATCGTTCAAGTAAGTGTATGATAACTTGAGGAAATCTAAACCTTCCTTTTTGAAAATCGTTTTCAAATTTTCTGTCAAGTATCCTAAGTAAAAGGAACGTTTATGTAATGCTCTATAGTTCAAATAATCCTTGGCTTGAAACAATTCTTTAGGCATTGTGACATTCATATCGATAGATGATCCACGTGGTGACTGGATTGCAGTTTTCAAACCGAAACCACCAACAATTGATGTGTTCTCTGGTTTGACATAACCAAGTTTGTAGTTGATATTAGTTGGTTTTGGATCGTTATATGGAACCGCAGTCTTCTTCTTGTTGAAATATGTTTCGGTTTCCTCCAGAGTTTGATCCTTTAATTCTGGAATTGATTGAATCAAATCGTACAATTTGTGTAAGAATTTTTCAACTTTGGCCACTTTAGTGTCTTTCAGTTTGACTTCTTTCACCAATTCATCAATTTGCAATTTGAAAATATTAGATTTGAATAACTCTGCAGTTTCTCTAGCGATCTGAACTTCTTGAGCTGATAATGCCTTTTTGTTCTTCTTCCCTGATTGCTGAACTTGCTGGTTCTCTGTTTCCTCTTCATCTTCTTCTTCACTGTCTTCGTTTTCCACGTCCGAGGCGACATCACCGTCAACCTCATCGTCATTCTCATCGCTACCTTGATCTATATTTTTGGTGATCTGATCAATGATTTCAGATTTGGACAAGTTCGACTTCTTCGAAGGTTGTGCATCATCCACTGGTTCGGACTCTCTTATTCTTTTGGACATCTTTCCCTTTATATAATCTGCCCTAAAACCTCTGTATTATGCTTTAATACTTTATGCAAGATTATATGACAACAAACACCGACAAAACAAAGATAAACCAATATCTTTTCCTCTTCTGCAGCGGTGACTATAGTACAGTGACTTTCACGGAGAGATTCAATTATCTCTGCTCCTGTGGTATCTTGAGCTGAAGCCTAGGGTGATTATTCTTTAAACCCTCTTGTTACCGCTGGCTAACGCTACCAGCTCTTCACAATTTTTTCAATTTTTTTCTGCAATGGCGTGAAACTCTCAGCACCGACACACGTGTAAAACTCAGTACTAATAAACCATTATATAATTCGCGAATAGTCTATGGTGGTGTTTGGGTGTTTCTTAATCCGCGAAATTTGTTTTTCACCGGGCCGTTTTCGCGGATTTTACGCTAGTTAGAAAAAATATTAGTGATGCTATATAACCTGGATGTTTAGATTCCGGTAGTGAGCTATTTAAGTAGGTTCATTTAGTTGATTTTATTCATTAGTTCTGTTGACTGAGCTAATCAATAATTTGTATCATAGATCCCAGCTCTTTTGCTAGCCATTTGCTACTTTTTCCACGCTATTTATACACTGGGGCAAAATGATTAGAAGTATACTGGGTCATCAAGCCAGAAGAGCTATTGTCAGACGTAAAATCTATCCAAACCCATTGGTTTATAGATCTTTGCATTCATCATACATCAGATTCCAAGAGCCTGTCAAGCCAAAGGAACCAGTCACACCTACTACCCCAGCTAAACCAGAGGAAAAGAAGAAAACCTTGTGGGAAAAAGTTAAACATGAAGCTAATCATTATTGGGATGGTACAAAACTTCTAGGGCTAGAAACGAAAATTTCTATGAAATTGTTGTTGAAAAGTGCTGCTGGGTACGAACTAACAAGAAGAGAACATAAACAATTGAAAAGAACCACACAAGATGTTGTTAGATTGGTACCGTTTGCCATGTTTATCTTGGTTCCATTTGCTGAGTTGTTATTACCAGTTGCATTGAAATTATTCCCAAATATGTTACCATCCACTTATGAATCCAAATTAGATAAAGAAAAGAAATTGGGTAGATTAAGAAAAACTAGAGAAATTGTCAGTGAAGTCTTGAGAGATACAGTTCGTGTTAGATTACCAAGTTATGTCACTGAAGATCAAAAGGCCGATTTCAGAGAATTTTTCCGTAAAGTTAGATCTGGTACTGAATCACCATCAAGAAACCAATTGTTAAGAGTTGCTAGATTGTTTAAAGATGATACTGTCTTAGATAACTTACAAAGAGCCCAATTAGTTGCTGTTTCCAAGTATATCAACACATCACCAATTGGTACCAATCAAATGTTAAGATTTAGAATCAGATACAAGTTGTTGAAAATCAAACAAGACGATAAAGCCATTGATTACGAAGGTGTTGACGCTTTATCAATACTAGAATTGCAAGGTGCTTGTGCCTCAAGAGGTATCAAGATCAATGGTGTTCCACCTCATGAATTAAAAGATGATTTATCCATCTGGTTACAATTAAGATTGAAAGAAAAAGTTCCATCAACTTTATTAATCTTGTCAAATGCTTATACATATGGTGATATTGAATCTAAAGAATCCTTATACGAGGCATTACAATCAGTTTTAAGTGCCATTCCTGATGAATTATATCACGAAGCTGAAGCTGAAGTGGCCAAGGATGACGTTACAAACAAACAAAGATTAGAATTGATTAAGGAACAAGAACAATTAATCAAGACTGAAACCAAACAAGAAGATGAAAGTGGTACTGTGGTTCAAGTTAAAGATAAAATTAATTTGGATGATGCTGATCGTGCAGCTGCTAAAAGACCAGATTTCATTGAAAAGAAATAGATTCCCCCGATTAAAACATGTATATAAAACAGTGCCCAAGGCATAAATATACTAATCAAAGTAAAAAAAAAAACCAAAAGTATAAACTAATTCCCTTCGGTCCAATCGAAAGCACGCCATATTTCACTCATTTCACTAACTCTTTCATCATTTTGTATCCATCTACCTTGTTTCCTAATTGTATATGGATCAACATTCAATACACCTCCCAAGACTTCTCTTGCGAAAAGATCTCCACGAGGCCAATCATATGAGTCCTCCACTATATGACCTAATCCACCATTTAAATTGAACCAAACATGGAAAAATGGTGCTTCTTTAGCTAAAGAATATCTAAATGCATCACGACCCATAGATTCAGAGTTTTTAGCCGTATCTATGATTGTTTTGTGTTGTTGTTCCAGTTCTGATGAGTTTTCAATAATTGCCTGTTTGAAAAACCCTTGGATTGTTGATGATAATGATATAGGGATAGGAACAGCCACTATTGCTGCATGATTATGTTTACGAATTGATGATTCATAAAAAATCACTGATTTGTTAAGTTTGGCATAATAAAACTTTGATAATGAAATCATATAATTCCTTATTTCATCCCATTCATCTTCATCACAATAAAGTGTACTTTGAACATGGTTTATCGGTACAATCAATGTAGTGTATGGGGCAATTGATGGATCTGGCGTCAATGTTAAATATACTTTATCACCCATACTTAACATGTCACAACAATTTTCATTCTCAATGCAGAGTTGACAACGATCAAGAACATTTGCCAGTTGCTTAGCTTGTTGAGTTGCAATGTTTTTCAAATCAATATTACCCTTTTGAATATGTTTGGCCAATGAAGTTGATTTATCATCTTGGTAATCAAGATCTGTGGAGAATTTCTTGTCTTTAACAATGTTTTGTATATCAGATTTTGTCATGCCAGCAGTAGTTTTCTCTTCACGAATCATATCTTCAATAGTCATATCTTCAGGATTGATATCAGTGGATGTGAAACTCTGCTTAATGGCTAGCGTGTCGTTTTGTAGTTTGACATCTTGTCCTTGCTTGTGCTGTGAATAGAATTGTTCTTTTAATTTTTCATATTGGCTCTCTAGCACTGGTACTTGATCAGATTTCGTCAACTTGGCTTTCAATAGTTTAGCATTCATCTCATTAAGTTGTGTTTGGGTGATTTCTTTACCAGGGGTTTCACTCTTTTGTTCATCACCACCTTTCGAATCTACTACCTCATAATCACCAAATTCGTCAGCATCTTTTGGCTCTCTCTGTTGATCTCTTTCTCTGTAATCATTACGATGTCTTCTCGAAGACCCATATCTCTCTTCTCTATGTCTATCTCTGCTGTCTCTTGAGCTTCTATGACGATGACTTCTGTGGCGATGGCCATCGTGGCTTCTATGGTGACGGTCTCTATTATCTCTGTGTTCTCGTGATGATCTGTGGCTGTCTTCTGGCATTTTTGGTGTTATTTTGGTGAAATTGTCTACTTCATTACATGGCTAAAATTTTAAGTATTAATGAAAATTAAACAATCGGACTTCCAAGACTGAGTGTTGTTGTTTTTTATTCACAACACAACGAGAATATGGCTAGATATTATTGTAAGAGCTGTGAGATAGTGAGTATATATCATGAAATTTTGTGGAATCTCAGAACTAACATCTCTAGTTTGTTGACGACAACAAGATATCCAGAAGACACCATGAAGACTCATCAAGACACAAAAACTCTGTGATACGATCAATCTCAAAGCTACACCAGAAGAATAAAGAGGAGTTTAGAGAGAAAATAGAAGCCGAGAAGGAGCAGAGGAAGTATGAGAAAGAAACAGGGATCAAAACAAATAGGAAACCTAAAAGTAGGCCTAAACCTAAACCTGAAGAGAGTAAAGAAGAAGAGACAACAGAGTCAAAAGAACCAGAAATTGGAGAATGGTCTGTGGTCGAAAGTGCCAAACCACAACAAGTAGTGTCTGAAAATGATACTAAACAGAAAACTGCCCCAACTCCATCAAAGAAACTCTCTGCTGCAGATTTGGAAACCAAGAATTGGGATCTAGGTTCCAAAAAGCTACTAGAAACTAGTGACTCTGAAGAAGATACACCTAAAATCCCCACAGGTTTCAAGAAACTTAAAATGATCAAGAAATAACTTTCTGCTACAAGTATGATACAAGATACAATGATGTTTATGCGGATAATTATATACAAAATATGAAAAAATGATCAAACGATATGAATTTGTAAGATCAATGGAAAGGTCTTGAACCACCTCTAACAAATTCCATAATTTTCCAGCCTTCAGTTTCTTTATCATCAACATTTTCACCGATTCTAGTCAATACCATAGCATAAGAACTCATAACAATATTTGATTCAGTACCAGCTGCAATTTCACCAGTTTTAGCCTTTCTATAAAGATGAATTTCTTGAGCTCTACAACCAACAACCAAAACAGGGATATTTGAAGGTAATAATTTAGCACTAACAATTTCTGTACCTCTAATATCTAAGATTTTACCATCAGCAAATAAACCTTGTTCTCTGAAAACTTTTTGTTGAGCTTGATAAACATTAAATGGAGCTTCAGAAAACCATGTTTTCAAAACATCTTCTTCACCTTTAACATATGCATCTAAAACTTCTGGAATGATATATTCACGTAATTGTTTTGTAAAATCCTCGGTGTTGAAAGCTGGATCAATTTGTTTAAATAATCTTATAACTTGAGCAGATTCTGTTTCTGCAAATATACCACCAATTTTTTCAGTTACTGTTCTTATGGTGGAAATTAATGGATTTTCAGATTCATCCCAATATTTTAATTTAAAATCTGAAATTGAACGACCTAATGTAGTTTTACTTTGGAAATCTTCAATTTTTTTACCTAAACCTTCACCTTCAGGTTTTAAATCAGTAGCTACTAATGAATTACCAGCTTCTTCATTTGATCTAACAGCTTTTGGTCTTTTCCCTGAAGCTATTTCTTTTTCTCTTCTTGCTCTTCTTTGTTCTTTTGTTTCAAATCCACCATATCTTGAAGCATTACCATCATCTAAAACTTCGGCAACATCTTTATAAACTTTTGTTTGTCTAACTGGATCAATTGCCTTATCCACCACATCCACTGTTCTTTCCACTGTTTTTCTTGTATATTTCCCAGCTTCTGAATCCCAAGCTGTAATGGCAACTTTTTCTACAACTTCACCAGTTTTTTTCATACTTCTACCTAAAACTGTAGTTTGAGTTTGTGCCTTTTTATAAGCTTCACGAGCCTTCTTATAAGCTTCTGATTCACCAATTTTACCAGTTTCATCCTGTAATGCTTTTATACCATCTTGTAATTCTTTTGATTTCTTCCATTCTTGTCTAAAAGTTTCTGTAAAGATTTGTAAAGGAGATTTTGGTGGTGCATTTCTTTTGATAAAAGTTGTATGGAAAGATCTTGCAAGAACAAGTCTTTGTGGGTTAGCCAAGTTCCTCAACATATTTACAAGGGTGTGAGTCTTTGGTGGGTTTTGCTTAATTTATATGTTTGACGTCTACTTGCCTTCAGTCATATTGATTTTTGTTTTTTTCACCGCTTTTTTTTCTTGAACATCCGGAGAAAGAATTGTCTTGATTTTGATTGATTTTAGTGTAAAAGTGGTGGTGGACAGATAATGGAAGGTGATAGGACAATACTAATTGGTGAAGGATGTTGGGTGTACTTCAAAATACTCCTGTGTCAGGTTTTGGTCGATTTGAGTATCATGAAGACCCATACACCGAGAATTTGGAAACTTTCAGGCAGGCTCACGTGATAGTCATGTGATACTCACGTGCTACTCACGTGACGAGCTTCAGATCACGTGTCCCTGAGAATAAATTTGGCTAGATCACATAAATAATAAATTTTGACGGCTAATATCTTGTTTAAAAGTATGGCTGGTTCCTTGCGTCTAATTATGTAATATATGTGGATAATAAGCGAATTGAGTTTATTATTTAACTATTACTTCATAGGCCTTAATTGCTCACAGCTGACACTTATATTGAATTTCCAGAGGCTCTTGTTCGCATGACAGATATGCATGTAGATCTTCAATCCTACTTAAAATTCGCAACGATTACATTTAATGCCAATGATACGAACTTTACATACTGGAACATGATAACGAATTGGAAGGAAGACAACCATAGATAAGCCTCGCCTCGTTTTATTCTACAAACTACCAACGGTTGATGGTGAAATTGTGTGGTATAAAACACGCTGTGTATAAATGATAACTGTATAACGATAAAACAAACTAAAAAAGCAACTGGAAAATGAAAGTGATGAGCAAATGTACCAAAACTATTGCTTGGATTTTTGTGAATGAATTGTTCAGGAATAGAAGTGAATTGAATTGATTAAGTCGTAAGCGTTGGTGAAACATGGTGCTATATCTCTTGATCATGAATGATGTGTGGATAATCATCTTCATCTTTATAAATTATATTCAATGGTTTAACAGAGCGAGTAGCAAGTTTGATATCTTTAACAGAATCAGCTAAATCTTGGACCGATTCTTGAACAGAATCATGAACAGTATTGTAAAGCTCTTTAATTTCCTCAGTAGTGGATGTTTCAACGTCATTATCATATAATGGATAGTTCAAATCATCTTTTGGATCGTGTTCCACTTCTTTTTGTCTTTCAATATCCATATAGTCGAAATCGTGTTGACCACCAACGGTATTAGACCCCATTACCGAAGTATCGAAAGGTTCCAAGCCTTGATTTTGAGTACATTTGAAGAACAGTGTGTTTGTCTCGATAAGATCCAGGGATAAGTAGACGAATAAAAAGAACGACAATGTGATGATGAGTTGCAATAGCCTGGTTTTCCACGTTTCCAACTGTGATTTTTTGTGTTGAATAGCCTCTAGGGACTCTATATCGATAACTTGCTCGACTGGAGCGTCTCTTTTCTCTTCTATGGTGGACATGGGTGCGCTGTGATCTTGCAGCTAGACAATAGAAAGTGGCAAGCAGTGGGACGACACATCCCTTTTATAACCACACAAGATCCAATTTATGAAACAGCACATGGGCCTTGTGTATGTGATGCAGCTTTTGGTAAACGGAGGCACAGTACGAGATGTACAGAGATTAATTAACGCGAGCACGTTGCGATGCGCGCACGTGCGGAAATGGCAGAGAAAAATCTTGCGAGAAATTTGCCAAGCAAAGAGAAAAACGTCAAGGACAATAGATATGGGGTTGAGTCTTGACCGTTGAAACTTGGAAGTGACAAGGGACGATTCTGATAAGCTATATATGATGGGCTAGTTAATAGTCACAACCATGGATCCAACGGGAGCTCAGCGATGGTATAGTCAAAAGACAGAGATTCCCAGTTTCCATCGATCCCAGGGTTAAATATAGCACAGTCTTTTTCCGTGCGCTGCAGGGAACTTGTGCTGAACTCTATTATTAGCCTATTGACGTTGAGCTTTAAAGGTGGACAGATCGAGATTGTAGAGAGAGGCTAGAGCCAACCATGCGGAACAGAGTAAACTATCTGGGAAATTGAGCTCAAAAAATTATCCTACATACCCAGCTTGCTTCACTATGGATCCAATTGGAGTAATTCATGGGGAATGTGAAGTAAAACGTATAACTTTAAAGCATATATCGGTTAGTCACGTCAAATATTAACCCATCGTACAGGAACTTCAAGCCATACCAGCCTTTTTTCAGCTTTATTAACACACGGTGCAGCTGAAGAAAGTTACCCAAGAAGGGGAATCAAACCTACTTACCTGCTACACACTAGTATATCAGGACCATTGGGAGAATGACCGAGATTATTATCTCAAACAAAGTGTTCCAAGACGTAATGAATCATGTGAAACAATATATTGTAACTAAGATATAAACATGAACATTTCCATAACAAAGGCCTCATCTCATAAGATCTGAAACCAATCCTCATTATGATTCATCATGATACAAAAACATAAACCTCAAAACTAGATATAACGATCCATGCAATATCATGAACCCGGCTATGAAACAACTCAAGACTCATCCCTTTGACTAATAATTTCACAAACAACCTTGAACCTTTCGATTACTCTTTGCCTATCTTTTTCAATTGCATTTTCATACTTAACGCCTAACGATCGAAAGTTGAAAGTACTGACATGCCGAAAATTCATGCAGGCTATAATTAGACTGAGCAGGTAAAGATTTTTCTCATGAAAATGAGCCAATGATATCTGTAGCTTAGATCAGTACATCAAAAACGCCCTTTGACTTTTTGTGTATTAACATGTATATTTACGTCGTACTACGTCTTAACAGAATAAAATTTACCTCGTGTACTTGTACACCGTGAATACCTATATTTACATCTATTTACAAACCAAAGGTTAACCTATGATGATTCAATTTCAACATTTTCAGCATTTTCTAATGTTTTACCCGTTGTATAATATTCTTCTTTAATCTGTTGATTCAATTTGACAAAGAATGATGAAGCTCTGATGGATAATCTAATTAAAACATTAATACCAATAACGACTGACCAGCTATAAGTTAATAAACTCTTGAATAAAGCCTCTTGAACAAAAATATAATAAAATGCAGCTCTCAAACTAGTATATTGCTCTGGATGATCAAAATATTCATTTAATGCAACACCAATTTTAAACATCAAGATAATCATTTCCACACTAACCAACCTTGTTAAAACTGGTAATGCATAACGTTTAGCAACATTTTTAAAATTTATAACTTGTGATGGATCATCATTTCTCATAATTTGATAAAGATCTGGACGGAATGTTTCCAAAAATGGGATAAATGTGAAAATTAACAATAATAAATGTAATGGTAATGTGAAACGATTCATATTAAATGACACATTATAATAATCCATTTCGTTTAATCCATGATAATATCTATATGGGATTTCAATTGCATTCAAATGTGCAAGCACAGCCAATGCAATATTGGTGAATATACTTGAAAGGAAAAATGCATGAACAATGGCAAATTTATTAATGGTTTGGAAAAATTGCCATAACTGTCTAAAAGTTTCCCTATAACTTTGTTGTTCTGCGTTTCTATCAAGGTTTGCTTGCATAGAGTTGACAGCTTCCACATTTTCATCAATTTGTGCTGCGACATCATCCACTATTTCATCTCCATTATGTGCAATTTCCTCTTCGTGCTCCTCTTGTTCATCGATTTCAATATGACGTCTTTGTAATGAATCATCATATAATTTCAAAAGTGTGGTAACAATTTGGAATCCAACCAAAGATGAGGTAATATCCATCTTGAGAATATTGAAAGGAGCCTTTTGGGAATCAGGGAACAATTGAATTGTTGTGGATAAATCAATCTTTAATGTTGTCAGGAAGGAATCCAAAAGATAGGAAATTGGTTTACCAGTAATGTTCACAACTATGCAAGATCCAACAATTAATATAGCAGCAAAGATCCAAAGCATTGTTAAAAATAACACAATTCTAACACCGAAAAATGGGGGTCTATAGACAATTTCATATTGATTTGTTGTGGTTAATTCATCTTCAGAATCATCAAATTCATCCAATGGATATTTTTGATCAATACTATCCAACCCTGAAGCATTTGAATCATTCAAAGGTTTATCATCTTTGGAAACTGGAATAAATAATTTTCTAACAAATTTTCTGGACACTGTATCATGCTTTGGAGCTCTAATTAAATTACCATCTGGAATGAAAACAGCTTGGATATTAGTTGTTTTGAATAGCTCTTTTGCCTGGCCTAAACTCTTTGGTTCTGTATAATCAGGTTTAGCACCTTTTAATTGGGCAATTGGGTTACGATAATAGACATAACCTCTTTCACGTGAATCTTTTTTACCCAAAATAAATGACGATAATCTTAATTTTCCACTAGAAATCTTAAAAGCACGAACCCAATATTGTCTAACATATTTTTTAATCAAATCCATATGGTTGCGAGCAGTGTAAATTGTAGTGTTACCCAAAAGTGTACCCAATACGATTTTGAATTCAACAGGTAAAATTGAAGATTCCGTCAATTTGAAAGCTTGTGTAACAGCACCAAATCCAATTAAAATGAATAATGTATAAACAAATCCCGACAATGCAATTCTGGAAATTTGTAAACCAAATGGACGAACTAATGCGTCATGAATCAATCTAGCATTTGGATCTTCCGGAGATCTGATGAAGAATAGAACACCTGGTCTCAAGATATATCTTCTAGTCATACCAACAAACAGAGCAAACAAACACATATACCCTGTACCAGCCAACCAATAGGTTAAAAATCTCATTGCCAAATAATCCTCAACGATGAAAACGTTATTGAAAAGCAACGGTGTGCTATATGTGAACACAGGTGTTAAAGACAATTCCAATACAAATCCACAATAAATTGGGAAAAGCACCAGTTCAATAGCAAAAATCAGAAACACTTTAAAAGTGCAAACCAAATCCAATAACAAAACAAATAATTTACGCTCATATCCTAAAAGTGGGTTGTTTCTTGAATGCTTTTTGGTCTTGTATGACAAATAGTATAAAATAGCACCATAGATAACACCATAAAAGCATGCTAAAGGAATGATTCTTTCAATGGATGATTGAGGTAAAGAATGATGATAGACATTATTGAAACATGTCACGACAGGAGAAACTAAATACTCATTAAGAAAATTGAAGACAGTTGGGAATGACTCTTGAGCTTGACAATCAATATTGAAAACCTTATCAGTGACTCTGTTGAACCCAGTAATTATGGAAAGTTTGTTTAAAGCATTGAAAAAAGTTTGTAACATGTAAAAGGCACTGACATATAGCAAATTACCAAAAGCAGATGGAAGCAAGTAGGAGGCAAACAAATAAACAGCCAAAAATGCATCACCACCAACAACAATCATATAAATTGGGATTGATGAGAGTAAATCATCATCTTCAATTGGTGGTGGACGAGCCGCAGCAGCGGCAGCAGCAGCAACAACATTAGGATTCACACCATTAGCGGCAGCTTGTGCATTAATGACAGGTATTGCGGCTTCATTCATTTGAGGGAAATCATTGATATCAATTTCATTTTGCAAATCACCACGTCTTGGGAGACGAACAGGTCTCTCTGGTCTGGCAAAAACACCGTGAAGATCATCACGTTCATCGGCCTCACCACCTTCTCCGTGCACGTGCATAGGGAAAGGTAAAATAGGTCTTTGAAATTCAGGTCCTTGTTGAATCTGTTCGTCAAATCTTCTCATCTCTTCTCTGATTCTTTCGACACGTTCTTGTTCAACTTCAAGGTCATTATCACCATTATTATCAGTTTCATTATCAGAACTATCAGCAGGAACAAAGTCAGGATCTTCATCTTCATCTTCTTCATCTAATAATTCGTTTCTATTGTTTCTAAGTCTCAATTCATTCTGACGTTCTCTTTGTAAAGCACGCTGTCTTTCTTCGATAACTCTCAAAGCATCTTGGATAGCTGCATTTTGTGGATTATTTCTTGCTTGTAATAATCTTTGCAAATTTTCCACGTCTCTCATCATTCGATCATTTTGTTCTGGGTTGAGATTGATACGAGTTGGATTAACAATATTTTCAGCTGGTCCAATTTTCTTCAAAATAAGAGTTTTGAAACCTGGATCTCTTGAAACCCATTCATGCTCCAAAAATACAATCAGATGGACAGGTATCCATATTAACAGAAACGAGAGAGCATCAAAATAAGTTGATACTAAGGCTTTTGCAATCTTTGACAATTCATATGGATCACCTTCAAAATTTAATTCTCCATATATTAATGAGATGAAGAAAGTATCATGAGGCATTGCACCATCAAGCACCCACGTACAGAACCTACTTACAGCTTTCCAGAAAAGCGGTAATTGAATCACAGCTCCAAATATGAGTCCACTTATTGTGATGCTGTATTTGAATAAATGCAAAAATGAATCTCTAAATTTCAAAAAAACTAGTTTCAATGGAACTCTATCTGGTGTGTCCTCTTTGAACTGTGTTGTAAAATTATATTTCTGATGACATATGTCACAGCTTGGTTCCCTACCGGAGTGCTTCAACCATTCTTCCAAACAACCTTGATGGATATATTTGATTGATCCTCTACATTTGCACGGATAAAAAAGAGGATCATCCGGAGTGGCTTCACCACGACAAATACGACAGGACTGCTCGTCAGACATGTTGATTGTGGTCTGGTACTCCTTCAGTAACTTCCAATTATTTCTAGTATTTTCTCAAAGAAAGGGTTAAACTCTGATGATCGGAAGTTGACAACCTGTAACACCTTTATAGCTAAGATTCGTCAGATACCGAATGAAAAAAAAAGAATCAACGATCTAAGCAGTGATAAGCGATTGCTGTGCAGTCTTCTATGGTGCAATAGCGAAGATCTTCTTCACGTTCAGCTTTGCAGCAAAAATTGGCCTCCAAGTTGATGAAGGTTTAGATATCCCAGCTACTGAATGATTTGATTCGAAAGTTGGGAAACTGTTGTGTCAACTTTGTGCTTCAAAGCAAAAAAAAAACTCATCACAGTCGCGAAAAACTTACAGTGGCGCGAATTCTGGAAAAAATCAAGAGAGCCCTGATTGTTTACGTTTACACATTTGTTTACACATTTGTTCTCTTTTGTTATAAGTTAAGTACAACGTAAGGAACCATGATCAGAAGACAGCCTACCACCATTTCACTTTTGCCAGAAGACGTGATCAACTACGACGAAGAAAAGTCTAAGCAACAGCAAAACGCTACCAACACAAATCAGCGTGGTTACAACCAGAATACCGCTGGTTCTCAAGATACTGTGCTACAAAGACTGCAATCTCTGAAGTCCAAGGAGGAGAGAATTGGGCTTAGATCAAGCAGTAGACAGTAGGTGGCTCTTGTGGGATGACTGTGTATGGTGCTCATCAAGAATGGAAAACGCTCTAAACTTTTAGTTTTCGTCACATTGGAGTTAATATAAATTACAAACAGTTGTCCACTAGCCGCTAAGATCATTTCATAGAATTTCAGGCTTGATGGGCAGCTCACACAGGAACTGGGCTATGAAAACGATTTGCCATGATAGCACTAAGGGATTCCCCTTTTATTGATTACATGTTGTGCTGTATAATAGAGATGTCATATTGTTCAGGATTAGTGCTGATTGGCTTTGTTTAGATGACCACCCATTGGAGAAGATTCTTAGATAAGGTATTTTCAACTCACCGCTTTGTGTATGGAGAAACCTTTAATCATCTCACCAGTCTGCTGAGTTTATCAACATTAAGAAATCTGATTTTGGCAAATCCAGAACTAAAATTTGCACCATTAATAACAGGCATAGCTTTGTTGTGTTTGAAGTCTTGAAGTTGAATCAGAGTGGATTTTTGCAAAATCACTAACAGATATATCGTATAGTATTCATCATGCAGATAAAACGTCTCTTAATTGAAAAGTAGTTCTGATCTAAATTAGACTTAATGTGATATTCGACGGATTCATTCGCATGTGCCATTTGATTGATCTCGACTCAGCTCAGCTCAATTGTTGATAGTTAATAGTCCAGCTCGTTCGAGTGATAACTTTGATGTGCTCATCGCGAAATACCGGAAGTCTTAGATGTGTTGATGTTTTCAAAAAAGGTATGAATAACTTCACTTGATAACAAATGTAACCAGCAACGTCGATCAACGACTTTGAGTTTTCTCTCAGATAATTAATTAAACAGTTTCTACGAACAATTTCGATGCTGATCTTTTTCTCCAAATTTAAAAGATCACTGATTACATTTGCCCGCGAAGATTTGGTGATGTTTTACAATTAATTATAGCTTTACTTAACAATAACCACCAACCGGGCTTCAAAGTACAACAAAAGGAACAAACAATTTGAATTGACACTACAGGGTGAAGATTCTGTGATATATAATCGATTCATTCAAGGAAATGACTATGATGGTGACATTTGTTGAGACAATGGTCGAGATGTTCAAACGGATCGAAGAGAGCGGCTGGCAAATTCAGGAAGAAGGTCTCGCTAGAGCCCACTGTGTCTAGGCAGGAGTCCCGATCAGGCTTAAAATGATTCACTGAGCTCTAAAATGTGGGAACTTGGGGGATGCCCAATATTTTCGTCTTTGTGTTTGTGGTTCTGATGGTTCAGTAAACAATCAATCAATTTACGAAGAGATCCTACTAGGGAAATTTCTAGAAGGAAGTTTAGGCAGGTAACTAGGCGGCCTAAGGAATAATTAGGGAAGCCCAATGGAAGCTTCTTCTGCCTACGGCTAGGCTCGTTGCTTCCAAGATTCAAGGTTGGTTTTGTGTTTCTGTGGTTTTGACACAAAGATACAATTTTTCGAAAAAGATAAATAGATGAGCTGCCCCCAATTCTCTTCTTCTTTTCTACCCATCACTTTTATGCTCTTCCTTATTCCATCATCTGGTCTTCATTGTGATACTACTCCATTCATCTCATCATTCGTTGTGCTGGTGGTTCACCTGCTGTCATTCATTCATCTGGGAAGCATTTCATTTATTTCATTTGGTTTATTCAGTTCATTTCATCATTTCATTCACATCATCGTTTCATCATCGTTTCATCATCATTTCATCATTATCTTAGGTCTTGCTGGTATCGTCCATGAGTGTGATCGAGGTTTCAATTTAGCTTTGCAATGGTTAGGGGAGACACTCAAGCAGCATTGTTTTAATCCAAAGGTTGATGATCATGGGGTTCATGGTCCGTGGTCCGGATACTTGAGGATGAACCATAGAGTTGAATCATAACCTGCCAAGGGTACTTAGTACCTTGTTATGAGGATTCTCAACATTGGGAAACTTTGTTGATTTTGAGTTGTTTCACGATCTGATCATGATCACTCTAGTCATTGCACACACCAAAGCGGTTGAGATTGAAATCCACTCCCAGGTTGCTGCTCATCATTCATCATTTATCATTTATCATTTCAGGTTCAAACTCATTCAAATGCTTCCCAGGTTTCTCAGTCATTGTTGGTATCATTTCAGATAAATCTTTAGTCGAAGATTTTCCAGTTGTTTTAGGTTTCTGTTGCTGCTATTCAAAGTTCCAGAGCTATCTATGCTCCAGAGGTCATCATCATTATTTCCAGAGTTTTAGTGCTCCACAGGTCATCATCATTATTCCCAGAGTCTTAGTGCTCCACAGGTCATCATCATTATTCCAGAGCCATCATTGCTCCACAGGTTATTATTGTTCCAGAGTCTTAATGCTCCACAAGTTGTCATTGTTCCAGAGCCATCATTGCTCCACAGGTTATTATTGTTCCAGAGTCTTCATGCTCCACAGGTATTGTCATCGTTTTTTCCAGAGCCATCATTGCTCCACAGGTTATCATCATTTTTTCCAGAGCCATCAATGCTCCACAGGTTATTTTTATTCCCAGAGTCTTAGTGCTCCACAGGTCATCATCATTATTCCAGAGCCATCAATGCTCCACAGGTTATTATCGTTCCAGAGTCTCCGTGCTCCACAGGTTTTTGTTTCCAGAGTTCTTACTCCACAGGTTTTTTCCAGAGCCATTTGAGCTCCAAGGATTGTCCGAACAAATGTTTGGGTACGTGTTGCCATACTGGGGGATTTTGTTTTGTTATTCTTCTTCAATAGAGGGTTATGTGCGGGTTGAGAGTTTTGCAAATTAGACAATCTACGTGTTTTATCATGTGGATGAAATGGAGTGGTGATCCATATGTCTTTCAACAATATATTCACAGATTCATGGAGGCAAATCTTTTGATTCTTGTTCAAGGTCTGGTGTGTGACTACAAGTTATGACGAGGATTTGGTTGAAATGTTTCTTTGGATGTTGATTGGCATCAATTTGATCGTTTTGGGATTTATCCTTAAGTTCAAATCGCTGGCTGCCTTCTCATTGACTTTGGCAGGGTCAAATCGAGAAAGCTTTTTGCCAGGTATCAAAATCTTTTGATATGATGATTTGAATAGATCAAAAAACGTCTAGCAAAACTCAAAACAAAAAAAAAAGAACAAAAAAAGAAGAAGAAGAAGAAAAAGAAGAGGAGGAAGAAGAAGAAGAAGAAGAAGAAGAAGAAGAAGAAGAATACAAATGCACTTCAATTGAAGGCTTTTGAATCATTGACGGTCTATTTCTGTTTGGTCAACAGATTTATGATAATCATGTTCAAATTTCTATTTTGAGATGTACAAAGGTGAGTTTTAGTGGGTATGGCTATTTCATTATAGATTGAGTCCCACACTGTCTGTTTAATTTGATTAATCAGTTCGTGCGTAAATGCATTTCTCTCCTAAGCTCATGAGTGCACCGTGAGGCTTGAAATTAAAAAAAAAAAAAAAAGATAAGTGTCTCTATTTGATTGTCATCCAGCATTTGCGTTTCACTTAAGGAGTGAATACTCCTCAGAATTTGCTGATCTTGTGAGACGTCTTTTCGTCGGTTTTCGAAAGGTTCAACAGTAATCAAGAAGCATGTGACTTAGCACCAGTTTGTTGTATTGCAGCATGCAAGAGATTTTAGCATGATGAAGGAAAGTTCGTATTTTACTCGAATAATTATATGATTTTTGATGGTATCATCGTCAATTGTAGCTTATGTCATAATTGCACATGTATTTTTATAATATTATATAATTATATTAAACTGTTCGAAGTTTTAAAATTGAAGGATTAACTAGCGAATGGCGTCTCTATTGTTTTACCCCAAAATAAGTGTTATATAAACTGCTGACCCTGATTGATTATATTTACTGCAGTTATACTAAAATTATAACACATTTAGATTATTAGAAGTGAAGATATGCAAAATTATAAATTCTGGAACGACATTCATACCTATAAGGTAATTTGTACAAAAGAGTTCTTTTCTCTTGTAGTAGATCAACCCTGTTGATTTGAAAATAAAGGTAACATTTGGTGTGAATTGATTAGCAGTAAAATTGAAGCAATGAAAGAATAACATTTCTCTTAATATTGGATTTGGTACGGGATTCTTCCAATCATTTGAAGTATTTTTTGAAACGATCTAGTACAGACATACTAGTGTAATATCTAACTTGACGACTTCCATTTGTATTTTGAAGACTGACCAAATTTTGTTTATCAATTTTGATAGAATTTGCACGAGATCCATTACCTAATTCTGTTGGAGTTTTAGATCCCATTAATGTTCCTGTGGTACTAGAAAATAATTCATCATCACTGATTGATTTAAAACTTTCAGCATCAGTTTTGCCTATAGCTGAAGCATCAACAAACTCATTATCAGAACCTTCAAATGGACTGATATCACCAGCAGATATATTTGTGAAGGCACTTGTATCTGTATCAGATCTATAATTTGTTATTGGGGCGATGCAATTTACCTTGTTTGTTTCTAAACCAGTAGTTGCAGTGAATTCAGGAGAAATAGGATTGAAAGATTGATAATTCTCACACAAAGTTGTTGTCAGGTTTTCTTTGTAAATATTTAAATCTTCTGGATATATGACATTATTTTCAATTCCAGTAGAGTCACGTTCAATCTTAAAAGTGGAAGTTGTTAACCAAGCGCCATCAACAACATACTATAGTCTCAATGTTAGACACTTTTTCGTCTCGACAGCCTTCAGATTACTCACTTTGAATATTATTTTCTCGTTTGGCACTTCTATCGTGGCAACATATAAGCCATTGTTATTTTGTGATAATTTTGTTGATTTAGTCCAATTATCAAAAGTTCCAGTCACATAAACTGATTGTGCCTCTTTTGAGGGCCTGTTCTGATAGTTAATATCATGAAGCGCTTTAAATGCTTGTATTACTCACCACTCAAACGTAAATAGTGTTGACATTGTTAAGGGTTCAGGAAGTTACCGCCAGCAAACAAATTGGATCACAGTGTATGGTTCAAAGTAACAGCAGAATAGTGTTGCTTGATGTGAATCCTTATCAACGTTGTACGGCAGATATTCGCCTTCTATGTTGTTAACAAGTGGCCTTTTAGGGTTGTTTTGGTGAATCAAGGCACCTTTCGAATCCTTAATTTTTCATTTTCACTATCTTTCCCAATTTCTCTTGTCCTTAGATTCCCATATCAACAATAACAAATTAAAATTATCCCGTGTTAAACTTTATTTGTATGTGTTTGGATCTCGGTGCCCGTACAGAAAACGCTGACTAACAGATTAGGTCACCAGGAATTGGCTTTTCAAGGGAGGTGAGAGAATGATAAATCAGAGTATCTTGCCTGTGTTGAAGACCAGCTATGTTATAGCAAGAATTGAATTCTTTGATAATTGGGATTGATGAATTCAGTGACACCCGGAATATCTGGATTTCAGGACAATGTACTAACTTTTCCAGCCTCATTTATAAGGGCTAGTTAATACTGGAGCGTTGTTTTAAGTACAGCGTCTAGCTGTGGGACTTGATCAACTCCTTAAATATCGAGTAAACAGTGGCTCCGGACATTTGATATCGATAATATGTCCTTTGAAATCATACAGCGTTAACTTTACACACATGTAGCACCTTGTTTATATATATATATAGATCAGACTACTAGTCAGTTGCCTCGAGGGGCGCATTCTCTTAAAGCTTCAAGTGAATGCATAGTTAATTGGATATACAAAGTACTCAGGGCCATTAGCAATCTTAACTTTTGAGACTTAATATCATCGAGAACTCATCAACATGTGGTGAAAAACAAGCATGCGTTTGATATACTAGAGGCCCACCTTGTACATAGGACACTACGCGTTAAAATGGACTGGCCCGAAAGTGGGTGCAGCGATTTGACATCGAGGTTTATTTATCTCCGTAAATTTTTAGTGTGATCGAAAATGATTACCGGAATAGGAAAATTATAAGACGCGTCAGCGTTAAAACGCGGAGTTTTCTTGTTCTTCGGTATGCAGAAGATGTTTCAAAAATTTGTTAGCCCCAAATTTTACCATCTCACCATACGTCAAAAAGAGACCATTTGAAAACTGAATAGTATGCACTATTTGACGCATTCACAGAGTATTGCTTGTAGTAGTGGATACTACGAAGGTTGAAGTTTCAACGGTACATGTGATAAACATAACTTATCATATAACATATAGCTATTGACCTGGTCTAGCGTTGGGCTCAGCTGTTTGAGATGTGCATATTACATCTAGATGACTTCAATTAAGCAAAGTTGTACACAGTTCGCACCCTTTAATGCTGGAAGGGAATCTTTACATACTTGCTTTAGAAAAGGTGCTTCATTTACTGGTGCACCGTTCCTTCAACAAATTGTGGCCATGAAAGACTTCTGCATTTGACAGTTTGCAATATAAATTATGTTGGAATCATACGTTGATGCAATAACCCCTAATATGAGCTTATCGTTGAATCTTGGAAGGAGTTGAGCCACTAGATGTGTATCATTCTGCCGTGCCACTCTTAAGATTGTGTGAACTTCAAAGCTGTTTAGCTGAAAACGTGTGGTTGAAATTTTGTATTAGGAACAATTCAACACATATCCATTGTGTTATATATAGACAGGTATATACATGACCTGGGTCTTAATGAAGCTATATACATTTGAGGGACAGCTATTTTTATCATGAAATCAAGCTGGTTTCACGAGTACTTTAAGGTTTCTTGATCGGTCTATAATATAACATGACATATTACAGTAGTCAATTGACCATCAAAATCAATTAATAGCGGGAGTGGTAGATTGATCGAATTTAGCTTCAATTGACCATTGATTACAACAGCTGTAGAAAGGCACGATCAGTAATCAATACGTAGAAAGACTAGTGTATTTTTATGAGCATATATATAATTTGAGGCTGCTATTTTGAAACATAAACATTGGTACATGTGAGACGTGAGACTACGATCATCAAGCATTATTGGTGGATTTATAGGTTTTCTTTGATAATCTGTTGCATTTGGCTCAATCGCCTATTTTTGTTGTGAACAATGTCTACCAACCTTATCTTTGATTGATATTTGACCTTTCAACAGTGCCCAAGTCGTTTAGCTCCAACCTCCAACTGTGTTCGATGTATCAACACCCATTCAATCGATCAATTGAATCATGACTAAATGATTATACTGTGTGTAGCGTAAATAAAGACATTCCAAAACGCAAATCATCAGGTTATCACCAACTCTGTTTACCATAGTTCAATATGGGGCAACCCTATCTCATACAAGTGCTTTGAACTTGCCCTAATTTTCAATTTAATTATAGTGCCCGGATTGTGCTGTAAGAACACTGCACGTCCGCGAAACTCCTTTTCCAAAACCAAGACTTTGGGTATTTGATTTGATAACTCTGAATTCCAATTAACTTGGTTCTTCTGATTGAAAGACATTGAATTGAGCCTATTCATTCCCATACTACCCTGAGTTCGTACTATATTCCACAATCCATACTGAAGAAATAGCTTAGGCTTCAAATTCACCCGTCCAGACTCAAGACCATCAATGCCACAGAACGCATGCAAAGCTTCAAGCACAACGTACATCAAGAAATCATCAAACATTAGGCCACTTTAGTCCATGGGTTTTGATTCTTGACAAGTAGTCTCACATTTTACTACATAACATAGAGCTAACCCCTATTATTGTGAGTTTATCAGTTTATCAATTTGGGAAAATTTGGACGCTATCTATGATACAAGGAATACAGTGAAATTTAAAAATTCGGCACCAAGAGTCCAATTATCAATATAGCGTGAGCCGCACTGTACTGTATATATAATTCATAAGCTTTCTGATGCAAAGCAGGGATCGATCTAGATAGTTGACATTATAACCAATTGTGTTATCAACTAAACACATATTCACCAGTGACTCTAGTGACTATACCTATATCAAAAACTATATAAACCTCAACGACGAAAGGCGAACATCCCATATATGTAGTTTCTAGTCATAGATAGTGGAACCTGTATAATGTATACGCATGGTTTGAAGTGAAACGTACACAATTCTCCACGCCCGCTATATCAATTAGGAAAGTCGTTTACTGTATCTCTCATATCACAGCTATTTAGACGTTACAAACCAAGCTTAGATCAATTCACACGTTATATAGAACTAAACATGGATGTGCAGTCATGATTTATCAACCAATTTCAAAGACCTGGTTTGTAGAATGTGATGGAAGGATACTTATTGTAATTTGTGTTTCACATGGAACTTTTCAGCTTGGGGTTATGGAACTAATCAACTGTACTAACGCTGCAAACAACGAGTTTCCGTCCTTCATATCGACTTCTCCGCAATTCACTAAATAATTATATCCAAATTGAATTAAGGATCAAGTGACACTCGGCAAACTCTATATTACTCTATGATCAGCTCTTTATGGCTATTAGTTTGAATCTATGTCATGAAGGTTGGTCAGAATCTAAAGCATAAAGCCACTCGAAATGGTTATATGGTTATATCTAGCTGGGCAATCCCGCAGATTTGTTTCCAAAAGGTATATATTCCCTACCTCAACGTCATATCACCCATTTCGTTCGTAGTATCAGCATCCAGTAGCTCTTCAATCACTTATCATACCGTCAACTTTGAGGTAACTGGAAGTTCAAGCAAAGTTAAGCCATGATATTCAAGGCAATTTTAGACCCAGACAATCCGCGAAAGTTGATCGACAAGGTGCGTTGTGAATTGTACGCTAGAGAAGATAAAAGGCACTGTATATGCTATGATCATGATATTTCCAGACTGTGCTTGCCTTGATACACATTTTTCGCCTCAAATGCGCTCAATTTGATGATGAAAACGGGTATGAAACAGGCTGGAGAAGTGGCCCAAGGGATTGTTTATTGACCTTTTCAAGGCCTTCCGCTTGTGATTCCAGCGAGAAACTTGTGTTGAATGCAAATCCACTGTGTTGGATCTCCAAAACCCACTATCATACGTCGATTTTTATCCTAGTTACATAGAGCCCAGGATTACTAGATCAGTTCATGTGATGTCTGGTCTTTGTTCTTGTCGAGTTACATGCTTATTCATCAAGAACGCTTTGTTAATTTTAGTGAGTAGTGATTATAAGTTAGTATAACTCACAAACGTTATCAAGATCGTACATTTCTAAAATTCAGGATGCCGATCGACATATAAATCCCAGCTGATCACGGCGAGACTTTTTAAATCCTACCAAAAGACAGCCTGCCAGTGCTACACCTTTCTCTAGACTCAAAACTCGCCACGTTGATCAACAGGTTATAATATACTATTCTAAAAAATGTGTGCACGTCAGCCAGCAGCTAGTAGATCTTACACTATGAGGGAACTCGAATTAGAAAGTTCCCCTTAAAATCACTTCTCCAAGTGGACCGTGGTTCTTTTTGCGTCGACATTAGCTCTTGCCACATATCCAAATTGGGAAGATGGTGTACATAAATGGTCCTTGGTTGGCAAAGGCGTGATATATAAAGGGCGTTTGGAAGTTCGTAAGCCTATACTACCACCTTATCAATTAAATAATGAGACCCTTTAATCCAGGTACCACAATGACGTTCACTCTCGAACTAAATCACTGTCCTCTTTGTTGTTTGTTCCAATGATCCATGTTTCAGCTGGAATTCAGCCCTTGGAAGTTGGTTCAAGTTCCTAGATGTAGGAATCTGGAATCTGAAATTTTCAGCGCTGGCCGCAAAAAAAATTTCCATGACAACGGTTTTAACAGGCCTAGGCGTAAATTGGATAAAGTTACGGGCACCAGCGTATGTAGTGGTATATATAGAAACTTTCAGGTCCACAAGGACTACGAAGAAATGTTCCTGAGTGCGTATAGTTTCTTGTGAAGCCTTGAATAGTTAGCTAGCTATGTTATAACTTGGCATTCTCATCCACACTACAGCTATTGTTCATCACTCACCAAGAACCGGACCATCAAACTTGCTGAAAGCTAAAAGGATTGACTCGTAGTTTGTGTAAATCATATCAATGAAATGGTCCCTTTGGCTGTTCAAACACTGGTTATATACATACTAAAAAGTGTCCTGATATCATCAAGGGCATTTATGAACCAGTACTCAAAAACTTGGTCAAGCTGATCATAGTTGAATATCATGTAGGCCCTCAATATTATGGACAGCCTAGAACCAACGTACCGACACTTTTTGGGCAACGATCTTATGATGAACTACACATGATCACCCTGTCTGACGGCAATTCATAATCATATCAGATCATATATATATATACTTTATAGTTGATATGATTTGTAGTTGAGTCGTATGTTGAAGCTGTTGAATTACATTGATGATCTAAATATACTGAACTTTTTAAGTTTCTTATAGTTAACTTGATACATCATTTAATGCTTTTAATTTCTTATTCATAACCACCGAACGCCAAACTCATATGACCAAGTTTCGTTCATATGATAGTGTTCTAGAATCTATAGGTATTAAACTACAAGGAGAAAGGCTTCAGAACACACACAGAATTATTTCAGTATTAAAATTCTAGCGTTTACCGCTGTGTAAAAGATCATGGAAGCTTACATATAATAACAACAATGTTAGGCGTGAAGAGTAATAGTACATTTTTCACATTCCACTAGGATCAAAATTTGGCAGTACTCTATAACTCTCACAATCCAATTGACGAGGTTTCGAGGCCCGTTTTCAGAGCTATTCAAAGCACACGTTAACCAAGTATCGATTCACCTAATGTAAAGATCTTAGATCCTCAAAACTAACAGTTTTGACTTATTATGCTCACTCTATTGACTCTGTATCTGCTTGTATTTGCATCTCAAAGCTTATTCAATTGAGTGATGCAAGTTGTGTTATAATGAAGACCTAATTTAACCATCGTGGAAGTTTTTTTTTTTTCATTAAAGCAGACGATGAACTCACGATACAAAATGATAATACCAGAAAGCAGAAACAATCAGGCAGTATATAATGCCATTGAACTCTATAATATGATAGGAATTGGATGTTTGACTCTGTTAAATAACCAAGCCTCTCATGATCTTGTATCGGATTAAAACACCAAGGAATAACAAGTATTTTTATCACACCAAAATGAACCTGGACCACCATCAAAATATTCTAGCCCTCAAAAGCAAAATGATTAACTTACCAACTGATCCCCATTTCTTCAAGGATCTGGCTGCTGTATATCGAACGACCAATTGGTGGCTCAACACAACTTTGAATAATTTCAAGACTGTAGCATAATTTAGTATTCCAGCGTCCCACCGTTTCACACTATATTTGATCGACCTATTGGAATGCTCAGCGCTTGTTCATAGTAAACAACCCGTCAAGAAGTCAAGTCTCAAGTGTTGAGTTTGTAATTGATTTTCAAGACCTAAAACAACTATTTTGGACACACTATATTTATTTAAGAAATCATACCTTCACCTACTGTTGACCATACTTAGTTCATTTAGATCCGAACCAGATATATAGCTCGTTTAGCTATGAGTTCAGAAGTATAAGTAACACCAGCAGCTTCTTTGACTAGAATAAAATCATTGGCTTATCTATGAAACGTACTAATCAATAAACATGGAAGGTGCCACTAAGTTGATCTTTAGAAACAGGGTTTAGTATCAAGATAACGGAAATTTGCAAGGGTATGTTATACCGTTTCTTGTATAGATCCCCTAAAGATACCACCAGCGATCATTTAGATCAATCCCTTCAACATAAACAAGCTTGAAGTTGAAACATACGCCCCCTTATAAATAACTGAAGGAAAATCTCAGATATCTTTACTACTAGTCTCCCTGATGCAATGGCTCGTAACCATAGTCCCTTCATCAAGCGTAATATAACTAATTATGACATTAAAGAAGTTCAACAAAGTAATTTAGATCTATGAGATAATACACCAGGACAAGAAATACACTGTGCTGTTCAATTCAATAGCATACGATTCAAGATCAAAGCGTAGGATGTAGGATAACGTTTTTATAGATCGCGAAATTTGTATATACTAATTGAGTAATTGATCAAAGTTTAAACTCAACTAGCTGTACGTCGCAGTACGGATCGAATACCTCAACCTGATTCAAGAGTAGTGCTTAATATTAGATGTATATAAGTCGAATGATTTTACTGTTTCATTTATATGTATGCATTGGAACTATTAATTTAACCGTATAACTACTATATATGTCTGAGCTGTTATTTTCTAATCTCTAAGCCAGTCACCCCATTGAAATTGATATAGATATTTGCAGGCAGGATTATAAGGGTGTTCATCAATTAGTGATCATTATCAAACCATGAAAGATCAATATAAGTTATCCAGTTGATCAATTGGTACCGCTGCACTCCAAGTAAGTGCTGATAATTAATATTCAGATGATCGTCGACGGATTACGATTACATTAAAATATACACCTTATAGCACGAGATGTGTGTGTGTACGAAGTTCAAGTGATGATAACGAACAGGCATATCACCAACTTGTTCTATTCTAAACCCAGTAGTACTACTGGCAGCAGAATGAAGCAGGTCAAATTACATCCATGATTGATGTACTTTCCCACACATGTATATATGTATGCCTCGGAAAAGAGAAATTATAGTTCAGTGTACACAAACCCTAATTTCTCTTTTGTATTGTTAAACTAAAGGTTCAAAACTATAAAGATTATCAATCCTAGAAACGTGTAACCTCTTTAATATTATTAGTTGGTAACGTATACTATCCAAGATTTCTTGTTGCCTTTGGGTCTGGCTATCAAATAGTCCCTGGCTTTCAGATGAGGGGCTCACAAAACTTTATGCGTTCAATTACTGAGATACGCTTGATGCATGCACCATGTATATCTATTATTCTGTGGTGTGTGTAATATAGATAGCGCCATGGTCTCGGGTCTTTTCTCTATGCTATAAGCTAGTCTCAATTTAATAAGACCATGAGACCACGATTGATCAGTTGAACGATTGGAAGTTGAAAAATTGAATCGACGACTACAAGTTACAACTAGCAAATGTCTTTTGGATGATTGATCAGCCAGATTACCAGAGATCAATTATAGGTTTATTAAAAAGAACATCTTCAATTGATTGGGCTCTTAGACACATTTTCAGGGGCGTAGGGGGTAGATGTAAGATCGAATGTTAATTATTATATATGCTTGTAACTTGTAACTATCTTATTTTTCATCAACGGTAATAGTCTTCGCACAAATTCCCGATGGGACTTTTTTCAATCAACACGATATATTTTGAGACCAAGCCCAAATCGAATCCTTTTATTTATGTAGTATGTACGTAAAATTACACTGAAATATTTTCAAGGCACACGCACTCTCGATATCTAGAGAAAGAGTAGGAGAGATATCAACGCATACTTCAATCATACACCGTAATTTAAAGGTACTTAGAGGTATATAGTTACAGATTATGAAACAAACCATCTTTACAGAAGAAGCAACTGAACTATTGAACTTTTCAGCAGTTATTAATGATATTTCACCGAGGATTATTGAAAAAACCGTGGGCACTATAGACAACTTGGCCGTAACGCGTTGTACAGTCCCCAACTTTATTCAAGACAAGCTTACGTAATTATATTTTACGTTTGTCGACAAAAATTGTGTGTATACAACGATATCTTAGGCTTTAATTAAAGGCAGTCAAATTGATCTGGTTTATGAAGATGAGAAGATTGATCATTGAGCTATAATCGACATGGAACTATATTTGCAGTATCAATTGAAAAGCTGTTGTAGTTAATAATTCAAAGTTCAAACTCCCAACTCGATCCAATGACCCCCGTATGTATAGATCAGCTTGCCCTAAAGCTTCACTTACTTAAGAGTCCACTAGTATACGAAGTTCTAGGTATGTGAATCCCTATTACCTAATCACCTTTATGTTCGACGAAAAGAGGTGTGATTTCAATAGTAGTGAAACCATAGTTTATCATTTACATTTGTGCTACATACTCCGTACTGCAGTGTTCCTTTATAAAATTTTCACTTCAACCTACAGCCAACTTCCAAGCCCTCTTTGAAGTTCCGTGGATCAAATTCAGAGACTTTCAACAACAAGACAAGTCCCTATTTTTCTAATTTCGAGATTAACGTGCCCTAATATGCACGCCTTTCTTTTGAAAAGCACATATGATCATAATTCAAGATTGGTGCACACTGATAACCATGGTGATGAGGATCTTATTAAGGTTGCATAAAGCTGTAGATACCTTAAAAATCTAGACAGAGCATGGTTTGTGCAAAGTGTGGGAGACTTGACTTTCCCGATTTCTAGACCCACATACAAAGTTCTTTTTTTTTTCGTTCAACCCTAGCTATGTTCGACCACTCGACAGATCTTCAACCTTGTATAAAAACTTATAAAATTCCTTCCGTTTCACAAATTGAACAACAACAGCACTTCCATAAAATCATTGTGATACTTTTTCAAGTTCATTATATCTTTCCAACAATTGACTTTGTCTTTTCTGATCATCAATCTTCTTTGATTCAACTTGCTACTGTTACTCGACACCTTCCCACATAGAACTACACTATTTGGCTACTATTAAGTTATTAGCCATATACCTTTAGAAAACGCAGTTCCCAGTCATCAATTGCTAATATTATCTACATTCTTTGCTCTAAATTGTCATTGTTCATTGTCATTTGTCACTTCATTCATTCTTTTTGATTGCCCTATTTTTTCAAGAATAGTTAGGGCTCAGATATCTCACGAAAAAAAATTAAAAATTTGTGACATAAAAATAATTAACCAAATTATTTCACACAAGATCTGGTTTTATCATAATTACAATCATTCAGACTTGCATTCATCAACTCAGTCACTTGAACTCAATTATCTGGGAGGCCCAATTACATGCTGGTATTACACTGCTGATCATTTTACATCAATATTCACCTTTCAAGTTGACCTTTTAGGTATTTGCAAACACAGCGCTTAATCCATCAGATCATCAACCATGTCCATGTATTCCAACTCGCCAATGGCGCTCAAAAGAAGAACCGTCTCAAGACTTGCCGCTGCACATCCAAAGTTGAAAACCATGGAACAAAAGGCTCATACAGAAGCTGTTCAAACATACATTCCAGATATCCTAAAGCACCTTACAGAATTGGAAACCACAACCAAGATGTCTCCACAACTCATCCAATCACAACCTCAAATCACAGTGGCAATGAGACCAATCTTATTTGATTTTCTTATGGATGTTCACAACAGATTGAAGTTGTCAAGCCAAACATTTTATTTAATGATCAACATCATTGATAGATATTGTTCACTTAGAATCGTTAGAAAAGATCATTACCAATTGTTGGGTCTTACCGCCCTATGGCTAGCATCCAAATATAGTGATTCCAAGAACAAGGTTCCATCACTTGACTTTTTAAGAGCTACATGTTGTCATTGTTACACAAAGAATCTGTTCATTGAAATGGAATCTCATATATTGAAATCTTTGGATTGGAACGTTGGCGCTCCAAGTCATGATTCATTTATTGATCTACTTTTGAAAGAAAATGCCTTAGATTTCAAACAAGAAAGAGTCAATGATATCAAGAACGGTGCAAACTATTTGTGTCAATTGAGTCAATTCTTCACTAGAATTACATTCAACTATTCTGCATCAATGATTTCCATTGCATCTGTTTTGATCATGACCAATTCGTTGAGCCTGTACAATGATAATCAATTTGTTCATTTCAACTCACAGACAAACAACAGTCATAAGCTTAACAAGTTATGTACATTGATCTTGAGTGTCGTCAGAGAGAATCCAATACCACCATCATGTCAAACAAAGTTTTTTAAAGAAAACGCAAACAACAATTTGCATACGATCACTACTTACGCTAATGAATTCAAGAACCATTCAACAATAATGTTTCCAACTACACCAACATATATCACACCAATGGCATCTAGAAATTCTTCGACATCATCACAAGCGTCATCTACATCTAGTGTATCAAGATCATCAGCTGTTACAACTTTAATGACACCACCAAATTCAAGTACAGCTTCACCAATTGAACTAAATGCGGGTCAGAATATTTCAATTGATTCACAAAGATTTCATATCCCACTTCAAGATTTGAAGATTCAATGTTTACCAACTTTTTCATCAAACTATACCATTACACCACAAAGTGCCCAAATGGAAACATTTGAAAGAAAAAGAAGTAATTCATGGGGAACAGAAGAACATGTGAAGAGGTATTTATCACAAGATGATTTATCTACAAACTTACATTAGTTGACCATCATCACAATCATTTTGTCAACTTTAGAGCAATAAAATAAACAACATCGGAGAAGGAATTAGGAAGATAGCATGCATACATCATATCATTAGAAATAAAGGGCGTTTTAATTTTAATTTTTTAAAGAGATAGAAAATAAAAGAGTATAATATTTATTAACCAAGGTCATTGTTTTAATTATGTGGTTTTCTATATCTCCTCCATCATTTGTGTTTTATTTGATTTTCATACTTTCCTCCTTTTATTTGTCCTTTCCCTCTCAATTGTGATCGTTTTTGATTCACCTTTACCATATGTCCATCTTCCTCTCTACTTTTTTTCTGCTCGTCTACTTTTCATTACTTGAGTTCTTAAACGATATCAAAGCTGGTCTTGATACGTTCCTTATTACGTCGTTCCTGGCTATATAATTTGCTATATAATTTGCTACATCAATATATTTGCTGAATCTTTATCCAATTGAAGCTATGTAAGGAAAACATCGAAACTGACCAAGCTTATAAGTAGGTCTTTACCCATTATTGAAGACGCCTTTGAAATTACACTAGAAAAATTGGTGTACGGTCAAAAGTTGGGGAGCTCAGAGAAGTGTTATACTATGATCTAGACCATGCTTTGATTTCATTACGTTTTGAGAACCATGGTACTATATGGGTTCTGGCCTTTGGTCAATTGATTTATGTCTCAGGTTTGGAAGAACTCAAAAATAGATGATTGGCAAGAGCTAAAATCTGTGATCACATCAACTTACAACTTACAAGTCTCGAGGTGATCAGAATACAAGCTAAGACCAAAGACTAGAGAATAGTAGTAAAGGAGGCAATAAATTGGTTAGAAAAGATTTGCGAACTTTGAATATACAGTCATAGATCTTCAAATGTACCATCATTTCGAACCATACGTCTATTTTATGATCTTTAAATTTCACTGTGCCGAAGCATAGTCCTTACTTGAAAGTTTCCTAATTGATCACAATTAACCCAAATTCATCCAGTAAATGGGGGGTGGAGGTCCACTTTAAGCATCGTGAAGAAAAAATGTTATGCTTATTGGGAAAGAAGATGACAAGGGTGTCAATGTTACATGGGGAGAGTGAATCAATTAAGGGGGAACCATCAAACATCCATTGCCCAATGCCCATCAAACAAGACACAATCCATGGATTGATAGATCGATTCGCAATTGTTTACCGTGGAGTTGCAATGATTTATAATGTTCAAAGTTCAAAGGTCTGATTAATTTATTTCCATCACAATGTTCCAGCAGCCACATGGAAATGAAATTTTAAACTATGGAGATCATTATTACATCAAGCTGGATACCTGAAACCTTGAGCTTAAGATGAGCTGTGTTTATCCAATGTTCATAGCTAGGCTTGAGCTTGACTGCAATATTCCCTTGTATAAGCTCAAGTTGAAAAGATCGGTGAGTTTGGTACTCTACTGGCTTATACTTACGATACGACGGAAACGCCTTGGTAATATTCAAGCGTATAATTTCAAACAACACGACAGTAAACTCAATTAATTGGACTCATTTTGTGACTACCAAGCTTGAGGCTTCAACTGAGAGCTTTATTCTCCAACTTTAGACATAGACTATTGAACTGAGTTATAAGACATCCAGCCTTATTGTATATATATTTTGATTTTGATTCAAAACTCGACGTACATATTAAAAGCTTGTTATAATTATGTTCCACAAAGACAGCCCAGCCAGGAATTATTCAGCCTGGACCCTGGACCTTCCTATTTTGACCTCGTGAAACCAGTAACATGACTGCCTAATCACCGTTCTTTCAAAGTTCGCTCGTTTAAATATTCAAGGCACAATTTATGAGTTTTTACAGCTTGTCTTTTAGAGTTTATGGGGCTTCAATTGTGTCCCGATCCAAGTGTTCTTTGTTAAATCACCTTGATGCAATAAACTCAACTTTCAAGCTTTTTACGCTCCTTGCAAAGAAGCAATAGGGCCACTTGGGGAAGTCTTATCTCTTATGGTCTCCCAAACTTAATTTGAAATTGTTTGTTTTCGCTTGCATGATAAAATTGCAATTCGACCAGGATGTTGATACAGTTACAAAATTGAACGTTCTCCTTCTTTCATGCAACAACCTTAAGTTTAATATGGTGGGTAACTTCAAAGGGTAATAATATACAAGATCTGAAATATCAAACAACACTCAAACCCTTACAACAACACTTGCAAGTATTGATGATATGGGCATTTAATTTACACTGAAGGAACCACGGCTAATTCACATTGAAATTCAAGAAGCACCTCGTTAAAAATAATTCCAACAGTTACCTAAATAGATCAATTGCATTGCAGAACTATCCAAGAAATTAGAATTTTTAAACTGTTCGAGCTTAATGTCAACTTTACACATTGTGCATCCAGAGCAGCTAAACTTTGGTCTACATATTGAGCTAGTCAGTTTCAACTACTGCTAATGATTAAAATGTGGTGAAGATGTCTAAGATTTATATTACAGGGATTTATCATTATGAAAAGTGCAAACCAGTCGATGGCTCTTAAGTTTAAATGTGAGTTGATCAATTAGAATTCCGAAAGAATCAATTTTGATTATGAGGGCCATTGATAACTTGACAAATCAGCAGCGGGTTCGGCTGGACAAGTTACATATCAATTAACCGGCTTCATGTGGGTATCGTATCGAGGTTTCATCTATAATAAAACATTATACGAATCACCATCCAATTTGTGCTATTAATTATTCACTCAATTTAACTATTGGAGACTTGATCTATATATACACCCGAGCCCCAACCATGTCTACTTTGAATTATCCATTCTTCAAGCTTCGTGAAAGGGACCTGGGCTTTGCATATATCAAACTTTCCTTCACCACGGTCAAATAATATTATGGTTAAATGAACTCTTTATGCACCAATCAAACAATGCAGCATCAGCTCAACGATTAAAGACTCAGCATTTGAAGATTAAAGTTCAACACAATATAGTGATTCATCTAGTCTTGACCCCGAAACAGTACATCTCATGATCGATAAATTATCCGGCAAAATGATTCTAGTTCAATGCAATTTCAACCTTAATATAATTAAGTTGAAGAGAGGATCAATGAATTTTCCATTAATGGTTCATCTCAGAAGTCTGACCTAGATCTTAAGATTCACTCTTTCAATGCCTAGATCGAGATCTATTTTAATCTTGCACTTCTTATACATTGAATCAACTAATATATCTCGCCTTATAATAATTTCGATCTAGAACGCTGACATATTTAAGTAGAATTCTTCACGTCCTGTGTGTCATTGAAATACCTTGACCTGATGCAAGATGGACTTTCGATATAATCAAATCTGTATCTTCCAAAGATCCAATTCCACTACAACTCCACAGAACTATAATCCAACTGAATGAAAAAGTTTTTGGAGTACGCCTTGCAGTCCGTCGAGCTGATGTAGATCGAACCATTCGCTATAGTCCATTTAAATCAGGCAATTCCAAGCAGCTTGACAAACCAGCAACTACTATACAAATGCTAGACCACCTCAACATTACCCACGCGTCTAATCCCATGTCAAGTTCTGGACTTTTGTCGTTGAAATCTCAAGTTTGAGTTTTGCGTACAATTCTGTTGAATGTATAAAACAAGATGTTAGCACTATAGTATAAATAATAAAATTTCTTCATCAATTAACAACCTAGACTCCTACAAACCCTGTGTATCTAGATCAGAGACTCATGGTCTGGTTATCTAATCGCGCCGCGTGAAAATTTTATTAAGGAATGGCAGAATGTCGGGTATTTAAACGATAACAATGTGAGGAGAAAACGCTGAGAAGGTGGTTTGAGTTGAGGCATTGTGGAGCTCAGCTGAATCGCAGCTGAGATTATGGATTCATATCCATAGTATTTGGTATCGCTAGGTGCTACAGTATTCTCAAAATCAATACACGGAAATGTGCTAACACAATTCTCTGCTAAATAGCATCGGCCCACAATGTAATTCTCTTTTCTTTTCGGTCAACGTCGGAGCTTTGAGTGCTCTTACCATTCTTTAAAAAAAAATTATTTCAATATCTTGGTGAGCGAATGAACAGTTAGCTATAGAGCATTGTTGTCTCTCGTGCACCATCCAATATCTTGCCAATTGATATTTTTACCATGGTTGAGAAGAGATCAAGTAACAAAGCTAATGATAAATCTAAAAAGATTCAGAAAAAAGGACCTGTGAATGCCTATGATGGGTTCAAGGTATCTTCCAAAAAGAATACGTTAGATCGTCTAAAATTCGACAATGTCAAACATAAAGGGCTTGACAAATATGTGAAGCATCGAGAACCATTGATAATTGATTGGGACGGTACATTAGCCAATTTCAAACTAGAGAATTTCAAAGCAGATAAGATTGCTGAAACTTTAGATTATGATCAACCACTGTTGGTTGAAAGAAAGCATAAAGGTGGGTTTGGAAGTGGAACAGAACGTATAAAATTGACACTTGATGAATTTTTAGATAAAATCCGAAATGGAGATGACCATTATCTAACCACCCAATATGTTGAAAACGATCCAGAAGTTGAAAAGGAGGATGACGAAGGTGAAGGTGATGAAAGTGAAGATCATAAAGATAATGGTGATGACGATGAGGATGACGATGAGGAAGACGAAGAAGAAGAAGAAGAAGGATTTGAAGGACTTCAAACCATACCTGATGATAACTTCTCTGATGCCGACTCGATTGATATGAATGATATACATGATGATTTCGATGATCAAGATGATACAGATCAAATATCTGAATCCATTGTCTCTGAAAAATTCCCAGATGACCCATTATATGAATCAGAAGCTATCAGAAGAGTCAAAGAATTTATTCAAAAACCATTAACAAATCTTGTCAAAAGCGATTCCTTACCTTGGAAGATTGATTTTTTGAAAAAATTAATCCCACAACAGGTTAATCTTTGGATCGGTTCAAATTCTAAAAAGTCCAAATTAGACTTAAATAATCTTCAATTAGACCCTAATGAAGCTGATTTGGGCTTGGGTAGAGGCTTAGTTGATGGCGGTGTATCTTCTGGCTTACATCACGATCACTCTGATAACTTATACATTGCTGTGGAAGGTTATAAGAGATTTACATTATATGCCCCAAGTGATGCTGTTAATCTATATACTGTCGGTGACATTAAGACTGTTCATGGATCAGGTGTTATTGATTATGAGAATAATATTAGGGCTAAAGGCTGGAGAAAAGTAAGAGATGATGGTGCATTAGAAACTGAAGTTGCCAAATGGAGACTAGATAATGATGAAGAACTATCGACAAAAGAGAGAGATGAATTGATTGATTTAATTGAAAAAGAAGAACAAATGCTGGATGACCAGGATTCAGAACAGATTAGCAGTAATGGAATTAAGACTGATCCACCATCTTTTTCCACAATCCCACCAATAATTTTACATCTTGATCAAATTAAAGATTCAGATCTACGTTCCAAAATCACCAAAATGGCACAATTAAAGTGGCCAAATTTCTTCAAATGTCAAAAAATAGAAGTTTTCACCAAACCTGGTACATTGTTATATTTACCAGCTGGCTGGTTCCATGAAGTGACATCATATGGTGATGAAACAAACGATAATATTCATATTGCTTTAAACTATTGGTTTGCTCCACCAAATGACCAAACAAAGATTTATAAAGATGATTATTGGACTGAAGATTTCAAAAGGACCAAAGAATCATGTAAATTATTTAAAAAGGGAAAGATAGATTTATGATGAAACAAATATATTAATGATGATGTGATGATTTAATGGTGTTGCTGTTTTTATGTAGCGCTGTTTTGTTGTTAACCGAGCCCTAACTCATGTCATCACGACGGATAAAACATCCATACCTCATTTTGTCAAATGCACGTCACAAAAAAACCAAAAGTCGTGTGTGTACCGGTGTTAACGTGAAGGGTGTAAATTACATCACCACTGCGGGTATATTTCAGACCTTTGCGTTATCTCCACGTGACTAGCGGTTAAATATTTGATGTGCCAGTATCAACTTTGTTCTATTGTCTTCCATTTCGCGAAAATTCCAATCAAATCGAGATCGATGTTGCGCTTCACAAATTTGCGTCTCGGGATTCGGGATCCTCCGCGAAATTCGGTGGCCCATATATGTGATCCTTAATACATGTGGCTCCAGGATGTACTTGAATTGAATATCTGTAGAGATTTGGACAGAGATTTACTCCTCTTGAATTGAATACCCTTTGGGCCTAACTCGAGAAAATACGTAGGAACTCTGTCTTAATGCAAAGATCTGGTGTCTGAGAGTACTCAGTAACTGGAGCCAACTACGAGATGTGCATAGTGAACACCCTTATCGCGGGAATTTGACAAGCCTAGTTTGCTGGAGATAACAGGCGAGTCCCTTTAAAAATTGACTCATCTCCAGCTAATTATTTTTAGTGCGAGTGCAAATTATGCGCACTCCAAAAATACCTGCCTACGTAACCTACACTCTCCTGAACAGGGGCTAACACAGTATTAGCTCATAAGCAGTCAAAACTCACCATAGATGAAAACCAATATAATACCATCTAGCAGGCTCTTATTTTGGCAGAGTGATCTTCTGTTGCTAAACAGAATCATCCGTCAAAGACCCAGTAGATCTACGCTGGACTCTCTAGGCGGGCCCTCCGGCTAGCGCTTGTTCCCGTGTATCTACCAGAAATCTTCACGGAATCTGGATAGCCCTATATCATCACAACAAAGGGTGAATAGTTACCAGATAATATGTAGCTATAGTGATTTCTAATTTTAAATAGATAATAACTGTTTTCTACGCGTGATTTATCATGGAAACCATGCTTTATGGTTATCTTTATCTTATAGTTTGTGTGCGCGTACCGTAGACTCTGCTGGAAGAACCGCTAACAAACACATTTTTCACAAACAATTTTTGATACACTCTTTAATTTTTTTTCACAAAAGTTTTGCATACATAAAAGGATTTAAAAAATCCAATCATATTAAGATACGTATCCTCTTTACAGAGAATATATACAACACACAGGACTTCTAGGGGAAATAAAGATCGAAAGTGTAAGGATTTTATAAGAGCACCCATCCCGAATGACTGTTTAATGTTTTTTCTTTTTGATATATTCATTTCATGGTGATGATGTTGTTGTCAAGATTGAAAGACCCGCATAATTGTGTTTTTCATAGCAGCTAACTAGCCATTTTCAAATTTTCATGTTTTTTTAATCTATAGCTCTGTCAAGAACAAACTTCTCACAAGTTTCTCAGATGACTTTGCTACCATGATTATCAAACGTTTGAAATACGGCGGTTGGACTCTTTGAAAGATCTCACGGTTTTATTGTTCGGTTTTATCATGCTTTGATCAATATTGACACATAAACAACACATCCCGATATTAGAAACATCAAAAGAAGTGCATGAAACCTCAACAGGGCGGATAAGAAGTATCCACAAGAACCAATCAACTAATCGTTTTGAACATAGCAAGAAGAAGATTTCATTATCCTTTTTCTTAGATCACATTATTTTTTCGGTATCCTAAGGATCTTTATAAATCGAACCACTAGTTCTTAGCTGTGAAGCGCTCGAGCTGTGTCATTAAAGTCTTTTATTAATCATTAATAAGGCGAATCATATTTGAACCAGTCTTTTTTTGACGGTAACATAATAGATTTGTTATATACAAGTGGAATTAACTTTTTGTGAGCTACCAAAAGCACATCAAAAGTTCAAACTCATTTTAGATATAATCTACATCACAAATCCCATAGCTGAAGATTTTAGTTAATTTTTTGGCTTCTCTTATTGTGATTCAAGGTTAAATCTAGATCCACTTGTTCCTTCTAAACATGGCATTAGCTAATAGGATCCCAGTGGGTTTCCCAATGACGGATAACACTGCTACAACATCACCAGCTTTCAAGCCTCGTCGTTTGAGTTTGACTGCTTCAGATCCAAAATCAAGTGTCAGTACCAATGTTGAATCACTTCCATCTGAATCATCGTCACCAAAATCTGATGAAGAGATGAAAGAGATGACTCCAGAGAAATCACCAAGTCCAGAAGATTTCAAAGATTTTTCACCAACAAGCACTGATGCTACATCAGTAACTTCAAATTCTCAAGAGGAAAAACAGAGTGTTGCTTCAAGTCCAAAATCAACATCAACAACAAAGAAGAGTAAAGCTGATAAGGGTGAAAAGACAGAAAAAGGTGATAAAGAGAAGAAACACAACAAACCTTCAACAAGAGCTCCAATTGCTACAGGTATCTCTACCACAATTCCAGTTACCGGTGAACGTCCAAAACCAACCAAGCATTCTTCATTAGATGATGGTGTGTTATTTGCTATTTTCGAGATCTTATCCGATAAAGATGAAGAAGGTAAAGGTATGACTGTTAAGCAAATTTGTGATGTATTAGTTGAGAGACATCCTGAAATGGCTAACTTATCTACAAAGACTTCAAATTTGGTTTCTGCAAAATTAAACGCTTACGTTAAAAGAGTGGAAAAGGGTGAAAAATCATTAATTTACTCATTATCAAGAGAATGGGCAGATGCTTCACCAAAAAGAATGGTTTATGTCTATCGTGGATTATTAGCTCCTGATTATTATGTCCATGCTTTAGCTGCTATTGAATCCCAAAAATCACAAGAATCAAAGGGTGAAAATGGTGACGGTGAACCTAAATTTGGTGAAAGATTCACACCTTTCGAAACATTGAATGATAATAATTTAACATCATCTAATGGTCATGAAATGAAAAGACGTGCAACTGCTTTTGATCTAGGTATTACCAAACACACATTTACTGATATGCAATTGGACATGAGTTTACCTCAATTATCCATTCCTTATTCTGCTGCTCCTGTTACTGCTTCTTTAGGGGTTGGTTCAACTTTGAAAAATACGTCATCTGCTTCAAAGCATTTTGAATCACCAACAATCACCGATTATGATTTTGATGATATGGATAATTTTGGTCAAGAAGATGATGACGATGACGATATCTTTGACGAAGATGCTCATATTAAAGTCACTTTTAGAAACAATAAAAGATCAAAATCAATGTCATATCTATCATCTAAAAAAGTTAGAACTTTAACTGCTGCCGCTGCTGCTCCAAGATTTTCAAAAGTCGCAGTATCTCCCTCTCCTTCTGCTGCTGCTGCCGCTGCTGCTTTACATGCTGCTGCTTTAGAAGGTTTATCACCAGCTGGATCTGTTGCCTCAGGGACAGGTAGTTCAAAAAGAGATTCTATTAGTGAACCACCAATTGCTGCTAAATGGCTAAAAGCTGTTAGAGATGGATTTTTAACACAAGATATTGAAACACCAGAAGATATATCATTGGCTGAATTGGATTCATTATTAACTTGAAGCTTTGTGCCACATTCACAAAACAATTATCAACCAACTCTTATTTACCATTTAGTTCTCAAGTGTTTTTTAAATCCATTATTTCACATTGCATGAATTTTTTTCCCCAACTATCTTTTTTTTGAGTTTCACAAGACTTTGATCTTATTATTGATGGTGATTTATCACATGTTCTGCATCTTTTTTTGTTTTATCACTGATTATTGTTTTGGTATTGACATATTTCCCAAGAACGGTGAGACTTAATATATCATCAAACATTTAAGATCAAAAGTTTATTTATTAAATAGAGATGTTTTTGGTCATTAATTTTTTTATCAATTTTTTTTAAAGACTCAACGTTGAATGCTACAGTATGTCATTTGTGCTCAACTTGATGTCTTAATGAGTCATGAGGTTTCATACGATACTTTTTTATTTCCTTCTATATACATTGTTATTTTGTTAAATTTTCAGTGCACTTCTCCACCTTTCATCAACATTTTTTTTAACCTTAGATTCTGTTTATCTGTTTTTACTTGAGCTTTTGATACCACACAATCCATCGTTGTCTTTTGAAGAGATTCTGATGTTACAGATTTTTATGTTTTTGTTCACTTGTTGGCCATAAACAATAGAGATTATCTATACACTTTTTTGATTTTTTTGAATTTGTTTTTTACTTTAGGTATAAGAATCCATTAGAAACCTAAATATACAAAGGGTATATATCTAGATGACGAAAGATTTCATGTATTCGCTTTTTAGATGTGAATTGGACAAAGCCATTGGCTTTGGCTAAATTTTACAATTTGTATACAAGCAACGACGATGCTTCAGTGGAAACATGATCGATGCGCTAGCACCAACAGGGCCTATCTATTATATATGACCATCAACTGTTGATTTTTAATAATTCCTTTCTGATATCAATCATACCAGATTGTTTAAAGTCATCTGTTACTTGTAATTGATAAATTAGACTTATCCCATTATAAAAGCCATCGATATATCATATAAGCCCTTCGCTTACATGCTTCCGAACTACTAAATTTCTGCACGCGAAAGACACACGGAAGCATACTTCCTGACGCAAAATGACCCTGTAAAATTTTTCACTAACAAGGCAAGGGATAATGAGAATAGCCCAGTACCCAGTACACAGGTGGCAGGGTCCTTGAGCCAATGTGAGTAAAACACACAGTAAACCCAACCTTCGCTATAAATCTCCAATTTTTGTCCTGTAAATTCGTTACCTTTTTCAGCTCAAAAAACCCGATGGTTTTTTGCTACCAAATCGCGTTAATAATTTGTGATTTTTGATTGGGCCGGTTTCGGTTGAGGCAGGCTTCAAGACGTTTCGTGCTGGAAAATTATTAGCATGGTAATTAGATGATGACTTGAAATGATGTTGTTTACCTTTCTTATCGATTTTTGACTCGTGTGTTTTTGATATTTATACAGCACTGTACCCTGGAGTTTTGAGCTTTGAGCTTTCGCATCCTAACATCGCTGAAACACAAAGTACACATATTCATATTCAATCATATAGCATTTAGCATAAACAACTGCATAGCAAGATCACGATGAGTCTAAGAAGGTTTTTACTGAACGACTCAAGATCTTTGGTCAGATCTTTCAAACCTAGAAAGGTTTCAAGCATAAGGAGTCTCTCAACTAGACTAACCACAAGACCTACTGTCCAATCAGCAACAACATCGCCATTATCACTAAGAACCCAGTCATTAATCAAGAGAAATGCATCAACTGAGACCTCATTTGAAGAACTAGATGAAGAAACTAAGGAAATGCTCACAGAGGAAAGAGCTGTCGATAAAGTTGATGTTTGTATCGTTGGTGGTGGTCCAGCAGGTTTAGCCACTGCAATCAAGATTAAACAATTGGAATTAGAGAGTGAGAATGAAGATAGACAGATTAGAGTTGTAGTTTTAGAAAAAGCTGGTGATATGGGATCACATATCGTTTCAGGTGCAGTATTGGAACCAAGAGCATTAAGAGAACTGTTTCCTGAAAGTGAATACTATGACGAAAATGGTGAAGGCATCCCATTACCTCCAGATATGGCAACTCCTGTCACTGGAGAAACATTAAGATATCTATACCACGATTGGGCAATCCCATTACCAGAACCTCCACAGATGCTTAACGAAGGGAAAAATTACATTGTGTCATTAAGTGAAGTCGTCAAACATCTAAGTGAAGTAGCTGAAGAATTAGGTGTTGAAGTTTATCCTTCAACTGCAGTATCTGAAGTTATTTATGATGAAGAAACAGGTGCTGTAAGAGGTGTTGCCACAAAAGATATGGGTCTTTCCAAGGATGGTACCCCAAAGGATTCATTTGAAAGAGGTATGGAATTCCATGCAAGATTAACAGTTTTCGCTGAAGGTTGTCATGGTTCATTATCCAAACAAGTTATAAATAAATTCAAATTAAGAGAAGGTAGAGATAATCAAACATATGGGTTAGGTATTAAGGAAGTTTGGGAAGTTGAACCTTCAAAATTTAAAAAGGGATTCATCGGTCATACAATGGGGTATCCATTAAGTTATGATGTTTATGGTGGTGGATTCATGTATCATTTTGGTGATGGACTAGTAGCTGTAGGTATTGTTGTTGGTTTAGATTATGAAAACCCATGGGTTTCTCCATATCAAGAATTCCAAAAGGTGAAACATCATCCTTTCTATGCTGATGTGTTAGAAGGTGGGAAATGTATCTCTTATGCGGCAAGAGCATTGAATGAAGGTGGTTGGCAATCAGTTCCTAAATTGAACTTCCCAGGTGGTGTTCTTGTCGGTGCATCTGCTGGGTTTATGAACGTTCCAAAGATTAAAGGTACTCATACTGCAATGAAATCAGGTATGCTTGCAGCTGAAGAAGCATACAAGATTGTTTCTCAATTGGAAAACATTAAAACTGAAGAAGATGAAGATTTTGATCCTGAATTACATGAAAATTTAAATGAACCACCTATCGATTTAAAAAGTTATCAAGAAGCTTATAATAGATCATGGGTATATGACGAATTATACGAAATTAGAAATATTCGTCCTTCATTCGGTACTGGGTTGAAAGTATTTGGTGGTATTGCATACTCAGGTATAGATTCATTATTCCTTAAAGGTGAAGTTGCATGGACATTCCATCATCATGAATCAGATGCCAAATTAACCAAACCTGCTGATCAATATGAACCAATAGATTATCCAAAACCTGATGGGAAATTATCTTTTGATATTTTAACTTCAGTTTCGAGAACAGGTACTTATCATGATGAAAATGAACGTAATCATTTAAGAATTCCAGATCAAGATATGGAAAAACATACAGATATTGCATATGAAAAATTTAAAGGTGTGGAGAATAGATTTTGTCCAGCTGGTGTTTATGAATATGTTGAAGATGAAACAAGTGAAAAAGGTGTTAAATTTCAAATTAATTCACAAAATTGTATTCATTGTAAAACTTGTGATATCAAAGTTCCAACACAAGATATTAATTGGACAGTTCCTGAAGGTGGTGATGGTCCAAAATATGTCATGACTTGAGATGTTTTATACCTTAACTTTATTATATATTTATTTTGTACTATAGTTTCATTAATCATATAATTATATACACAATGCATTTTAGATAACTTACAATACTAGTAACCAGGTAAACTCCATCTCATTAAATCATGATATATTATATAGTCCATTATAAAATTCATACGTGGTATAAATTTTCAAGTCACCCAAACGTTAAGCACTTTGTCACCAATTTCTTTCATCATCTCTTTAACTAAAGACCAATCTTCATCACTTTGTATAACAATAAAATCACCATCTTCATCTTGATATTTAACTTTACCCTTCATTATACCACCACATTGTTTAATTTTTCTTTCAATTTTACCTAAAAATTCATCAATTTCAATATCTAATGGTGTCATTAATGTAAATAAATCCTTTTCGTATTGTAATTTAACAATAACGTTATTATTTGGTAATTGATTTTTATAAGATTCTGATATTGATCTCTTAGCACCTTGTATAGAATCTTGTGTTGATCTTCTTGTAGCAGGTAAAGGTGGAATTTGCACCTCGGATTTTTGTCTTTGATGGAATTGAGGTAATGAACTATTTATAGTTGATGCAGTTTCGCTATTTGATCTTGATAAATATGATGATCTATTACTTGTACTAAGAGAAATCCCATTTGATCTTCTTTCTCCAATGGCAAAATTGTTGAGGTTTGAAGTGTTTTGTTGATTCGTGTCATCTTGTAAATTAGCAACAAGTTTCCTTATACAAGCTTCCCAACTTGTTCTAATTTCTTCATTTTTGAATTTCATCAAGAAACTTCCAGTATCTTTCATACCAGACCATGAAATATTTAGCAAATAAGGGTTCAATGCACTAATGTTATAGATATTGGCAATAGAAATACGTCCTTTCAATTCTAACCCTAATACCTCTTGTGCTTGACTTAGTAAATTAGTTTGTGATTTTTTCTTTAATGATGCAATTGATGATTTTTTTTGTTGTGGTAGGATTTCTTTGAAGAAAATAATTATATTTTCAAAAAGATAAACTTGAAATTCTCGCTCTTCTGAAGATTTTGAGTTATCTTTAACTGTGATTTTATCAAAATAAAGTAATTCACCAAAACTATTCACGTTATAACCTTTCCAATCAACAACTTTATCATAAAGTTTCTTCAGTACTTCAACGTTTTCCACTCGTCTTTGATTTTCATTTATATCATTAGCGATTTTTTTGGAAACATCTAAAGCTAAGTTTAATTCTGCAAAATTTGAAGATTGATTTGATATTGAGCTTTGATCAGTGTATTTGATCAATTCTTTTAATAATAATGGATATTTACAAAGTCTTTGTACAGGTTTGATTAAAAAACTCTGTAATTCTAAATCATTCCCAATGATGAAGTTGCTGTTTTTCAATCTCATTGAAGTTGAGTTTATAAAATCTATAGCAGCCTTTTGACCAATTGACCAAGGTTCGTATGATTTGAAAAAACTTTGTGCATGTAGGAAAACTGATCCAACTCTTTGATATCTTGTATCAACTAATTTATTGATCTCTAATGAAACAAGAAATCTTCTTTGGAAATCCAATATATCATTTAGGTTAGGGAACAGCATGTATAAATCATCCGATGATATGATGTTTTGATCTAGAAGTTGATCTTTATATATCTGTAGAGTCTCTAAATCATTCACATATTTTCTTTCAGTTTCAACTAATTCTTTCAAAACTTTTGATCTAGAGTCTAATGGTGTTGTTCTATTCAATTCTTCGTCGTTATTTAGGTCAACTTGCTTAAAAACGTTTGGAGCCTGATCAATAACTTGATTTATCACTTTGATAATCTTTATAAGATCCTCTGTTTCATTTGAAAACACGTTTGATATAGTGAATAACTCTGAATTTTCAAAATTTAGATAATTTTTGCATGCTAATATAAAATCATAAATAGATTTTTTACAAGTCTTCATATCATCTGATGAAATAACAGGCAATGAATAAGCGGGTTTGATCAAATTGAAAATCACACATAATGGAGAACCTTGTTGGAAAAGAGTCCATAGTTGAGTAACTGGATCACAATTTACCGTGGCTGGTAATACACCAGCGCAAAAAGTGCCAATTGGACCAAAATTTGATCCACTTGCCGTAGAGTTTAATGGAGAATTTGGATTTGAACCAGTTGATGTATTTGGTGAACTTGTAGGTATCTCATCACTCGTACTACTCAGATTTGACAGGGCACTCACTCTGAAATTCGATGATGTTCCACCATTGGAAGAATTGAAACTATGATGATTGTTTGATGATCCATTTGAAGAGGATTTCTGTGACAATAGTAAAGCCTGGTTTTCTGATAATACTTCAGCGCTTGAATAAGCTAGGTTCAAATACGGTTTCAATTGAGGCACGCTTTCCAATCTCTTTTTGAGCCTTAGACAAATGTAATATAAAGAATCGTTTGAAGTGACCTGTTTGTTCATCAGCATCAAAGTGTTGTTATTGCCAGCAACGTGAACACCTCTTAGCGATGGATTGGACCCATTTTCCATTGGACCCCCGATGGGCGTGGATGGATATGCCACTGATGATGATGGACTGGGTATACTGACACTTCTTTGGCTTGTATTCAGATTGTTCAAGGTCTTGACAGTTGGCACTGTCTGCGACGAGGAGGCTCCCGTGTGTTGGATGGGTGGGAAGACCGCCATTGTGTGGAGTTGTAGTTGGTTTGGTGGATCAGCCGCTCAAGGGTCAAATGCTAACGCTCTATACGTATACCTTTACTAACAACCTGTGAAAAAATCAAGTGTGAATTTAGCGAAATGTATGGCTTGGAAATGGAATAGAAAGCTAGACAGTCGTAGCGCTTGGATTAGCGATGGCCGGGTTCGTCTTCTGAGCTCGCGTAGTGTGTCCAGCTGAGCCTGTGTAGTGTTGTGACAGTTTGTTGATGTATTCACGTTAATTTATTTTAAAACCTGTTTTTTCCTACAATTTGAAAGAATGCGTATCGAATCTGTGCGGCCCCGACCGGTCGCGGGTAGTTAAGAGTGTTGACGGCTGAGAAGTTTACAGAGTCTACTAGCAGATTCAGCACTAAGGACGTGCCAGGTGGTGGAGGCCCAGCTGGAAGTGGGTCACTGGAGACTGCAGTGTTGCTTATATGGTGAGGGTGCTAGCTGTTTGTAGTTGGACGGTGTGTTTAGCTAAAGGAGGTTTTCCCTATTGTTCTACCGATAAACAAGAACAATAACATCCAACATTCCACAATATTTCAAGCCCCAGTAAATCAGGCATATTCTGAACTAGTGGTTATGTCTACGTTCCACAGTGGTATCTATCCATGCACTGGTATCATAGGTATTCCATGCACCATCTCTCAATTCACTTGTAGTGATTGATACCACGCAGCATCGTCTCACCGATAATCTGTCTTTGAGATTGCACTAAAAATATCTAGTGAAATAGATTCAACGTTGTCAAATCCAGAAAAAATCGATTTCAAAAAAGTTCGCGAAATCGCGAAATTTGTGGATTAGGTAATATTCTGTTTGTCGCTTACGTAACGTATCGGGGAGTCTGGAGGTTAGTATATTATACGAACCTTGTGACATTACACAAATCATCATGAAAGGTTTGTTCACAACAGCGGTAATAATAAAGGACTGAAGTGACCCAACACTACAGTGCACAGGATGGTTTACATACCGATAGACGAGAAAACTCAATCATTAACCACAATAAAAGTCTTAAAACTGAGGAAAAATGAATACAAAAATAACTTGATTAGATCATTTGAAATTACAGGATTTTCATTTATAATCTTGTTATATTTGAAAAACCTTTCATTTATAAGGTTTGCCCTAAGACTGGGGATGCATAGTTTACTTGCTAATCCATTCCCCAAAGATGTACGATTTCAAATAACAGATGTTTCCAAAAGACAAATCACAAAGACATTATTTGATTGTTCATTATTTATAAATGTATTATGTACAGTGCTTGACTTGATTGTTGGTGTTCCTGATTCCAATTCGGTGGAAAATTCTTCAAATTTTGTTTATGGAAGTTTAACATTACAAATAATTGGTGATAATAAACAAAGTTCAAGGTTTACTTTTTTATATTTCAACATATTAATTACATTAAGTCAAGTGTTTTTGCTCTATTTAACAATGATTTTAAATGTTAATGAAGAAATTAATGAACAAAATCAATACGATCCAGAGACAATGACTTATTCTTTAATACAAATAGAAGGAGATGGTTATACAGGATTATCAAATGTTGCCAAATTTTCTCCAATTGGAATTTTCAAACAGGTTAGTTCATACTCATTGACTTCAGGAACAAATTTAGAATCTACAAATGATTACATGGGTAATAGATTAAATATGTTTTATGATGCTTAATCTACAATAATTCTTTATAAAAAAAAACAAAACTAAACTTTTATATATATGGATCTCATTATTATATATATTACATGCATTTTAATTTATATCTTCAATTGATAATATCAACGACCAATTGGACAATTACGTAGATAATCAGCCTTATTTTTCAAGATTCTAACACTCTTAAAGAAAATTTCCTCTGGTGACATTGCACCTGTTGATTCAACGTTAAAAATGAAATGATCTCTTTTTCTACCTAATTTCACTTTACCATTAAATTCTTCATGACGTAAAACTTCTCTTGATACAGTATCTCTTCTTGCATCTTTAACATAAGCTTCATCTTTTTCATTTAAGCCAATAACTCCACTTGAAAAACATTTTTGGAACCTTTTGGCACTATCACCTTTAATTGATTCTTTAATATCAATAACTGGTAATAATCTATATGATGCAGTGGAAACTGGTGAAAATTTAGCATGATCTGATCCAACACCTAATATACAATGAACTCTTAATGAAATTTCTTGTCCTGGTCTTAGTTTAGCTAATAAAATATCTGGATCTGCTGGTTCCACTGGTGTTTTAAATTGTTCTAATTGATTTCCCTGTGGTTCAAATTTTAAATCACGAGCATAAACTGAACTATTTCTATATAATTCTTTTGGATCTGTAGAATTTTTTGGTGCATGAGGATTTTTAGTACATGATACATCTAATGTCAACACAACAGTATTAGCATCTGTGAAACGATCAGCTTCATCAACAGATGTATCAATCCAACTTAATAAATCAGGATCAACTTTTAAAGGAATTAAACCTATACGATGCGATAAAACTTCATCTTGTATAACTGAAGTATTATTGAAAATGTAAACTTGTTCAGCTGCAACTGATGGCACTTCGGCAATCATTATACGACGGAATGCATTGGCTATTGATGTATCTATATTTATAAGATCAAAATTTGCAACTCTTTCACTAATTGATGAAATATTAATATCAAAAGTTTTTTGAAATTTTTCTAAATTCCATGAAAAATCCTCTTGTGAATTATGATATCCTGGATAATCAGTAGAGACTGTGTTGGTAACACGATCATGCTCTATATGTACAATATTATCAACCATGATGAGATTTGGGTTTTAAAAATCTTTAATATTAATACTGTACCATACTTTAGGATTATAAATTTTAAATTTTTTTAGAAATTTTTCTACGCAGGTATTGATTTCCGGGTGATCTCAGGCTTTTCGATCACCGCGGGCCGTAGGTGAAGCGTATAGTGGATCAATTTATAAGGGTAGAAACTCCGTTGAGATGAAAATTGATGATCTTTGAAAGGCTATTCTGGTTTAAGTTAAATAGAACTGTGTGGCCTTATTCCTCAATCAAGCTGACATCTGAGTGTTTTTGAGCTCCATACTCCATACATAACACATTTTTTGGCACAAAAATGGATGAGATGGTAAGCGCAACACCATCTATCTTGATGAAATCTTCAATTACTAATTCTAAATATTTGTATGACAATGTATATATTTTATTTTAATTTTATAAATAAAATTGACTGGGTATTATGACCATATAATTAGAATTGCTGTATCTCTGAAAAAAAAAAATTGCAAATTTTCACTTTCCAGGATTTTGATTTTATTTAAGAAAAACCTAGATTCCTGAACTTGAAAATCAATATTTTTGGCATTCAATTTTATATGAATTTGAGCTTTTTGAGACTATTAATAGTATAGTCAATGGGGAGTTATTCAAATTTGAAAATATTATATATATACCAACTCTTTTTCCTGAAAAATTGCTATATTAACGTAAAAGTCTCTATCTCGGCCGAGTGTTTTCTTCAATCTAAATTTACCTGTCTTCCATTGTAAAATCGTTCTAAGGTGTCATCAAAAGTCAATACATAAGAGATAAATATCATTCATCTATATGCACCAAGGACATTTATTGAATATACAATTTCACTTTATTCTCGATATACTGCTTAAAAATGATGTATTAAAGACGATGTCAAGTAATTATACCAATATCCGCGAAAATTGGCTTGACAAGCTGGTACGTTATCAGCTACATATCAGCTTATCCATGCAATACACTGATGAAGACTATTCATAAAGACGCGTGGATCATGTCATTTCATAGCTTTATGTAAAACTGAATCTTAACAAGTCTTTTGAAATAGGTCTTTATCGATATAATATCTTACCATAAATGGTTATAACGTATAACTTCTAAAATCATTAATGTAACTCTACAATTAAACTTCTCAAGCAATATTACATAGATTCATAAAGTATTAATATAAAAGCAGGGTACATCAAGCACACAGATTAATGAAAAAAATCCATTTAGAACTATATATCAAAAACGTCAAATAGTTATAAGTAAACCAGTTTATTCAACTTGTTGAACTTGTGGTTTATCATCCCATTCTGTATTAGTAACAGCCATTCTATGATGTTTATGTAGAGGTTGTTGTCTAACAATATTCTTTTTTCTAAAGATATATTGTTGAACATTTTGCCACATATCAACAGTTTGCCATCTTGCATGAACAAATAATGGAACATCAAAAACTTCATCTAATTCTTCCAAAGTTAATGATTTAGTTTCAGGTAAGAACCATAAAACTAAAAAGAATCCAATTGCATTCCAACCAGCATACCAACCAAAGGCACCTTGAGCTTTAAAAGCATCCAATAATGATGGCCATGTAATAGCTAAAACGAAATTCCAAAACCATAAATTACCAATCATAATTGAAGTACCTAAAGTTCTAATATATAATGGGAAACATTCAGCAGTATATGGGAATGTAACAACACCTGAACCAAATGAATAGAAAATTGTGAATAAATAAATACCCAATGTAATTGAACCAATACGACCATCTGGATGAGTTTCTTTATCAATCCAAAATGAAAACCCAGTTAAAAATAAAAATGCAGACATTAATGGGAAAGTCATTAATAATAAAAACCGTCTACCATAATGATCAATTGTAAAGAATGCAGGTAATGCAAAAATAGTATTTAAACAACCAAATCCAACAGAGGCACCTAATGCAGAAATTTCACTAAAATCAGCTTGAACAAAAATTGAAGATGAATAATAGGCAATAACGTTAATACCACAAAATTGTTGCATAAATGTAACAATGAATGCACCAATAGAGGCATTTCTATTTCTTCTAACAGTGAATAATTCTTTAACTTTTTTCAAAAATGGAGCATCAAATGATTCCTCCTCTTGTAACAAGACATATTGATAAAATAAATCTCTTGCAGCACTAATTTCATGATTACGAATAGAACGTAAAGAATCATAAGCTTCTAAATAACGACCTTTACCCATTAACCAACGTGGAGATTCTGGAATGAAAGGGATTTGGAAAAGTGCAATAGTTGCAGGAATCATTGCAGATCCCAACATAATTCTCCAATTTAATCCACCACCAACGTTATGAGCAGGAACATGATAAAAAGCCAAACAGAAAACATAACCCAATGCAATACCTGCAGCAGTAAAGAATTGCCACAACATTGCTAAAGCACCACGAATTGGAGCAGGAGCAGCTTCAGATGCATAAACAGGTACTGTGGCAGATTTTGGACCAATACCAAAAGCACCTAAACAAGCTCTTGCAATAAATAAATGATACCAAGTATTTGTAAAACCTTGCCAAAAAACAGTTACTGATGAAACAAAACATGACCAAAAGATAACTTTTTTACGACCCCATCTTTTATTTGCAGGATCAGTAATAAAAGTAGCAACAAATGCACAAAATAAATATGGAGAACCATTAACTAAACCTTCCAACCATCTTGAACGTTCATCATCATCACCAATACCCATATAAGCTGGATAAAAAAGTAAAGCACCATTGATAACAGATTCATCAGCACCTTGAGTAGCAGCTGCAAGAGAAATTGAAATAATAATTTGAACTAATTTCCATGGAATTTTCCAAGGATGATGAATTTCATTATAAATTGCCTCTTTTTCTTCATCATTTAAAAATTCCATACGATTATAAGCTTTTGGGTTTCTTGCTAATGCAGCACCACGAGCAAATAATTCTGGATCTTTTAAATCATGTTTAATACAAAAATTTCTTCCCATATTCATAACTTGTTCAACATCATATTGTGTCAAGATATTATTATCTTCGATAGGTGCAGCACCATCATCTTTTGAAGAAGTTGAAGAAGTTTCACCTTTTAATAACCCACCTTGTGTAGCATTATGTGTTGATGCTTTTGTTAAATTATCATCTTCGACATGAGCAACGTCTTGTCCTTGTTTTTCATCAATTTGATCACTCATTATTGTTTTATGGTATACTTTACAAGTTGAAAATAAACATGGGGAATTCGGGGGATTAATAATGGTATTTATACATTTTAAATTTCTCCATGTCTTCTCAGCAAATTTCCGTAATGCCAAATTTGGTCAACTATGTAAGTTATGCTATTATTCCACGTATTGAAGATCTGAGAAGGCGAGTGAGAAGCGAGTGCGCCTGCCGTGCAGCGCAGATCTGAGTCTGGGGAAGCCAGGCTGGAGCTAGGCAGAGGCTAGGCGGAGGTCTGCCTAGAGCCTAGGCAGAGAAGAGGAGATAGATAACTATAGTTTAATGGGCCTAGTAGGAAACACGGATAGAAAACGCCCAGAACTGGACAGCAACAAAGCGCGTCATCTATCAACAACTCCACAAGAGCCCCGGCTAAACTTTAGCAGTACGGGGCTGGCTATAATGTTGTAATATGTTGTAATTTGTAATATCACACGTCAAATTAAGACACTGGTCATCTAAACACCAAGAAAAATGGAGCTTGAAACCGAGAAAGTAAGCTTCATTGCTTCATTACACCCTGGTGAATTTATTATTTCGGCTAGTCTATATAGCTTATAGCTTATAGCTTATAGCCTATGTAAGGCCACGATGGAACAATAAGAATGTATCTAGACTTATATTTTACGATGACTTGTAGTCATCGATGACATCTACGGATGATTTGAGTTACCATAATGTGGGGCCATTAATCTTCAATCTTCATTCTCCATCTTTATTGATTAGCGATTTATAGCGTACATTTTGTATTGCTATCTTCTACGGCGCTTTTTAGTTTAGGAACTAATTTCCGGAGTGCATTTTCCCTGATTAACCTAATTACGTACAAAACATTATTACACGCCTTGTTACATTAAACTATACTTCATAAACTCATTATAATTAACATCATTACATATTCATTCTCTTCTACGTAAACTGGCAATGGGTATATCTAGTATCCCACTACCATTTTTTTTAACACCATTAACTGCACTATTGGATCTGTTTCTAATCTCATTTGTAACATTTTCCAGTTTACTATTCAATTTATTTCTTAATCCTTCATTTTCAAAAAATTCACTTAATCCACTTGATGATGAATTTTTTTTCTCTAAATCTAAAGTTATTGGATCTAATGTATATGATGAACCTGATGTTGTAGTTCTTGAAATTTCTCTTGATGTTGAATTTGGTGGTGATATTTTACCAGGTTGTTTACCATTTAAATTTACTCTTCCAGAACTATTTGATCTAGATTTTGATAAATTTGGTAATTGTATTGATTGATTTGTTGATGATCTTGTTCTTAATCCATCATTATAACTTAAATCTGGTGTGTTTTTACCACTACTTAAACTTGTCATTGATGGGAATGAACTTAATGATGAAGAATTTACTAATCCTGAATTTTGTCCTTCTTCCACTATTGTATTTGGTAAATTTTGTTGTGGTTGTTGATTTGCAATACTTGTAAAACCTAACCCAGATATAGGTGAACTTAATACTGGTGAAGATGATGAAGATGTTAAATGTGGTGGTTTAATACTTAATGGGAATGATGAACTTGTTGGTGAATAAATATATGAACTTGAATTTGATCCGTTAAAACTTAATGATATTGCACTTCTCGGTATTGGTGATCTGGTTATTGATGATGCATTTGATGAACGACGTGCTGTAGTGACAGAAGGTAAAGGTGGTAATGAATTTGAATGTGTTCTATTCCCCAATTTAGGTCTAGTGTTATTTGAAGATAAATTGGGTGTTGAAACTTGTGGTGATGAAGTATAATTTGTATCTAATTCAACTTCTTTACCATTTATGATCTTGTGATAATATTTTTCAACTTGAAATGATAATGAAACATCCAGTGGTTTTAATCCATTTTTATTTTTCAAATCTTTATCTATCCCACTATTCAACAAAATCTTAATTGTTTGTAAACATCCATATTTCATGGCTAAATGTAAACAATTATTACCTTCAGAATCCAACTTGCTTATATCAGCTCCAATGGTCAATAACATTTCCACACATTTAAAATGATTCTTCATACATGAAATATGTAATGGAGTTAACCCTTGGTCACCAAGTGAATCTATTAATTGAGGAAAATGTTGTAATAGTAAATGTGTTGTTTGTTCATGTCCATTCATCAAAGCAAGATGAACACTTGTATTATTTTTGAATGTCCTTAGTACTTCTGATTTATCATGACCTAAACTAATCAAATGAACACATATCAAATATTTCCCATTGAATGCGGCATAGTGTAATGAACTCCAACCATTTGTTGGATCTATATTTTCTAGTAAATCAGAAAACCGTTTGAGTAATCTCTTGACAACTAGTAAATTTCCCTCCTGTATCGACTGACGAAGCCGTATCTCGGGTTCAAGCATGATATGTGATTCCTTCTGAGGCTCTTTTTGTCTTGATATCTATCTCACAACAATTAGAACAATAAACCTCCCTTGATGTTTCCGAACGCGGGTGAGCGTCTAATCTATATTATAAACCCTTTAGAGTGCTGAAGGTGTTGAAGATGGAAAGTTTCTCTAGTTATGTTTCCCTCTAGCTTCCTGAATAACCTAAGAAAATAGCAATATTAAGTACCCAAATAAACCCTTTAGATGTAATAACAGAAATAGAAGATCGTGATTTCTCTATTCATATATTTAATTTACCCAATTTGGCGGCTTGTGAAATTGGGCTTACGTAAGAATTCCACGACAAGAGAAAAAATTTACGCGAATGGATTTTTATGCAAGGCACTTACGTACTAAAGTAGCTTAACAAGGTATTGTTAAAGGGGATGTTAATGATGGAAAGAAGGTAAGAGGTGTGGTATTAAGTAAATGATATTAGTATGTCGAAAGAAACTGTGATTTTGGCCATATTCTTTGAACAACCTCGGAATCCCAATTGGTTCCGAACGATGGCATTATTCCAGATTTCAGATTGTCGTTTCATTTAAAACCGATGAGATCTACACTAGAAATTAGTGCAATGATTGTGTACCTAACAACTTCTATTTAAATACCCTATCTCTATATCCAATCAAAAAATTTATAAACTGTATCTTTAAAATCTTTTGGATTGTCTAAATATATATGATGTCCAGCATCTGAGACAACTTTATACTGTGATTTGGCAATTTCATCACTTTGATTATTGATCTCATGACTCATTGTTAAACCTGCTTCTTTACTCATCCAATCCTTATCACCATATAAAATTAGACTTTCCATCTTTAAATTCCCAGGTAATCTATTTAACAATGGATACCTTGCCAATGCTCCTGGTGCTAAGATTCTAGTCAGTGCATGTTCTCCACTACCTTTGGCAACAAATGTATTATAACTATAGATATGTAATTTCAATACATCATCTGCATTGTTATTCCCAAATCTTCTAAATGACCAGCTTGAACTCATTGATGGCCCCCATGGGCCCGCTATTCTCAAGACTGTAAATGGTGATATATGACGTTCCCATAAGAATGTGAAAAACTTGGGCATATTTGGTAATCTATTAACATATCCTCTAGAGTCAGCTTTTAAAAATGAAGAACTTGGTATATTAATAGCTTCATCTGTTGTTTCATTATGAATTCCAAATTCTTGTTCAATATCTGGACCTTCTACTAAACTTTCAGAATCTATATCTTTAACTTCATTACTTGGAATAGGAACTTCAGATAGATCATATGAACTTCTTTCCACTCCAACAGGACTCACCAATATTAACTTAGTAACATGCTCAGGATATTTCAAAGCATAAACAGCACTAAGATATCCACCAAATGAATGTCCAATAAGTTTAAACTTATCAATATTACGTTTCTTTCTCCATTGTTCAATTGAATTTATGAAAAAATCTTCAACTTTCTCCACGTCATCTAATGAAACCTCTTTAAACTTTGGTAGTTTTGGACGTGATGATAATCCATACCCCAAGAGATCCAATGCATGTAGATTAACTCCCTTTCTTTGAGTAAGACCATCAAAGTTCTTATAAAAGAATCCTAAAGCGGCACCATACCCGTGAATCAAAACAACATGATCATCTTCAGTTTTGGTATCTGTGCTTTCAATATTTTTAACGTTGAACTCATGTATATGTTTACGATCTCCAATATCAACATCTTCCACTGTTGCTATTCTCTTACCGTCACTCTCTGGGTAAAATGGTAATAATGAAAGCACATCAGATTCAGATTTAGCAAGACCTGACTTCTTCCACCAGTGGCGAAATGAATCTTTATAACCGTATTCTATATCCTTGTTCATCTCCTGTACTTGAACTCCCTGTATCTTTGCTGACATGGTGTTAAGATCTTTGATTTTAGATGTTAAGATGGTTTTAACGGTTACGGTAAAATTTAACAGAGGCGTCAATCTTGTTTATATACGTTGGAAACTAGCTTTCGGATATAGGAATTAGATGAGCTAAAATAGCAGCTACGTAGACGGTAGTACATAGCAATTTTCAAAACGGTTGGCTTCGGTTTTCGGAAGGCTCGAACAGCTTCCGACTTCCGAGCCGTCCGTGGATGAAGTTCTAAGCTACAATAGAGACGTCAAGTCGACTTTGAAATGTTATGTATTGTGTTATTAGTTTTATATTCAGATCACACTCCCATTCATTTTAAATTGATAGCATTGTACAAACCATACCAGAAGAAACCAGCTCCTGCAATGTCAAAAATACTGCTAATGGCATGTACCTTCAATCCAAAACGTACGTCACTTCTTGGGTTTGAATCGGTAGCTTCAATAGATTCATTGTATTTTGAAATTTGATTCACTTTGTATTTAAAATATGGAACGAATAATAGATACCCAACACTAGAGATACTACCCAAAAGATAATAAAATCTAGCGAAACTATGGAATGGTAAATTGACAGCTGAATGAATACCAAACCCAATTGATAATAATAAGGCACCAATAACTGTGCGACCAGAGATTGAAGAATATTTTGATATCCAATAACTGATACTCGTGTTATCAATACCTTTTTCTAATAATGCAGGTAATGTGGCCCATGAATTGAAACCATGAGTAAGTATAACTGTACCTAAAGCTGGTGCAGCTAATTGTGAGAATCCGATAACTGAAAGAACCATTTTGTAAAAGTATTGAACTTAATTGATGATAAGAATTTACATTTAGGAAATCTGGGGAAACTGTATTGTCTTATATACTTCCTAGATTGCTTGTAGCAAACTTCCATATAAAGTGCTAGAAAATATCACCAATTTGAAACTGCAAAATGTGACACATTCTGATTAGAATTTGTGGTTATGACTTCATAGAGCGGTATGGACCATTATTATTCCATTGGTCCATAATACAGCTTTACCACATGGGTAAAAGAATTCATCCATATGATCTTTGTGGTTGTTGGTTGTGAAGTCCTAATTATTCTTGTTATTACGTAAGTGATGACCATCTTTTGGTTACTGAGACAACAACAGAATTGGTTCGAGTCACAACGTTGGCTCTTTTCGATGATTTCACCAAAACAAAAAAAAAAACTAATGTTTGTTTACGTTTTGATGGTATAGATGAGTTCGGTTGAGTGACTGGACTTTTGTGATAGATAAGTGACTAGTATCTAGTTTAAAGCCATTAAATTCAAGAGCTGGAGTCATTTCACGACGCCGCTGGTTTGTTTTACACGCTTTTTTTTCTAATTGCATCACCCAAACAAGCTGCCAGTGGTATCAAACACAAAGACAAACTAAGATACAAGTTTGATGGCAACGGGTACTTCGGCCATGACAACCAACGGGGGTTATGTCAATAGTTCTGAGGACTTTGACAAGTGGATCCGTATGGCCACGGACAACAAGATCAATACAGCAAACAGTTGGGATCTAGCATTGATTGATTACTTTTATGATCTTTCTTTACTCAGAGATGGTGATGGTATCAATTTCCAAAAAGCATCCGCTACATTAGATGGGTGTGTCAAAATCTATTCATCAAGAGTTGATTCAGCTGTGACAGAGACTGGTCGTTTAATTAATGGGTTAGCCACTAGTAAAAGATCACAAAATAACGAAGAAGACGCGCAAGATGAAGAAGACGAGACAGATGAACTAGACCCAAATGCTCCTGTAAAGGAAAGAAGATCAAGACACAACATATCAAACAAGAATACAATCGTGGACTTTAGTGTTATAAAATTCAAGAAGAATGATTTAGAACTATATGTGGATCCACTTTTCAAAAAGGCATTGACAGATTTCGATGAAGGTGGTTCCAAAAGTCTATTGCTCAACATGTTGTGTGTGAACGATGAAGGAAGAATCATGTTCGACACCACGGATTCTGCTCAAGGGCAAGCAGTAAAAGATGATCCAGAAGATGAAGATAAAATACCAGAAGCAGAAAACGATAATTCACCACAAGAAAAAATACTCGATGAGCTGGATGATGACGACGATGAAAAAGAAACTAGTATGATGGATATAGATAAAAGTTTTGCAGAAATGGATATTGATGAAGATGCAGAAGATGAAGAATCACAAGAGTTTACCAAGCTACAAACTATGGAGGCTGGTATACTGCAACTGGGCCAAAAGTTTTTAGCCAATTTTGATCAACAAAATTGTCTGGTTTGTCCATCAATTACAGAATTAGAAGGTGTATTAAATCAAAAAGTCACATCTGCAGAATTGATGAAAGGTCTTGAGAATGCAGCAATTATGGAGAGCTCTGACGATGAAGATGATGATGACATTCGTGACTATGTTGATTTTGACTTTGGTGGTGCTCATGATGGAGGTGATGTTGACCCGGGAAGCTTCCACGATACAGCTTCAAGATTTCCAGGAAACAAAACATCTATATTTTTTGATGATTTAGAAGATCAAGCTGATGACTATGGTATCACCATGAGGGAATTGTTCAATGAGAGTAAGAATTATACTAATCATCACATAGACGAAGAGGAAGACGATGTTACGATTGCCAATATCCCAGATGAGAATCTATTGGCATATTTTGATGAAAATCAAAGAAAGAACTGGGCAGGTCCAGAACATTGGAAAATTCAAAGGATCAAAAATTCATATAAACCAATCTCTAAAGGGTACATACCCAGTGAATCAATGGGAGAAGAAGAAAATAATATTAACGAAGTTGGTGACAATGGTGCCAGTCGGAAGAGAAAACCAAAAGAGAAATTGGTTATTGATTTTCTTTCAAATGATTATCCAGACGAAGAAACACTATTTGAACCAGCTGGTGGTTCGATATTAATACCCAGAAAAGATTGGATTTCCAAAGATAAGCATGTATTACCAGATGATAGACATTTTACTACAAAGAATTTCATACATTTGTTCTTGAAAGAAAAATTAATCAACAGTACTTTCAACAAGGTTAAAAATTTAGATCAAGCTATTGATGAAACTCTTTTCGCTGAAAATTTCTCACTAAACTTGGGACAAGGTGGTGATGTAAACAATGCAGACTTTTATAATGATGGTCCTGATTTAGATTTCAGTTTCCATGATGAAAATAATGACGAGGAGGCTATTCCACAAAGTCAAGAAATTCCAGGATCACAACTTTTGTCAAAATCTCAAGGGAAACAATCACCATTAACTTACTCCAGGGTTGCTAAGAAAGTTGACATCAGGTTATTGAAAGATAACATATGGGAAAGTTTACAAAAGGAGAAACACTTTAGGGAATCAACTCATTTACAATCCATACCCGAGTTATCTACCTCATCTACATCATCTGCAGAATCGACATCTGCTGATGAGACTTTGAAATTTACAGATGTTATTCATGGCTTGAATGGGAAATATGATCCAGCAACCAAAAAGGATTTATCAACAAGTGTATGTTTCATTGCATTATTACATCTTGCCAATGAGAATGGATTTACCATTACAAACACTGAAGATAATGCTGATCTAATGATTAACAAGTTTACTTAATAAATTTGTGATAAGGACTTTGATGTATAGCTTATTTAACCATATAACGAAATGAAATGAATGTATAATTATATATCGAAATTGTAGGCTACATTAATGTGTTTATGCTTAATAACTTCTATGAAAATATAAATCAATGCAGGATATACCCCTGGGTATATCAACAAAATCATACAAATAAATATAAATAATATTGAAAGGGTAATAAATCAGAAACATGGGATAAGTGTCAAACTTACCATTCCTGTGCTTTAACACCAAATTTGGATTTCTTTGTACCTTTAACAGGTTTAACTAAACGTGAACCACCTTCTAAGAATGAGAAAACATCTCTTCTTTTAGCTTCATATTTATTAATGTATTCTTCTTTTTGTAATGTTAATCCAATATCATCAAGACCATTGATTAAACAATGTTTTCTGAAAGACTCCACTTCGAAATTATCCACTAGAACTTCTTTATTTGGACCCAAGATTTGTTGGTTTGGTAAATCAATAGTTAATTGTTCACCTCTTCTAGCTGGTGGTGCTAATTTTTCTAAAATGACTTCTTGTGGTAATCTAATTGGTAAAATGAAATTCTTGAAAGAATTGTTATAGAAAATATCACCAAATGATGGTGCGATAACAGATTTAATACCAAAATCCTTTAAAGCCCATGGAGCGTGTTCTCTTGAAGAACCACAACCAAAGTTATCACCACTGACTAATAAAATTTCAGCTGATCTGTATGGGTCAACATTTAAAACGAAATCAGTTTCAACATCCTTACCAGTAGAATCTTTAACGAAACGTAATTCGTAGAATAAACCATTCTTTAAACCTGTTCTCTTAATAGTTTTCAAGAATTGTTTTGGAATGATAGCATCGGTATCAACGTTAGCCTTATCTAATGGAGCAGTGATACCGGTTAAAGTTGTAAAAGCATTTGATGAGGTTGGTGCAGATTTCAATGGAGTTTCCACAGCTTCTTTTTCAGGTTTTGGAATATCGTTTAATTTTTCATTTTCAATTTCTTTAGCGTTAAAATCAATTTCGGCATCATCATCAATTGGTTGTTTTTCAGCATCATAAACAGCTTGTTGTAAGGCTTCATCTTCATCACTTCCGATTTCTAATGCTGGTTCATCAACAACATTCGCATATTTATATTCTCTAATATCGGCGAAATAACCAATAACACCAGCAGCGGCAGCCATTGCAGGTGACATCAAATGAGTTCTTGAAGCAGCACCTTGACGACCTTCGAAATTTCTGTTTGAAGTAGAGGCACAACGTTCTTCAGGATCCAAAATATCTGGGTTCATACCAAGACACATTGAACAACCAGCTTCTCTCCATTCGAAATCAGCAGCTTCAAAAACTTTATCTAACCCTTCCTTTTCGGCTTGTTTTTTGACTAAACCTGAACCTGGAACCACCATGGCACGTTTAACATTAGCAGCTTTCTTTTTACCCTTAACCACTTTAGCAGCAGCTCTTAAATCTTCAATACGAGCATTTGTACAAGAACCGATAAACACCTTATCAACTGGGATATCTTTAAATGGAGTGTTTGGAGTTAAACCCATATATTTCAAAGCTCTTTCCATACCTGATTTTTTGATTGGATCTTCCACTCTTGATGGATCTGGAACAGCACCTGTAATTGGTAGAGCATCTTGAGGAGATGTACCCCATGTAATAGTTGGAACAATGTCGGAAGCTTTAATGTTGATATCGTAATCGAAATGAGCACCTTCATCAGTGTGTAAAGTTCTCCAGTAGTTCTTAGCCTTTTCCCATTCTGCACCTTTTGGAGCTAATGGTCTTCCTTCGATATAATCAAAAGTGGTTTGATCAGGTTTGATCATACCGGCTCTTGCACCGGCTTCAATGGCCATGTTACAAATGGACATTCTTGCTTCCATTGATAAATTTTCAATGGCCTTACCAGCAAATTCAATAACAGAACCAGTACCACCAGCAGTACCAATCACACCGATAACGTGTAAGACAAGATCTTTGGAAGTGATACCTTCACTTAAATCACCATCGATGAAAATTCTCATGTTTTTAGATTTGGCTTGAATAATTGTTTGAGTTGCTAAAACATGTTCAACTTCTGAAGTACCAATACCGAAAGCTAATGAACCGAAAGCACCATGGGTAGAAGTATGTGAATCACCACAAACAACAGTGGTACCTGGTAAAGTGAAACCTTGTTCAGGACCAATGATATGCACAATACCTTGTCTATCATCGGTCATACCAAAGAAAGTAACACCAAAATCTTTAACATTTTGTTCAAGAGTTTGCACTTGTAATCTTGAATCTTGTTGCTTGATAAAACTAGCTGTATCTTTGAAATTTGCTCTTGATTCAGTTGGAATGTTATGATCCACAGTGGCTAGAGTACAATCAATTCTTCTGACTTTTCTACCAGCATTTTTCAAACCTTCAAAAGCTTGTGGTGAAGTAACTTCATGGACTAAATGTCTATCAATGTATAATAAATAAGAACCGGAATCATCTTTATGGACAATATGATCTTCAAAGACCTTATCGTAAAGGGTCTTTGGAGTGTTGACAGTAGCAGGCATCTTTGATATAATTCCTTATTACTCTCAAGAGTTTTCAAACAGTAAGAAACCAGATATATTTCCACTTATATTTCAATTCCAAAGATGATTCATGGAGAATAAAAGAAAAAACACTGGCAAAGAAACTCGCCGGTTTCAGGACCGGTGGCGGTCAAAACGGGCGCGAAGTTTTGAACCAGCCAATCAGCGTTTGAGCGTTGGTAATAGTGGAGGCATTTTGAACATTTTGGTGAGGGAGATAGCCAAAATGTACAAAGATATTTACATATGGCATAATATAGAGTAGCATTAAGATAATCAGGAAGCTTTACAGGTTATCTATCAGCCATCTTATTGCTAAATTGTCCACCGGTACAATTGACCCGGTTAGGAAGCCCCGCGAAAAAAGAAGCCGATATTGCACCTGTTTCGGAGAATTACAAGACGAAGATCATGGATGTGTCAGATGTGTCAAGATGTCAAGATATCTGGTAGTGATATGGTGAGGCTACTAACATAATTCATTAGCGTAATAGTATCAAATATTATGTATTAAAACAGAGTGTCCAGAATTGAATATACTGTGAAAAAGAATTAAAGTGACGGAGCTTGATCATGTCGTTTGTATCTTTATTACTCCATTCTTTTCAATTTTTTCAAAGATATCTGCAATCTTATTCAGTTCTTCCTCTTTTTCCTCAACTGATAAGTCATCAAAATTGTCCGTGTTGGTTTTGGCAGGAGATGAGACTTTATTGAAATCAAATGGTTCATCTTCTAGTTTTTTCTTTAGTTCTTTAACCACGGTTGTTATGTTTAAATCTCTTGAGTTCAGAGTATCTAAATGATCAAAATCTAGATTTTTCTTAATTACAGATCTTACTTCTGATTCATCTGTACTCTCCATGGTCAATAACACATCTAGTGTTAGTAAATTAGATACAGGGGTGTTTAATCCCATAACATCACCAAATGATAATTTGTTCAAGTAATTCACTTCGTTTTGTGCAAAAACCTTCTTGTTCAACATGTAATTTTTAGCAACTTCAATCGATATTGTGATTAATATATTTCCAAAATGTTGTAAAATTTCATCATAACATGGACTTATATTGCCCTTAGCTTGTGCCTTAGCATATAACAAGTTAAATTTATTACAACTTAGCACAAAGACACTATCCAATCCAGATGAGTCTTCACCTTGATGTACGAATGAGTAAATTATTTTAAGGATCTCCACTATTATCTTGTTTAATGATTCTGTTTCCACTCCACTCAATGTGACAAAATTTAATAATTTACCACCAATTTTCAGCAATGCAGGTTTCAACAATGGTATTAATGATTTGTTATATGATAACAAATAGTATAATCTGAAAATTGGCAAATAGTCTTTATATTGTGATTCACTGTTTATATCACGCTCACCAACATAATCCAATATTGATCCTAATCTTGGAACGGATTCCTTAGTAATATCTGAAGCTTCATCATTTCTAAATCGATCATTAACCAAAAACACGTTACATATTGTGGATATTATCACCAATTGTTCATTCAATGAGTTCATCTTACCATAAACAATGATTAATTGGTCTAGTTGGTCTGGCGGGAAGTCTTGTAGGAAAGTCACATCTCTTGATTTATTTCTCAATTGTTCTAAAAGCTGATCTCTGTCTGTCCCTGACGATCCTTGTTCCAAAGACACTTTAAGCTGAGAAATGGTATCAAACTTTGAAGCCATGATGATCTATCTTCTATTCTGTATGTGTAAATGGTTGCTGAGTGAAAGCTTTGCTGTTGTAAAACTCACTGGTACTATTGATGGAGTAGAAGAGATTGCAAAACACGAACTTATATTTTGTTCCGTTTCAAGTAAGGTACCGAAAATAGCACTCGGTTATGAGAAAAGATACACTGGTGAGGTTCGATTAAAGAAATGGTGAAAACACTCTCCAATAATGTGATGTGTGACTTTAATGTGAGCTTAAAAGTAATCTCTGATAAATAACCCAAGGTATCAAATGATTTACATAGACCCTAAAACCCTTTCACGTCCTTTGTGTGATGCGCTTGGTCTTTGCATTTGCAGGAAATTTGGAAAACTGAAACAGAAAATCGAGAAAATGCTTATGTAAGAGTCAGGTCACGTGACAATATTACATAATCCTCACTCCACAAATTGAAATCATCAGTTTATCATAAGGAGATTTGTATTTATTACTACTAGTATCTTTACTGACATTTCTCTCCAGACAAGATGCTCTCCACGTACAGATCCCTAGTGAGACGCAGTGTTAGACGTTATGTCAAGACCAATCTCATAAGACTCTCCATGGGCGCCTTCACCACACCAAAGAGATATTCCCATGTGGAGGCTGTTCATCGAAACACAAAGGAAAACAATCCTCAGGTGAAGTTTGAGTTTAACGATGAAAATAAGATACGAGTGCAGAAAATCATTGATAAATATCCACCACAGTATAAGAAAGCTGCTATAATGCCATTGTTAGATTTAGGTCAAGTACAACACGGTTATTGTTCGATTGGTGTTATGAATGAAGTTGCAAAAGTTCTTGAAGTCCCACCAATGAGAGTTTACGAGGTTGCCTCATTTTATACAATGTTTCATCGTAAACCTATTGGTAAAGTCAATGTTGGTGTCTGTACAAACATTGCATGTCAACTTAGAGGTGCTGATGATGTCTATGCCGCTGCAAAGCAATATTGTAAAGAAAATAATGACGATGGGTTTTTCTCACTTGAAGAATTAGAATGTTCAGGGGCATGTGCAAATGCTCCAGTGGCTGAGATCAACAATATTTATTATGAAGATTTGGATAAGAATAGTATTGTCCAGGTTTTCAAAGATTTAAGATCAGGTAAGGCCAAACCTGGTCCCTATGGCGGTAAGAGAGTTTCTTGTGAACCTGAAGGTGAAAAGACTTCATTGGTTGGAAAAGAAGCATTTGATATCAGAACTGTAACTCGTGATGATATCTAACTTCACATATTTATTTTATTTATTACCTTATTTATTATTATTATTATGTGATCCCTGATCACTCTATTTATTGAAATAAACGACATATATACTAGCGATGTAAAACAATATTAACATTAACGTCCAAATTTCTTTAGTTCTAAGTACCTCAATGGTACATAAACAACACCTGAAAATCCCATTGATAACCACATACCAAGATCACCACCAAATTCACCAAATTTAGCAGCAAGTACACCAATGTAATAAGTTTGAGCCATACCGATAACAGCACCGGCAACACCACACAAGAATGCAAAAATAGCAGCATAACCATGTGTCAAGACACCATAGTTGTTCCATGCATCCCAATTATAGTTTTGCTTTCTACCACGTAATGCAACAGGTATAGTTTTTTCATCTTGTTCTTTATCTTTTGGGAATTCTTTTGTGTATAAATGCAAGAAGTATTTTCTAAAAATGAGATTTTCTTCCAACAACATTATAAAATAAATAGAGATCCAATACCCAATCATTGGTAAGAAATTACCCAATATAGTACTGAAATGATCACGTCCAACTAAAGCACAGACTAAGACAATTGCAGTGATCACTATAGCCCATATCCATCTTGGTATCTTTGCAAACCAAACCGAAGTTAATTGTAATGAGAATGCAGCTGAATAAGTATTGATAATATTATTGGCAATTAGTGATAATAATAAAATAATAGTACAGAATTTACCAAAACCATTCCAACGACTGAATCCTTGGGCTAATAGCCCACCCATACCATGATCAGCATAAGCGTCTATATAACCTGTATCAACCATGGCTAATACACTTAATATGGCACCTAAAACACCCACAAATGTTGTTGGAACAGCGAGACCTAAAAATGTCAATAAAAAGACTTGATATGATGGCGTTGATTCTGGGAAAAGAATATAATAATCAGAAGTAATAGTACCCCAAGTACCTGTGACGGCATAACCTAATGAAAAAAATGATAAATGATTCCCTAAAAGTGTCTTTGGTTCCACAAATGAATTGTCAAATGTATTCAACAAGTGAAATTTATTTGACGATGAGATGTATAATAGTACAAATGCCAATGTAACAGGTATAGCTATTAATTTTTCCACTCTTAATAATTGTTTAATACCGAAAATAGCCACAATGAAACTGACAATAGCCACGATGATAATACCCACATAAACTGGTACTTTATCATTTGATATACTTGCCAATATTTGACCACCGACAACACAATTAACAATTGACCAACCAGTAACACCTAAACAACCAATCATTGCAACAAATTTAACAAACCACCAACCGAAAAGATATCTAGCACTAACCATTTGTCTACATCCTGATTTTGGACCCATAGTGGCACAATAACCTGCAATGGCACAACCTAATAACATTGAAATTAATCCAATTTTTAAAGCTTGTTGGAAAGTTAATTCAAATAATGAAGATCCCAAGATAAATGTTGACATTGAAGAAAGACCACCTGCTGCACTAAACCAAAAACCTATCACGGATAAGAATTGTGACCATTTATTTGTTGATCTTTCCCATGGTTCAATACGTTCAATACCTCTTGTTTCAACACCTAAAGAGTCTAATTTTGATGAATATTTTTGTAAAAGAGCCCATGGTTTAATATTTGGTGAGTTCTTGGATGATGTGGAATCTGATAGTACCACCTCCTCTTGATCGTAAGGGTTCTTGGATGACATTGTTATAGACCTTTTCACCTTTAACACTATGATTCAAGAGTTTATAACGGTTAAAAAAATGTTCCCATCTCACATCAAGATTAGTCGCTATACCTTCATTTTCATATCTCGTACTTTGGGAAAAAAGAATCGAAGATCGGAGTCAGATAGCCACCGTTTGACTCATGTGACTCGGGGCCACAGTTATTGTGAGCGTTTCTGGAGAAAAACAGCGACACAAACATCAAGAGATCAAGAGATCAAGATTCAAGAGCCAATAGCCATTACAGTGATCACCATATACATCAAACCTCGACACAACGGAAAGATATTATTCACAGATCTACTCTCACTAGGGAAAGTAGAAACAGCCCAATTGATAGTACGCTGATTTCTAGATTCACACTCAGAAACAGTAAAATTTGCTCGTCTACTACGCGCAAGACATCCATACACCAGACCAGCTTCAACTAGCCGTCCCCGGTGTTAGTATGGTTATGGAAAGTTAGACAATAAAGCAGTGTTGAAGTGGTTCGTACTGGTTATATAAAAGCTGGTGTGTCACAGAAGACTACAGTCATCATAAAGAAAGGTGCTTTGGGGTTGTTGGTGCGAGATATAGACACCTAATATAATTCCAATAATAGCTGTTCGTTACCATACATGATTGGAAATAGATCTTCACAGAAATTTACCATATAGACAATGATCTTAGTCGACGGAGAGAAATATGCCTGTGTACAGTGCATCAGAGGCCATAGATCTTCAACCTGCAAACATTCACAGAGACCGTTGGTACAAGTCAGAAGTCGAGGTAGACCTTCATTAAATGCTGGTCATAGGATCGCGGTTACTGAATCACAAATTGTCCTATCCAGAGATCAAGTAAATATTCAAGAATCTATAGATTCAGTACCAAAACCTGCTGCTAAATCCAGTCCATCGAAAACTGAAGCAGAACCTGTGTCTTCGTGTTGCTCCTCAAAGAAAGAACCATCTCCAGTGCCCATAGTGAAGAAAGCCCCAGCAAAATCATGTTGCAGTTCTAAACCGGCGCCAACACCACCATCCGTTTGTGATTCTACCACCCATTCTAATTGCAACTGTGGCAAAAATGGTGTTATAATGTTAAGAGCTTCCAAAAGACAATTTGTGGATGTTAAAAATGGTGATATAGATTATGTTGGCCCATATAGCGAGGCTTCATTGAGTAAGTTTAAAATAGGATTGCAGAGTAAAAACAAAAGATTGAAACATACAAGAAACTCATCATGCTGCTCTTCCAAGTCTTCAAGTTTAAGTGACAGATTAAAAGTGTTGAAAACAATCAAAATGAATGAAAAGGATTATCAAGTACCGAAAAATCAACTTTTGGATTTAGGAATTCCACCGGTTCACATAAACTCGATTGAATCATATCACGAGAATGATATAACACACCATCCTAACGATACAGGGGAACATTATTTGAGTGAAAAGTATCAAAAAGATCTGGATGCATTAGGATATCCAATAGCTTTGTCACAAGCACAACAAACCAACCAGCATATATCTCAAGACTTTGACCATGCATTGAGATCATATCACGAGAATCAGACATCGCATCAACTATCACAATTAGAACAATCACACCCACAACGTCAATTATCAAACGGTACCAGCTCACATGAACGCGTATACGACGTGGTATTCTCGTCAGGATGTGCATCTGAATGTAACTGTGGACCAAACTGTGAATGTCCTGGATGCTTGATCCATCGCACTAACGAAGAGTTGAAAGAATATGGGATTCTTGATACTTCACCAGGATCAACCCCAACCCCATCAGAACTAAATAAACCTTCACCACTCAACTATGACTTGATAAATTTGGAAACCGTTGATGAAATGCTATTGAGAGACATGTTTGAAGATGAATGCTTCTGTCCTCCTGAATCTTGTGCCTGTTATAACTGTGCTAAACATGGTATATCTGACGGTATACGACAAAGTGATGGAATTAGAGTAGCTGACGCGTTTGACGAAAGCATGCTTCAAAATGGTGGTGTCAATGGACTTGATATGACTAGAGATGGGAGTATTGAGTCTTCAGAAGAAAAACCAGCTGGTTCATGCTGTAACTAATATCATAATATTCATAATCACCATAATAATGTAGCCTTTTGGGTAACCTCCTGTCCATACCGCATTTATGAATTTTACCCGAGAAATCTGCCAAAATAATAGCGATCTCAAAACATCAACAAATTATCAAGATCTTGCCACCTGATTTCTCCATAGTTATCTTCATTTTAGCTTAGTTTAGTTTCATTGTTAACAAAATACACAATGGCTGAGCAGGAGCTTAACTTGGTCAACAAGGTTGAGTTGAGGATCGCATTGGCTGATACCGCTCCAAAATTTCAATCATCTCTTGAGCTATACCTATGTCCTCTTTTATTAAAACTTTCTTCAATTCATGCTGAGGTTCGCCAGGAAATCTTGAAATTTATCCAGCATTTGATACCAAGAATCAATTCTTACAGAGAACTAAAATTACCTGTGTTAAAATTGATCGAACAAGCCAAAGATCCTAAAGCTGGTGGCAACGGTGATCATTCAAGTATTCAATTATACTCATTACTGTTTGCATCAAAGGGAATTGACAAGCTAACAATCGAGGAGAAGAAAGAAATATTACCAACAGTGATCCAGGGGATTCATAAGTTTGATGAAACAAACATCGGTGCTAGATTATTCCATGTTTTTTGCAAATTAGTACAAGGTTGGTCTACTGCGGATCGCGGTACAGATGATTTCAAGGCATTAAAAGAATCGTTAAACATCTCACCAGAGGATGAATCATTCTTGGTGAAGAACATTGGTAAATTGTTCTTACTGGTGCCTGTTGTGAACAACGATGGTGTTATCCCAAGAGGCTATACTTGTCCAGGTTTGACTTCGAAAGATACCTCATTTTTGACTTATGATGCTGGTGTCTCATACAAGAAAGAAGATTTAGCAAATGTGAAAAAGAGTATAAGTGCATTTTTATCTCTTTTTCAAGATGAAAACTTGGTGAGTGTATTGATTATAGGTGTTAACGATACCAATGAGACAGTGGGGAATCTATGTGCAAGTCTTTTCAGAAAAGTGAAAATTCCATATGAAGACGAAGACCTCATCAATCATTTGATATCGCTCTTCATTGGTGATAAGGTCGCACTTAGATCACCTGTTAAGCCCCAGGTTCAAGAAAGAATCCTTTCAGTCCTAATTGGTAGTAAAATTGCCACCCAAAGTCCTCATGTTTCCGTCATAACATCTATTGGTTTAAGTGCTGCTCAGTTTCCAAAGCTCAAAGCATCTACCATTCAGTTCATTCAATGGGTAGCTAAAAATGGAAGCACTGGTATATTGTCAAATGATTCAGCTGAATATTCTGTCAATGTCGCAGCTCAATTGCGTAACAATTTACACGCTGAAGGATGGCCAAGAATTCAAACTGCTGTCGCATCTAGCGCTTCTAATGAAATTAAACATAGAACTTTACAATATGAAGCACTCGGTGAGATTTTGAAGAGAGACTCTAACTTGTTGAAAGATTTATCATACATTGAGTTTCTTTTCGATTCGTTATTGGGAGATTTGCCAGTGTTGAGAACAACTATCCAAGAGTCTTTGAGTACATTGGTAATTCACTTACCAAATTTACCTCAAGAGTCGAAATTCAAGTTAAAGAAACTATGCACAGGGTATTTGCAAAATGATGATTTTAGTGATGAAGGATCAGACGCTATCAATGCAGTACGTTTTGTTGCAATTAAGTTCATCAATACAGCATTCCCATTTAATGATTATGAGGCAAGACTTTTGAATGTGTTAGGTACCTCGTCGAAAAACAGATCTGATGTCATTGAAGAAGCACATAAAGGGCTACATCCTTACTGGTTCAACATTTTACAATCATCAAATACATCAGAATTCAAGTCAACTGGTGAGTTATTAGGGGTTGGTAATACCGTTCCCTTCCCGTCCTTCACAGACTATGTTGGTGCATTGAAACAACAAGTTCAATATGCCAGTGAAAGATCATCAGCAACATTGAAGTTTTCTATGACAACTGCAGTGGATTTTGCTCTTCGTGTCCTTGTTACACAATCGGTGGGTACCAAATCAAGTATCGTTGTTCAAGATCAAGAATGGATCACTAGATTGGAAAAGGGTCTCGAGCACGACGAAAAAGTCATTAAGAGCACTGAAACTGAATTGGAAAGTGTGAGTGGATTATCAGAATTCTTGAGCATCTTGTTGAACGAGCTTGCAACAAAAGATCTTGAGAATAAGGATGTCGCAATTTCAGACTCGTCTAGTCCTATATTTGGGAAAATCTTTTTAAGACTAATTTCCCTATCTCCACAAAGAATGATCGAGGAATTGGTCCCAGCGGTACCAAGACTTGTTAAAATCATTGAAAACACCAAAGTCATTAGAGATGACACGATTCAATATGCTGCGAACTCAATCGGTATTATTGCTTCATATCCTTCAAATACAGATGGAAATATCAAGCAGATATTTAGAGCCACGGTCTCTTTCTGTCAAAATAATGATGTGAAACTACTCAACAATCATGGTAGAATTTTGACTTTAGGCTATTTGACTTCAAGATTATTCTTGAGAGGCAGACTTTTACTCTCGAATGACGAAGCCCAATCAGTTTATCAAATCTTGACAGATCAAATAGAGTCAAATGACGTTAGGCTGAGTGGTGCTGCAAATACTGCTATCTCACAGATTGCACTTTACGGAGGATTTTCCTCGAACTTTGCTGGAAACTTTGTGGGCTCACTAAAAGAAAAAATCATTGAAACATTGAAACCAAAAGTTAAAAAGTCCGATGAGAAGAGTATCAATACATTGGGTTTGTTATCTCTTTCAGAGGAGAAGTCAACTTTGGAAGAGTTCACACCTTTTGAACAAGCAATCTATGATACACACGTCACAAAACAAATTGAATCTTTGTTCGCCTCCGGTGAAGCTTTTTCTGTTCTAGCATCTGGATGGGACTCCAAGTTTCTACAAAAGCAGATTGATGTACATGATGAAGCTTTACAATTCCATACTTACCCAAGAGTTAATAGATTGAACTTCATTTTGACAAAGATTCTACAAGCATCCGCAAGTACCAAACCAAGCTTACGTAAAGCCGGTTGTATATGGTTACTTTCACTTGTCCAATATTGTGGCCATTTACCTATTATCGAGGAAAAATCTGGTGCCATTCATGTCACATTTATGAAATTTTTGGCTGATCGAGATGAGCTTGTTCAAGAAGCTGCTTCAAGAGGTTTAAGTATGATTTACGAACTAGGGAACGCAGATTTGAAAGAAACATTGGTGAAATCACTCTTGAGGTCTTTCACGGAGTCCACGTCTTCAGCTAAATTAGGTGCTGGTACTGTCTCTGAAGATACTGAATTATTCGAACCTGGTGTTTTAAAGACTGATGATGGTTCGGTTTCAACCTATAAGGATATCTTGAATTTGGCATCAGAAGTTGGTGATCCATCATTGGTCTACAAGTTTATGTCAATGGCTAAGAGTTCAGCTCTATGGTCTTCTAGAAAAGGTATCGCTTTTGGTTTGGGTAGTATCATGTCGAAATCAAGTCTCGATAAACTACTTTTCGAAAACGAGTCATTATCCAATCGATTGATTCCAAAACTTTATAGATATAGATTTGATCCAAGTCCATCAGTTGCTAGATCAATGAATGATATTTGGGTCACAATTGTGCAAGATAGCTCCAAAACAATTGATAAATACTACGAAGCTATCATCAAAGAGTTGTTGAATGGAATGGGTAATAAGGAGTGGAGAGTTAGAGAGGCAAGTACTATTGCTTTGACCGATCTCTTACAGGCACTAAATAAAGACAAATATCAAGATAGAATGGAGGAAATTTGGACTATGGGGTTCCGGGCCATCGATGATATTAAAGACAGTGTCAGAAAAGCCGGTGGTGGCTTGACCAGATCATTATCCCAAATGCTTGTCAGCAGTATAACAGTGGAATCTGGATCATCTGAGTCCAATGCCAATCATGTGTTATCCAAGTTGTTACCTTTCCTACTAGGTACCAAAGGTATTCAAAGTGATGCGGAAGACGTTCGTGATTTTGCTTTGAAGACAATTCTAGATCTTGTGAAGAAGGGAGGTAAAGCTATTAAACCATTTATTGCAGAGTTGATTGATCAATTTATACTACTAATGTCAACTTTGGAACCACAATTCATCAACTACTTAGCTTTGAACGCGGATAAGTATAACTTGAAGCATGATGATATTGATGCAAAGAGACTACAAAGTATAGGGAGCTCACCTATGATGAACTCTTTGGAGAGATTGATTGATTTGATTGATGATGATATCATTGGTGGTGTTGTTGTGAAGTTGCAGTCTACTGTCAAGAGATCTGTTGGATTACCATCCAAAGCTGCTGCTAGTAGGGTATTTGTTACGTTGGTCATTAGACACTTGTTCATTTTGAAACCTTATGGTGAAACATTGTTGAACACATGTACCGCTCAGTTGAGTGACAGAAACTCCACTGTTTCTTCATCATTTGCTACAGCTGCTGGTTATGTCTGTCGTGTCTGTTCTGCTGATGTTGTTGCTAAATATGCTGAAAAGATCCAAGATTTGTATTTTGAATCCGAGGAAGATAGTTCGAAAATAGTTGCAGGTGTGGCATCAGAAGCTGTATCAAAATACTCTGGTGATAAGTTCACATCAGTTGCATCAGCATTTTTACCACTTGCATTTATTGCCAAAAACGATGCTAGTAAAGATGTTGCTAAAAATTTTGAGAATGAATGGTCTGAGAACACATCCGGTAATGGTGCTGTAAAGCTTTACATTCATGAAATTTGTGAACTAGTGAAAAAATACATTTCATCCACTCAATTTAGCATCAGACAAACAACAGCTAAAAGTATAGCGCAAGCATGTAACGCAATTGATGGTGCCACTGGTATTGGATCAAGTGCCGATGAGCTTTTCCAAGTGTTGATGAACGCATGTCAAGGTAGATCATGGAATGGTAAAGAGGATGTACTTCAAGCACTTGTTTCCCTATCCTGTAAATCGAAGAAATTTGTTCAATCGGATGATAATCTTTCAGCTAAAATCAACAAGATTGTGGTCACCGAAGCTAAAAGACGTAACAAAGAGTATCAGAAACACGCTATAATTTCATTAGGTGAATTTGCAGAGAACTTCCCAACAGAAGAATTACAAGATTCTGTACTAGAAATATTTGAACCATTATTAAGTGATGAATATTATGACTCTGAAGATGAAGATGAAGAAATGATTGATAAAGATGAAAAGAAATCGGTAAATGTGAAGTCATCAAAAAAGAATTTGACAAGAGAAGCACAAAGAATAAAAGCTTTAAGCTCTTTAGTATCATCGTTCCAATTAATCGATAACAATGAATATCATAAACAACTACTAGATTTCTTATTGGGTGCATTAAAAGGAACATTAATTTCAAATATAATCATTCCAACATGGAGATCACAAATCGCGGTTGTTGAAGGATTACAAAAAATTGGTCAAGTTTTATCTCAATCCAAGAATCTTGATACAGAGACACAGACATCATTGGTTAATATCTGGAATATAGTTTTTGAAAATAATACCAAGAATGGTGATGTTGAAAATGTTAAGATTCAAACTATTAGAGCTGCTAAATTTTTGTTGACCGTCAATAGTGCAAGCTTAAACGAAAAGATCAAAAAAGATTTAACAGCGTTTGAAGTTCGAGAACCATCATCAATTGTCAAAGTCGAAATAAAGAATGCCCTTGATGGTCATATCATAAGTGATTGAACATTATATAGATAAGAGCCTACAATAGATGTGTTATAAATAAGGATCAAGCTTGTATTGATTGAAAGCCCAATAGTTTATATAAAAAAAAAGGATAAGTTTTAAGATATTATCCCAGCAATATAACCCTCATTATAAAATTAAATATTACTTTCAGACAATCTAAAATTCAATTCTAGTGTAAGAAAAGTTGAGCTTTACCTCATAAATTATTGACCACCTCTTAATCTCAAGACCAAATGTAAGGTTGATTCTTTCTGAATGTTGTAATCAGAAAGTGTTCTCCCATCTTCCAATTGTTTACCAGCAAAGATTAAACGTTGTTGGTCAGGTGGAATACCTTCTTTGTCTTGGATCTTGGATTTAACGTTGTCAATAGTGTCTGAAGACTCGACTTCTAAGGTGATAGTTTTACCGGTCAATGTCTTGACGAAAATTTGCATACCACCTCTCAATCTCAATACCAAGTGTAAAGTGGATTCCTTTTGAATGTTGTAGTCTGATAAAGTTCTACCGTCCTCTAATTGTTTACCTGCAAAGATCAAACGTTGTTGGTCAGGTGGAATACCTTCTTTGTCTTGGATCTTGGATTTAACGTTATCAATAGTGTCTGATGATTCAACTTCTAAAGTAATGGTCTTACCGGTCAAAGTTTTAACAAAGATCTGCATACCACCTCTTAATCTTAAGACCAAGTGTAAAGTGGATTCCTTTTGGATATTGTAGTCTGATAAAGTTCTACCGTCCTCTAATTGTTTACCTGCAAAGATCAAACGTTGCTGATCAGGTGGAATACCTTCTTTGTCTTGGATTTTAGATTTGACGTTATCAATGGTGTCTGAAGATTCAACTTCTAAAGTGATGGTTTTACCGGTCAAAGTTTTAACGAAGATCTGCATACCACCTCTCAATCTTAGGACTAAATGTAAGGTAGATTCTTTCTGAATGTTATAATCAGAAAGTGTTCTCCCATCTTCTAATTGCTTACCAGCAAAGATCAAACGTTGTTGGTCAGGTGGAATACCTTCTTTGTCTTGGATTTTAGATTTGACATTATCAATGGTGTCTGATGATTCAACTTCTAAAGTGATGGTTTTACCGGTCAAGGTCTTGACAAAGATTTGCATACCACCTCTCAATCTCAAAACCAAGTGCAAAGTGGATTCCTTTTGGATATTGTAGTCAGATAGAGTTCTGCCATCCTCCAACTGTTTACCAGCAAAAATTAAACGTTGTTGATCTGGTGGAATTCCTTCCTTATCTTGGATCTTGGATTTGACGTTATCGATTGTGTCAGAAGATTCAACCTAAATAGCTTGTTAGTACTTGTTATAACCTAGAACTCCAGAGCTCCATCTTTAAGCCTAAATTCTCCAGTCTGTATATCTTTATTGAACCCTTTGATGCTCCAAAGATATAACCGCCCTGTTTGTAAACAACAGTCCAAGACATGACACAAACGTGGGAATGCAAGCACAGCGATAAGAACCCTGCAACGACTAGTAACTTACTTCTAAAGTGATGGTTTTACCAGTTAATGTTTTAACAAAAATTTGCATGGTGTTAGCTATTTCAAATTGTTATAGAGCTGTTATATAGAGAATACTAAGTAGTAGAGATATTTGCCCCTTTAAATACTCTCCCTATTTCCTACACAAAATGCAGGTAAAGTGGCAAATTGTGCTGGCCCGAAGCAATATTTCCCCTTTCGGCCTGATAAGGCACAAAAGAAACATTTGGAAAAACAACATACGTAAGAGAATTACATAGAGTGAAGTGTGGGAAAATGGAGAAAACACCATGTTTTTTGGTGATACCATATTTTTTAAAGCTGATAGTTATGTTCAGATAATCTTTTTGACTAGTTATGTGGTTCCAACGACCTTGATATCTTATTATAATCCCTCTGAATCTATATATAGTCACATTCCCTCGCGAATTTCCACTATACAATAATACGGCTGGTTTCGTAACAAAGTATAAACAGTGCTTCTTTCGAAAAGAATATCGGATAAATCAGGCGATGGATATAATAATTGAAGTTCTTTTTGTTACACATGGACAATAAGATTGATGTGGGATATATGTATTAGTTATTAGTAAATTAGTTAGTTCACTGTGTGTTCCCTTTGTTTGGTTTGTGGAAACATGCCAGATGCTACTTTAGTAGTTATATTTAATCTTCTCCAAGGCCAGCAAAGAGAAGAATGCGATTGTGTTGAAATGAATGTGATCTGTGAAATTGATAATAGAGAATAGTTGGACTGAGACTTCTATTGAACAGACGTTTAGTGACAATGTGGACTCATTGGTGTCATATTATTGATATAATGGTCTCCCGCCACTGACATCAACAAATATAGCAAAGCGCTTCCTTGAAAGAAATTTGACCGCTATATTGATAATATTGAAGAGAAAGTATCACTCTTCATCGATATTTGCCAACATTCTTGATATCTCAACACTACCTCTTGCAGAACTATCATTCTCCAAAAATGGTCTTCTCATATCCATACTCTTTGAACCTCTGTTCCAAGTTTCACCACCAATAATTGGACTTTCCAACGGTTCAACATCTAATGAATCACTAGTTGTTATATCTAATGAAGATCTCTTCCCAGAACTTGGTTGTGACATTTTAGATCTATAAATATGATAATTTTCTCGTTTTGATTCTAAAAGTTTATCATCCTTCAGTAATGAGACAATAACTTTTGCCTTTGTTCTAATCTGATATGCAAGATCATTTTGTTGATCACCATCCCATTGAAACTCCTTGAGACTCTTGATTAAATATGAATTATTTTGTACCCAATAAACAAATTCGGTTGAACCGGCAAGTAGACAATATTGTATCACAGTTAGACTCTTTAGAATATGTCTCCAATTTTTGGTTGAATCGTTCAATCTTTTGGTTAAAACCAATGTTATATGTTTTAAAGATTCAAGATCATGTGTATATATGGCAATTTCATTTAAATCTGAAGTTGTTGGACCAAATGAATCATTACTTGTAGTGGATTTGATCTTTATTTTGGCAGGTGATGAGTTTATATTTCTAATTGACCTTACAAATCTTCTAGACATTGTGCTGTAGTAGTATATGTTGATAAGTGGCGATAAATTGTTGTAGAGAATATGGAGAGACGTAACTAATATATTTCTCTCCTAAATTTTAATCAACTAATCTTTTTTGGTATGCACGGGTTTTTTTCATAAAGATGCTTCCGAATGCGAAGACGTTTAAATTTGACAGCATAGGACGAAAAATACAATAGAAAGATGAAAAATAGTCTACAGATTAGATTAATTATAGTACATTTTATTTGAATGTGAATTATGGCGTTATGACATATTGATTGACCCCAGATGATTTCAAGACAACACCGATGACTAGTTGATTAGTCTCTGTGTCATTCAATAGATAACCATCAGCAATATTATCATTAACTTCTAGCTCTAATGAACCTTTTGATTCCCATGATTTACCCTTCTTGTTATATTGAAAGATTTCCACACCAGCTGTGTACAAGCTCAATAGTAATTGACCTGATTTATCACTCAAAATTCTACTAGTTGGATGAGTTGTTGGAATATCAACAAAACTATCTTTTCTCAAATCCCAAACTCTAATTCCACTGAAATTATTGTTTGTAAAAGTTGAATATAACCAATACCCATTTTTACTGAATAAAATTTCACTCAATTCCACTTTTTCTGATTCTAAAGTTTTCAAAAATTCATTATTTCTTAAATCCAAAATATTAATTTGTCCATCAACGTCACCAATGGCAACTAATGAACCATCAGGATGAATATCACCAACTTTAAATTGAGCCTTCAAAGGAACCCTGGAGATTAACGATTCATGTGCAAAAATGTATAAAGTCTGATTATCGAAAACTAAATAAAGATGATTAATTGATGGATGATGTAAAATCTTGGTTATATTTGATCCTAATTTATGTGTCTCACCAGTGGTATCGATAAATGATTGGTCATTGGTACCAATTACTGGTTTTAATTCATCATTTATCAATATTTGGTCTATCAAACGTATACTCTTTAATTTAGGAATATTTTCAGACTTGACAAATTCATTTGTTTCATTATCATAAATATATGTGATACCTTGAGTTGATGTAATGTAAGGCTTGTTGCTCACGATTGAAATGGAATGAGCTTGTTTTAAAGGTGGTTTAGCTGGTGTAATCAAAGGTTTAACAGAGGATAAAGGTGTGGATAAATCAACATTAACTTTTTGCTTAGTAGCCTTATGTTCTGCAAATAATTGTTCATTTGCCTGTGTAACTTGTTCAAACACTTGTGATTGTAATTCATTTGATTCCATAGATTCATCTTGATCAACTTCAATGGTTTCTGATTGTTGAATTGGTTTACCATTACTTATAGAGATGGTCAATTCTTGTAAGGCACTTCTTGCTTCATCTCTTTCCTTGATTGCCTTCGATGCAACACGAACAGCAGCATCATGATGGTAAAGAGCAGTTGATAACTCTTTCCTTGTATTGTCTAGTTGTTTTCTCAATTGGAATAATTCCAAGGCAACTGAATCCCATTCATTCTGTAGAGATGATAACAAAGATGGAACCGAGTTCAAAGTTGGTTGTCTTGGTGCTGTATATGGTGATTGCCTTATTTCAATCAGATCTTCGATGGATAAAGTATCCGATGTGATTGGATCTTTGTGATGCTCATTTATGTATTGTATTATTAGTTCTTTTTCAAAGATTGATCCACTCTTTGGCGAGACCACTGGCTCTTTTGGTGGGATACCGGAGACTATATGACTGTTAGTACTGAATTTAAGAGTTATGATATCGGAATTGCCACTCACTCGCACACTGCATCGCTAAAGTTCTATAATCTTGTGCTTCTATATCATGTTGTACACCAAGACTCGAATAAACAAAAGATTTTAATGAATTCGCGGAATCCAGAAAAGTTCGCGGAAAAAACATATTGCGGTTATTTGTACATTTTCATTGCCTAAAAAGGAAGTCAAGGAGGAACATAGTATAAAGTTCAGTGATCGGAGGTATAATGTTGGTGAATGTGATACTATTTCTTATTCAATCATTTCTTAGGTTATTAGTACACATCTACTCCTCATAGTGATCCCAGACACCCCTTGCTGTCGGTGTCTGAGCGTCTGAGCTCTGATTCTGGGTCTCCCTGTGGGCAAATTCCAATCGACAATCCTAACGATTCTCATGCGTTTGAATTGTGGTGCTACACATGGCCCAGACATCAGCAGCTTTTGGGACAAAGTGGATTGCTTTCTCTGATTGCTGTGCCCGGGCACTAATTGGTGATACTATTCTATAATCACACAATAATATCTATACAACAACCAACAACCAAATAAGCTCCATGTGTTTTCATGTCAGGTTCAAAATTTGAGTTTCCTGCACCAAAAAAAATCGATCCAAATCGAAAATCAAAATTCAAACTCTACGATTTTCGCGAAAAAGAAATACATGCATTAAAATTAAAATTAGGTACTTATACCTAAAAGTAAACACTTTGTATTTCTTATCAATTGTTGTTAAAACCCCCAGATCCCGCTGCTATTTGCACTCGTTAGCGAGATACAGGTCTCATTTGAGGTCTTTGCCACACTTGGAACGTTATATTGAGAGATTAACAGAGAGAAAGACCACTGGTGGGAAATTACTGTGTCACCATGTCACGATTAAGAACTTCAGCTCCATACACAGATGAGAAACATGTTGAAGAAGGGAGATTTCATGATGATGAGAACAGCATTGACTATAAAGACGACGATGAACTGAAATACAACCATAATCAAAATGAGCTAACGTTGTTGGTTGATTTTTTCCAAAATGTATTTAAAAACTCCAATGTATTTAGCGCCATAGGTGATGGGTTAAAATTCATCATACAGTCCATATATTCAGTTCTACCAATATTCATTGTGTTCTATCTATTCCAGATATACAGCGATACCACAGAATACCTATACTATCCAAACTTCCCCAACTCAGAGAAGGAATCAACATTGGAATCTTTAAATGACATTGGTGTTGAATTCTATGATTTAGCAGATTACAGATCCACTGGTGTTGGCTGGCAAATGGAGGAAAGAGTTCTGTTCTTGGTACCATTGAGAGACGCCTCTGCACATTTACCAATGTTTTTCAGTCATATGGTCAATTTAACATATCCTCATAACCTTATAGATATTGCATTTTTAATTTCAGATACTTCAGATTCTACAATTGCAGATTTAAAGCGTCATTTGAAGAAAATTCAAGCTGATCCAGATGTATCACAAAGATTTGGTAGAATTGATATATATGAGAAAAATTTTGGTCAAATTGTTGGTCAAAGTTTTAGTGATAGACATGGGTTTGCAGCTCAAGGTCCAAGAAGAAAATTGATGGCTATTGCTAGAAATTGGTTATTGAGTACAGCATTAAGACCAGATCATTCATGGGTCTATTGGAGAGATGCTGATGTGGAGACTGTTCCAGCAACAATCTTGGAAGACTTGATGCATCATGATAAAGATGTTATAGTGCCAAATATTTGGAGACCTTTACCAGACTGGTTAGGATATGAACAAGCTTATGATTTGAACTCATGGCAAGAAAGTGAAGGTGGTGTTGAGCTTGCAGAGACTTTGGATGAAGATGCTGTTATTGTGGAAGGGTATCCAGAATATGCTACATGGAGACCTCATTTAGCTTATCTACGTGATCCTTATGGAGATCCAGAAGTTGAAGTAGAATTAGATGGTATTGGAGGTGTTTCCATCTTGGCTAAGGCAAATGTATTTAGAGAAGGTGCCATGTTCCCAGCTTTCTCTTTCAAAAAACATGCTGAAACTGAAGCTTTTGGTAAACTTTGTAAAACTATGGGTTATAACGTTATTGGATTACCTCATTATGTGATATGGCATATTTATGAACCTTCAACTGATGATCTCAAGCATATGGAATGGTTAGCTAATGAGGAAATTAGACAACGTGAACATGAAAAGAATAAAGTTGTTTATGATAAAGCTTGGATTTCAGCTTTTGAAGACGTTTCAGAAAAATGGGCTGAGGAAAAATTTAATGTTTTCAAAAATACAGATTTATCCAAATTGGGTATTGGATCTGTGGATTGGGATGAAGTTGATGAATATCTTGCCGAGGTTGATGAATTAGATGAATTAGCAAGTGCTAATAGTGCTAATGATGAAAATTTCCTGATTAATTTAGATCATAATAATAAACAAGTTGAAGAACAAGTTTTAGAAAGATTAAATAAAGGACCAGTTAGATTTGGATTTTCCAAAAATGAATTAAAATTTGATAATTACTATAAATTAGATGGTGCTAAAAAGAAGAAACAAATGAAATTTAAGAAATTTGAAGTTTCCAAACAAGAAGAAGAATTGAGATCCAAGATTAAACAATTAGAAGAACAAAGTGAAGATAATATTATTCATGATTTTTATGATCCAGAAGCTGGTAAAGTTATTGTTGATGATCATCAATTAGAACATAATAATAAAAAAACCACAGAGGAGAAAGAAGATTTAGTGGATCAATTAATGGATGATCAAACTATAAATAAAGATAAACAATTATTTAATGATTTAGAAACTAAAAAAATGGATAATGATGGTGAAGAAGGTGAATTAGAATTTAAAAAGCAAAAACCAATTGAAAAAAAAATCATTAAAAAGGCAACAAAGGCATTAGATGGTCAACCTAAAACTATAAAAGAAATTGCCACAAAGACTGTATATGAAATTAATGAAGAAGGTGCCACTATAGCAACAGATTTTGAATGGGGGCCTGAAACTGAATCACCATCAAAAGATAAAGAAGCTAGAACAAGACAATTTATTGCAGTGGGTAAGACTAAAGAACAAGTTGAAGCTCAAGAGAAACAAAGTGAAGAGAAGGAAGATTTGGTGGACCCAGTTGAACAGGTCCAACAGGAGAAGAAAGATACCAAGGCTAAAGAGGTTAAAGAACAAATTAAACCTCAAGAACAACCATTACAAGAAGCAATTCCAAATAATGTATAATAGAGTTTTAATATGGTATATAAAGGTATTAATATTGCATGTGTGTTTATAAATGTACAAATTAAGTCAAGTGTAAATCATAACCTGTATATTTTTTTTCTATTCATTAATTTCATCTCTAATTTCATTCCATAACCAATTTCTCCATAATTCACCAGCTTCATTTAATACTTTATCAAATTCATTTGTTGATGAATCATTTCTATGATTAATAATTGAACCTTGTGATTCATATTCCTTTAAGTATGTATTGGGTATCTTGTTTAAAAATTCCTTTATTTCAAATTGATCAAATTCAATTAATTTTGATTCATTTTTTTGTAAAATTGCAATATATATAAATATCAATTGAATTTGATAATCAATTTGTGACCATTTTAATTCATTCTTAGTATCAGATGAAGGTTTATACCAAAAACTATCAGTATTGAAACCTATATCTAATGAATTATTAAATTTAAAATCATCATCATTATAAAATTTTTTAAATCTTTTTAATAGTTTTGGGTTATCAAAATATTTTGCTTCAAAATTTGTATATGAAAGACGAAATCCCATTAATAAATCCCAAATTCTACCACGATCATACTTATTGAAAACTTTTGCACCACAATATTTAAACCACCATGATAACCATTGATTATTTTTATTTGAATTTGAATTGAGGATAGCATCTTCAGAAAATCCTTTATATAATTCTGGTAATAATTTTGCAAATGTTAATAGGAAAAATGAAATTCTTGATTCTATATTCCCAGATTTAAACAATAATTCCATCATATTTAATTTATTTGATGAAATTAAATCCACAGTGTTTGCCTCTTCTTCATCTTTTTCTGAATGATCACCTTTTGTTATTGGATCTAATTCATTTTCATTAGAATGAACAAGAACCAATACTAACCTTTCATAAACTTCGGAAAATGTCATATTTTGTTGATCTGTGGGAACTTCACTTGAATCATCCAATATAAAATCATCAAATTGTTGATTAACTATAGATAATTGTGTAATATGTCTATTTATTGGATCTTCCTTGTTCAAAACATCACGACCCAATAGGACATAATCAGAATTCGGGATTGGTGGATACCATTCTGCAAGACCCAATGCTATCCAAGTGAAACCAGCATCATACTTGATAACTTTCCCCCATTTATTGAAAAATTTTATTATAGCATGTTGTAAAATTGAAATGATTTCATCTTCTAATGGTGATGAATTCCCATTTTTCAAATCTGGTGAATTTGAACCCGAGGAGTGATGTGAATTATCATCTTCAGTGGTGTTCCTTATTCTAAAATATTTTGATAATTCATGTTTAATTTTCTCTTCGGGTACTTGATTATCCGTTTCATCATCAACATTTGAAGTTAGGTATGGATTAATAACATAAGGATGATATTTTAGTAGGATTGGCCATACTTTATGACGTAAAATTGGTGGGATACCACGTTGACGAGCAATCAATGCTAAACCTAAATGATTATTCTCCTTAATGAATTCATTACACAGTTGAATTAATTTTTGAGTATCATTGTGTAAAATTTGTAATTTTTGAATCTTTTTGGTTGTAGATGGAGTGGTTAAATGTGATTCAGAGATTGTAGAGTTATTTGACGTTACACTGGACATTTCTTGTGATTGTGATCGTGATGTTATATTCGATGAACTTGGTTGTAAAATTTGCATCATATCATAACCTGGGGTAAATTCGGAAGTGATTGGTGTGCTGAAAGTTGGAATGTATGTGGTGTGTAGATTATAGTGGTGATGCTGTGTTGAATATTCTCTTCTTTTATAGAACCCGTCTAGGTTTTTTATGGATTATTATCTGTTGTTGGATAATATCTCAATGCTCGTCTGACTAGAGATTTTCTTTTTTTTCCTCTCGTTGAGCTTCGTGTGACCAGATGAAATGAAACTCAAGGTGATGTTGAGATAAATGGGTTTGTTTAAGAGTGGTTTGACAAGTCAAAGTGGTATCTCTGTGATATTCTGAGTTTCCCAACCTGTGGAGAGAAAGAAGCTGCAAAATTGGTGGAAATTTGGTTGTTTTCGTGTTCTTGTGTTGAATTTCTGGTTGTGAATTGTTGAAAAAAAATTCTTCGAGAGTTGAGTTTGCTTGAAATTGTATAGTGTAACAATTAACAGTGGAAACAACGATGTTTAAAACTGTTTTTCACTCAAAATATAGACTACAATGTGTATATTAAGCAACTGGATCTATCATTGCTTAAACTAGGCTATTTATATCATATCTAACACAGTTCCGACGGCCGCGGCCCGCGGAGGCCATAGATAGTATCAACATCAACATCAACAACTTGAGATAAACTCAAGTGGGCTCCCAGGGGCTATATTGGGGAAATATCGGGCCCTGTGTACCACTTTTCACGCTCCCACGGCCACAGTTCATTTTGTGTACAATCTACAATCCCACACAAGGGAAAGCCATAGTTTCACACAAATTGCAAATATCAACACAATAATGATCTGGTGGATATATAAGGATCCCATGTCTCTAATGGCTGGAACGTGGTGATATAATATCAACCACAGAGATGCCAGGCGATACCAAGCCGTTGCTTCAAGGAACCACAAACACATATACAAGTCTAGACCAGGTTGTGGATGAGCCATATATTGACATCCAGGTCAAGTTGACTGGTGAAGAAGTCCAAAGACGGTCTTCTGTAAGCTACAAACTGCAGAAACTAGTATGGGACCCCGTGGATAAACATCCTCATGAACGTTCCTTCTTGCTCAAGCTGGATACGTTCTTGATGTCCTCTATAATGCTGGGTTATTTCATCAAGACATTGAACGGGTGTAACGTCTCCACAGCGTATCTTAATGGGATGAAAGAATACTATAACATGTCTGGGAATGACTATAACCTGTTGAATTCTCTGTGGTCTGCTGGGTATCTCTTGGGTCAATTACCTTCAAGTTTCATATTGACTAAAGTGTCACCACGTTATTATATCTGTTTATTAGAGTTAACATGGGGGGTCTTGACAATATTGTTAATTTTCCCAACAAGAATTGAAACATTATGGATCTTAAGATTCTTTATAGGATTCACCGAGGCTGGTTATTATCCAACTGCACAATACCTCATTGGATCATGGTACTCATCAGAAGAATTAACCAAAAGATCAACATTATTTAGCTGTTCAGGAACAGCTGCCGGTCTTGTATCAGGTCCATTACAAGAAGTTATACTACACGCTTCATTTGTGACAAATTCTCAATGGCAACCATTCCAATGGATGTTTATAATAGATTCAATGATTGCTGTACCAATTGCCCTATTCACATTAGTAACAGGTCCAAATACACCAATCACAACAAAAGCATGGTATTTTTCAGATCGTGATAAATTAGTGGCATTAGAAAGAAGAAGAAGAATAGGTGCACAGATCTCCAAACCTAAGAGTTATCAATGGGTTCAAATTAAAAGTTATTTCCAAACATGGCACGTTTATGTTTTCCCGTTATTGTTTTTCTGTTTTAGATTATCATGTATGGGTGGGACCGGTCAAGGTTTTACATTATGGATGAAGTTAGATTTAAAATTACCTAGTACTGTTTATAATGTTTTCCCAGCTATATTATGTGCTGCTAGTATAACATATTCAATATTATCAGCTTATATAAATGATTATTTCCGAAATAAATTAACACCTTTTTTCCTTTGGTTTTTATTCTTTGCAGGTGTTGTTAGTTATGGTGGGTTAGCATATTGGGATATCCCAATTAATGTTAAATGGTTTTGCTTTTTATTTTTCGATATTGCAGATTCTTGTGGACAAAGTATGATTTTCAGTTGGTTAAATAAGAATTTAGCTTATGATGATATGAAACGTAATTTTTTATTATCAATGACAAATATGGTTAGTTATATATTTACAGCTTGGTTACCATTATTATTGTTTAATCAAGACGAGGCACCACGTTATCATAAAGGTTATACGTTTGTCTCTATAGCTTCCGCTATGGGGTTGGTCATGGTGTTTTTAACCAACCATTTAATTAAAAGAGATGATACAATTTTTATCAAAACACATGGACATGCTAGAGATTCAAGATTTAGTTTTGAAAATGAAGTACTTTATGAAGATTCTGATAGTGATCAAGAAGATATACAAAGTGATGTGGAGATACGTAGTGTTAAATCAACATTGGATTTAAGGGTATGATTAATTATAGATATAGAGCATTCATTCATTAGTATACAATAGAAATATATTCTTGCTAGATCACAATGATCACATGGTAGACCTCTTGGGTAAATAAAGTAAACATCGAGAGCAATAACCATAAAAGCTAAAATGAACCTGCAAGAGTTTATATGGCATCAATTGCAAAAGATCCAGCTAGGTTATATGGCATATGCAGAGTATGCGAACAATTGTTCAGTTAAACCGTTACTTCCACCGTTTTTACAAAAAGCTCAAGATGATGGATCACCAGTGTTATTGAATGCTACATCTAACAATTTGTGCAGGGTCAAAGTGCTGGAGTCTTTTCGTATAGGGAAAGGGGTGTTAATAGTCAAGCATATAATTTGTTACGTGATATTGTATAACAATATATTGTATAACAATAGTATGATTAAAGTTCTGGGAAATGTAGAAGTGGTTAATCTTAAGTCTAGTATTATTCAAAAATCATGGGGAAGCCAAGGCATTAAACTATAATAGGGTGATTATGGTGATGTATAAATAGTAGCATTGCTGTGTTCGATTATTACAACTCCTAGATCTTCACATCACAACAATGACTGTTCAGAAAGCTGAAGACCATACAAGGCTAATCCAATTCTTACAAAATGAATCCATATCTGATCCGTTAGAGAAGTACTATTTTGCAAGTAGCTCACCAAAAGTCACCCATGATTTCTTCCACAAGAGAATTCGTACACTGGCAAAAATTGGTGCTGAATTCCTAGAATTAGATGGTTATAAAGCCATTGCTATTTGGTTAGGTCCAAATGAGTATCCACCATTACATTGGGACGACGATCATGAAGACTCGGAAGAGCTCGAGTTGAAAATCCAGTATCTGGCTGGTAAACATCACCTGTCCTCGACTCCACACTGGCGTCTAGTTGACTTGAAGGCACAAAGTGGTGATTTGGATCTCAGCTGCTTGGTTGATCCATACATCGAGAAAGTACAAAAAGAAGGTTCAAGTATCACTGTTTTCGCATTTGGTGATGAGGCGAAAACAAGATACGCAAACTTGGGATTCACAGTGTTGAGTTCTGATGTTTTCGGTAGGGGGAAAGTTGGTCCAGATGGTGAGAAGGACTCTAATGGTGAAGGTATTCCAATTCACTTGATGGGATACAATTATAAACATTAGTATTAGTCATGTATAGTATTAGTCATATACATTGTTACTGTAAATAGTCACATGTATTAAGCGATCAACATATTCGGCAAATTGCGCTTAACAATGTGTGGCACTATAAATATCTCCAGATCTGCCAGGTTTATTCTCGTTAATTAATATCAACAAGCAATAAATCAATAATGTCAATTGCTAAGAAAACATCAGATTTCACCAGAGTTGCTGATGTTTTATTCAGAACATTTTCACCTGCACCTTTGGATAAATATGTCTTTGTGAACCAAACGGCTGAACAGGTATCAACATTTTATCACGAACGTGCTGAACAGTTTGTTAATGCCAAAGCTGAGTTTGTACAGGTCAATGATTTCAACGCAGTGGCAATATGGCTCCCACCTGGTATCGAATATCCTAGTGTCAAGAGAGATGTACCAAGTGAAGGTGCTCAGGAGTTTCAAGTGAAGGCTAAAACTGTTATTGATAAATTTAAATTAGATAAGATCCCACATTGGACACTATCATTCATTGCTAAAGATCCTCAGGCAGAGAATAAAGGGAGTATATCCCCATTGGTTAAACCATTCTTGGAAAGAGCTCAAAATGAAAATGTTCCAGTGACTCTTTTTTGTGTTGCAGAACATGCTAAGCAGGTTTATCAACATTATGGCTTTAAAGTATTAGAAGAGATTAGAATTGGTGAAGGTAAGGCAAATTTAAAAGGTGAATTAGATCCAAATGGTGAAGGGCTACCAATTTATTTAATGGCTTATAACTACAAAGAGGATGTATAAATTTTGACTTGTAATGTATGAGATGTGAACTATTGTTAAGTAGGCAGTACTTCTCAGTGAGCTGACTCTTCGATACAATTTCAAGTAGAGGAGAGTTAAACCAAGGTAATTGTGTCAGTAACAAAGACCTGACTTGATGATCCTTGGATCGATAATAAGTAGGTCAAACTGAGCTGGAACTGTGGTGAGGGAGGCCACTTTTGCTGTCGAGTACGTACGAATTCATACTCACGGTCATGATCTGAAAATTTTGATGATGAGTACATTTTGGAGGCCTGGCAAGTATATATTTGAGCATTCGAAGAAAAGTTCTATAGAGATTAATTAGAGAGAGTAGGTATATATTGCTTTGTCATTTCTGATTAAAATTTGTAAGCAGCCTCTGAATTTAGGATTCATTATATTTTTCGGAATTCCATATAAAACACAGGCCAATATTTTGTTATGTAAAGATAACTAATCAACAAGGAATATTGTTGATATAGATCACTCATGGAATTAGCGGCTACAAAACAACCACTGGCAGTTAACGGCTTTTAACCAAGTATATATAAACAACAACAGCTCCATGGTTTACCAACAATTGAAACAATCAATCAATATTACAAACACAGAATGTCCAAATTATCCCCAAACTCATTAATACCTTTATCCAATGGTACTAAAATCCCAACTACTGGGTTTGGTGTTTATAGAACACCACAAGCTGAAACTTTCAACATTGTCTTAAAAGCTCTTCAAGTAGGTTATAGACATATTGACTCTGCTAGATTGTATCGCAACGAACAAGAAGTTGGTGATGCTATTTTGAAATTTTTAGAGACAAATCCTTCAGTTAAAAGAAGTGACATTTTTTATACCACCAAATTGATGGATTTAAATTATGAAGAAGCTAAAGCTGCAATCAAGGAATCTTTTGAAAGGGTTAAAGGTCTTGGATATATTGACTTGTTCTTGATCCATGCACCAATCACAAACAAAAGTAAGAGATTAGGTCAATATAAAGCCCTTCAGGAGGCCGTTGATCAAGGTATTGTTAAATCAATTGGTGTTTCAAATTATAGTATCAAGAATCTTGAAGAGTTATTATCATGGGATGGATTGAAATATAAACCTGTTATTAATCAAATTGAATTACATCCATGGTTACCAAGAAAAGATGTTCAAAAATTTGCTAAAGATCATGATATTAAATTAGAAGCATATACTCCCTTGACTAGGGCTAAAAATTTGGAAAATCCTGAAGTTACCAAGATTGCACAGAAATATGGTGTTTCAAATGCTCAAATTTTACTTAGATGGTCTTATCAACAAGGTTTTATTCCATTACCGAAAACTGCAACTGAATCAAGATTAAAACCAAATTTAACCGTATTGGAAGATGTTCCTGAATTAGACGCTGATGATCTAAAATCTTTGGATTTCCCTGATAGTCATCAAGTTTATGCTTGGGATCCTTCAACTTTTGAAGATGATGAATAATTGTTTGATTAGATGTATATAAGAACAAGAAATGAATAGACTGGGCGTATAAGTCTTTAATACAAATATACGTACTAGAGCTTAAGCCATACTAGCTAAGCTCTACAACAATTCAAGAATGGCTAGAGGCTAGAGTCTGAAATTCGATCAATCTTTTTGCAATAGAGTATATACCAGATGACGGTTGATTGTGACGTGAACCATTAACAAATCAGCTGTGCTTTTTTCAAGAAAGTTGAAACATTCCCAAAGCTTCACCAACTGACCAGGAAGCTCAATGTTGGTTCCCTTGGTCTTGATCTCGCTGCTTCTGGAAGGAATTGTCTCTGTCAGAAGAGCATGTAATGTCACTTTCACTGAATTTGCAAAAACTGTCCATGAATGTAACCAAGAAAATAACATCACGTTTATTCCTGTCTTCTCAAAAGTAGAAGGTTCGATTGTCCAGTTTAATTCAACGCTTGAAAACTATGAAGAGCACGAAATAGTTCTTTCTCAGTGCATGGAGAAACATGATATATTTGTGGATATGATTGAGGACTATGAGCATGAGATCGAAGTTGGTGGATATGAAGACCGCTACATACTCGACGTCGAGGCTGCTGATGCTTTCATATCACTGGAAGGACATCCAAAGGTGTATGAAGAGAATACGATCAATTCTATACCGATATTATGCAACTTGCGCTGCAAGCTTCCTCCTAAGTTGCGTGTGGCTCTTGAGTATCTATATTCACAGTTACCTTGGTAGAATTCTAGAGAAGGAAATACTCAACTTTGGTGAGATAATTACACCATGAGGCTACCAAAGAATCAAGTCGTGGCCAGAAGAACTATCAACATTGTATATTATACAACCACTCGATCCAATGTATAATATGCATCACATTATTCCTCTTAACACATATATATATATATTAACGTTGCTTTATAATTAGTATCTTCGACGACATTGTACAAGAAGTATTCAACTTCATGAGTATTAAATCACTCGATTTCAAGCTCATGATTGTTTTGTGTCATTCTTTTCTTTATTACTCAAATTAATCTCCTCGACATTATCAGAATCCATTGCGATTTCAGAATCAATAAATTGCTTATTCAACTCTTCATCAATTAATACATTCAATTTCAGGTTTTTAGCAGCGACATCATCAGCCATGAAATGAATCATATAAGTTGCAGAAGGAACAGCTAGCCAAAAAATACCAGCAGACACTGATAAATTTACCATCAAGGAATCATTTAAAGATCCCACAACAAATGCCCACATCTGCCCAAAAGATTCTAATCCTCTGATTATAGATATGACATAAGTCATTTCAGTAGCATGATAATTCAATTGTCCCACGATCCAGTACATCCAGACGTTAAGTGCTTCTGCAAACATCTTGAAAAGGACAAATGGAATGAAACCTCTATTAAAACCAGCTTCAGTCCAGTCTAGTCCAACAACTGGTGATCTATGATATATGGACTGAATGATTAAACAATAGATGAAAAAAATGGACATTAAAAAGCAAATTAAATACCAAGACCATCTAACTTTACGGTGAGTTGAAATTCTTTTAGAGTCCAATATAAAACCAAATAATATATCTGCAAACATTTGAACAAATGCTGTCAAAAGTGTACTTAAAGAACGAGCTCTAACTGAGAAATATACTGTCATGTAATTACCTTGCCATGTGCTAAACCAAACAGCAGACATTGCCAAAGGTGCAATCATTATGATTTCTTTCTTCTTGATGACATTCTTCAATTTGATAAATCTTTCCTTTATTGTTTCATTTCCAACATTTGATTTAGCCTGAGAGCCATCAGATCTTATAACTTTTTCTGGTGGAACTATAAACCAGACCAGAAGAACACCAGAGCATTGAATTGCTATAAAAGCAGCATATGTACTAAGACTTATCGAGCCTTTTGTGGAGGAATGTATGTTCAAAGCCAAAGTGATTGATCCACCAATGACAATACCAATTTTATTAACAAACAACCAAGTTGAAACAAATCTAGCTCTCTCCTCAGAAGATGGATACAATATTGCACAAGTTCCCTCAATGATCCAAAACAATGATGCTGAAAGTCCACATGCTACAGCACCAGCCATAACTAACCATTGTGCACCTGTTTTGCTATTCAAATATAACCCTGAAGAATAAGGAGCATAACCAAGACATCCAATTAAAAGAGACCACCTTATTCCAATTTTATTCGCCAATACTGCAAAGAAAGGTGAAAAGGCAGTCATTACTGCATATAGAGCAGAGTTGGCAATATTTGCAGTCTTTGTGGTGACCAATCCACCAGCTCCTAAAAGATTCAATGCAATATAAATACCTGGCTGTGTGAATGAGATCAACCCAATCATGAAAGCCTGGAAAAGGGCTAGTCTCCTGAAATTGTTGAGAGTGGTCAATAGTTCCATCTTGTGTTAATGGCTTAATGGCAATCTAACCACATAGGCCTTCATAATCCATAACATTAGCTCTCAGCTGCTTTCAATTTATATAAAGCTGTATAACCTTATCAGCATATATCCAAAATGGATGCATAGTATTACATCGAGACAGATCGGAGATGAACCATGTATTACCGATCCTTTTGTTTAAGTCTTTAATCTTACCTGATAAGAACATCCAAACCGCGGATCCATATGTAAAAATACAACTTGGTAAGGTTTAAGGATTAGGTAAGCAGCGGAGGCAGCTAATAATGAAGACTTGTACAGAATGAACAATACAGCATGAATAATTGTAGTTCACAACCTCAATTTATAAGAAACTATACAATAGACAATAAAGAGGATCTAGGACCTCTATTTATACTTGTAGAATTCACATCAGTGAATGCTCATTTTGATGATTGATAAGGACACTCTTAAGTAAATTCTATTCTAGAATTTTCTATATCAAAACATTCCCCTTTGAAGTTAAACTTTAGTTGGACTTCACACATGAAATACTTAAAGAGTGATGCGTTCAATAATGTGACAAATTTGCATCTAAATGTTTAGTTTTGAATAAACTGATAATATTCTTGGATTAAAATTTTCTTTGAAATGAACTCTAATATTTGAAATTTGACAAATGATATTGGTGATAAACTAGAAATCATTTCTTGAATCCCAAAGAATTAATTTGTAATTAACCAACTAATTGTATTTGAACACTTCGAATGATATTGAAATTTCCCAAAGCTGGTTAATGGATAATTAAAGAAATTTAACAACAATTGTAGTTTTGTAATCATAATTGATACTTGAAACATAACACAATTCTTTGCATCTATTAATTGAAGCATATTAACAACATTAACTGAATAAAATTGACAAAATTGAGTTATTGAAAAATAATTTGATTGTTGTAAATTTCCAATAATTGAAGAAAACATCAACGATTTCTCATTATAAATGAAGCTTTTCATAAATATATTCAAGCTTATTGATTTTGAGTCATTGATTAGAATGACGATTCAAGAGCAAAAGATTTATGAAGTAAAACTCATAAGATAGCACTTAAATCAAGATTAATTTGATTTGTTTGATGCGAATTTGTAAAAGCAGTGAATGATGAAAACCAACTGATATAAACCTGAACTTGATAAGAAGTATTTAATCAGTACCAACAGAACTTCTTATATTTGATTAATATTCCTTTAACAAGTGAAGCGTCATATCTGATATAATAATCTGCTGGTTCACTTTTCATCATGAGTGCTGTTAAACTTCTTTCAATGATAAAACAATACTTCGTAACATATCAACTCATTCTATTCATGGATAGTTACTACTCATTGTCCCCTCGTAACATGAATAGTTACTTAATATTGTCCCCTCGTAACTACTATTCCTTAGTCAGTTACTTCAGATGATTCATGTTACTTCATGTTGTCCCCTCGTAACTACTATTCCTTAGTCAGTTACTTCAGATGATTCATGCTCATGTTGTCCCATCGTAACTGTTAAACTGAAGACAGTTACTATGAATGATCCACATTGTCCTCTCAACTGATGAAGTAATTAACAGTTACCATAAATAAGTAAGCATTCATTTTCTCCCTGCGTAACCTCATT